>JAVJAQ010003695.1:651995-841995 GCA_032362365.1 Zygogramma bicolorata | reverse complement strand
TTCAGTGCTTGTGAAAAAAATTGTTAAACAAATTTTATGTACCCCCTTTCAGGTGCTGTATCTTAACAAGGGATGCTCCAATGATGTTTCTTTATACGAAATTTTTTTTTTGGGAGGAATCACCTCCCTAAATGTTTAAACTTAATAAGCTACACCCCAACATTCATTCATCAATTTCAGTTTTTTGAGCTGACCCGAGTTAAATTTACTATACAAATATTATTTATTAGGCATAAATCATTGCTGTAATTTTTTTTCCCCTTGTCCTTATCATTTTTCAGTAAATAATTGTTGCTTAAGATTGTTGTGATCAAGATCGCACATTTTTTGTTTTATTAACTTTTTTATTTGAGGTTTGACCAGTGCAGTCCAAAGATCCGTTGACCTGCCCTGTATTCCGAAATTATAAATCTTGCGACACTCCACTAATGAAGAAATGTATGGAAAATAGTGAAGTGTGATTTATAATATTGGCACGTATGTAGTTTTCCTATAAAAATTCAAATGATCTCATGGAGTTCGAAACGTTTTTCTTTGTCATTTTTTCTGCCTAACTCTGTCAACAAATATTGACACCTCTATTGTTTCTCCACATCCCGAATTCATTCATGAACCCTGATGATGAACAAATTAAAATTCGAAACGTCGACAGATGAAAACTTTATTTTTCCACGAATAAATTGATACCCTACTTAAAAAAAACGAAACAAAATGAGTCACCCCGAACCGTTGATCGTGTCGATTATCCTGGCGCTCTTCGTCACGCTATTAATAGAGAGGAGGGGCCGCAGGATGATCCTTCGTCCGTCCCGAGCCCCGTTTGTGAATGAAGATGCAAATCGAGAGAATTTGGGCATTATAAGATGCGCGCTGATACGGTATTGATCGCGCGTGGGACGACGGAGCTCACCTCGCGGGCGCCGCTGCACATGGGCGCCCGAACAAGTGGCCCCCGAAATAAATTCGGCGGCGGAAATGCACGCTGGAATCCCCTGCCCCCTGCTTTCCTGATTTTATTGCCATACGAAGACGTAGTACGTCGATTGTCTGGTGTCTAGTGATGAATGCAAGCTTTGGAAAATTATTTTCGACGTGTGGAATACTATACTTTTTCTATGATCACGTTATTTTAATATAATTTATAAGTTAATTATTATAGTGAGATCGAATACTATTATTCTGAATATCGAAAAAGCAAGAACATTCGTTAAACCAACAATATAAGTAGTATAGGTAGTACGTAGTAGTAGTAGTAGATCTTTATTCAGTAGAGAGAAACCTAATTTACGAAAACAGTTACTTGCACAATAATGCAATCAACAGGAAATCAAAGATGGAATGAGAAAAATATATAATGATGTGAAGTGGTCAAAAATGTGAATATATAAAAAAAATATAGCTAGTACTATATACTCAATTCATATCACTAAATATAAGTCTATATATATATATATATATATATATATATATGATGCGTTGTTTTTTCGGGTTTCATTCCGTGTTCTGTGGTTTTGATCCTCCGAAGGATAATTCTCCGTTTCGGCAAAGTCTCATTTGCCATCTTCTTGGTGATGTCTTGTGTTTCGATCGCCGAACTCGATATATATATATATATATATATATATATATTTGTTCGGCTAGGCTTCCGCGGTTAAAAATGTGCTGGCTGGAACTTCCGGTTGCTCCGCGTCTGGAATGATTTTCTTGTCTACGTTTCGGCTCCCATTTCGGAGCCATTTTCAAGACTGAGTGACCTTGCGTCTAGGTCTGAGTTGTCTTACTAGCTGGCTATCATTACTGGAGATCGAGGACTGGAGGTTGGTGGGATTCAAGGGTTCATTAGTAATTATGGCCGGATCAGGGATAGGACGGTCGATGGGAGGTTCGAACGGATTAGTTACCAAGTCGGAGTAAATAGAAGTATGTCGGACCAAGAGTGGTTTCCAGGTATTGGGGAGTCTTTGAGAATCGTCGCGTTTATTGAGACACTTGGGACGTTATTCGATTTCAATGGCTTCACGGGTAACTCTGGTTTGGAGGGTTTTGGCTGTGGCAACGGTTTTGGTGTTTTTGAAATCAATTTTGTGGCCTGTTTCTAAATGATGTTGGAATAATGCTGAGTTTGTGTCAGAATTACGGACTGCTAGTTCGTGTTCATATGCTCTACAGGACACTCGTCGGTTGGTCTGGCCGATGTATGTTCTGGGACAGTTAGAGCATGGTATTTCATATATTCTTTGGGTGTCATTGGGGATTGTGTCTTTGGGTGTTCGGAGGTAGGTGGATATTTGGTTGTTAGCAGTGAAAATGGTTTTGATGTCATGTCGTGTCAGAATTCGACTTATTTTATCAGTAACAGCATGAATATATGGAAGGAAAGCTTTTTGTTGTTCAGGTTCGTCCTTCGGGGGTCTAGGGTGAAGATCTCGGGTTTGCTGTGTGTGTCTATTGTGGTTATCGGTGAGTTTATATATATATATATATATATATATACATTATGTGTCTCAAAAGATTCTATTTGAAATTCAGAATGTTAGTATATATACAATTTAGCTATCTGTCGTATTCATTCAATCCCTTAGAGAATAAATGTTACATGTGCAACGCTAAATTTGACTTTGCTATATAAATTTTGTTTCTGTATCGAGTATCATGGTCATGAATCTCATAATTCATTGTAACAAAACCTCTGAAATGTGGAGGTTGTAATATTTCGACCAGCTCAAAATTGAGGATCATAGCCAAAAAGAATAGACTTTGAGAAACTGAGAGACAATTCAAGGTAGCATATATAGTATAAGGATCTATTGGTAACATTGCAAAATAATTTGCATACCACGATTTTGAAGTTTCTCCATTTGAGATTTTTATTTGATTGTACAAATTCAACAAAGTAGCACAATAATCAAATGGTGGCCAAATCACACAGTTGTATGTAGTAATTTTGGCATAAATACTCGAAACATTTCAAAATTCTAGAGGAGAAAAAAAAAAGTTTCTCAGATACTTTTTTTTGAATACATATTCAGATAATGAGTTATCTACAATAAATACCAAATATTGATTTCCTGTACTATCTCAATTTGTTCTCCATTTATGTGAACATTAACTAAATTCAAGTCAACACGCAAAAGTTTGTAGTTAGAAGCAATAACCATTGCTTTGGTTTTATTTACGTTCAGCTTCGGTTTGATAACCTTTGAAAAATATTGGATACGCGAGAGTGAGTCATTTATGTTGTTAATGCAAGTTTCAAAATTATTGTCGGAACAAAATAATAGAGTATCGTCTGAAAATAAACTGAGTGAGTTGACACCAGGAACATAATGAATATCATTTGAATATATAGTGAAAAAAAGCAGTTCCAACACACTCCTTTGAGGGAATCCTATATTATTTGACACTTCTTCGGATACAGCATAATTAACTTTTATGTTTTGAATATTTACGCCCGACTTCAATCATAACAAGTTGGGCCGAATAATTAAGAGTACAAAAGAGACCTAACAACCAATTCCTGAAAATATCTCATCTGAACTGTTACAATCACAGGACGGCGAGAATTTTTATTTTTCCAGTGTGATATTGGGCATAGTTCTTAGGGTATCTCTTGTCAAAACGGTGAGTCTTGTAAACATATTGCTGGACCAAAAGCGTCGGTAAGTAATTAACTTACCTACGCTCAAGTTACTCACCGACGTCTTCATAATATAATATGTTTATTTACGACTGATTCATAATGTACGTATTATATTTATAGTTTTTGCAGTATAATGCCATACATTATTCCCTTAGGGAATAGTGACGTGGGATTAATAGTTTTATTCACGACTAATTCATAATGTAAGTATTATATTTATGGTTTCTGCAGTATAATGCCAAATATTATTCCTTAGGGACTTATGGCGAGGGATTGATAGAAATAATCTTTATTTCCTCTTGGATGGAAAGAATACAACCAAATTCCAAAGTGTCAATGTCGAACGGTTTGCGTATTTGTATTGAGGTGAATGAAATTGAAGATCCATTCATTTATGATAAATAAATTGGTCGTAAATAAAGTAGAGTATACTACTCGCAATGAAGACTATTATTCTCTTGGAATATTAGTCCATCGAGAATAATAGCTATCATTATTGACTCATCGTATAATCTACTCTTAGTACCTCTTGTAGTCCTATCAGAAGATGTCTTGAATTGAATAGTATGATAAATAAATTAGTCCTTAATAAAGTAGAGTGCTTTACTCGCAATAATGACTATTATTATTGGCTTGTGGTATAATATACTATGAATTCAGGAACTGATTATGTTCGTAGATGAAGCTAAATAGAAACGTCTTCGAGAGTCAACTTGAATTTTGATGATAATTGCAACTGGGACAACGGAAAATTGTGGCGAGAAAATTTAATTTTTTTTATTAAATTTTTGAATTTTCGGTTATCAGGTGAAAATTAATTCATTTAAATGTCGAGAAAAAAAAAAGATGGAACATGCAGATAATCCATCTCGTTGGGAATATGGTGTATTTCACAAACATCAAATTCCAGGAAAATGCCAGAACTTGACATGGCATGAGAAATTCAAAACGATAATATCGGAGGCGAGCAATTTCCCACTTGGAACTGCCCAAATAACAACATATCGATAGACGTTCCAATTTCCATATAAATATACCCCATTCGCCTAAAAATAGAGAATTGCCACGGCTTGATTACATTGACCCTGGGAACTTTGACGTGGTATATGGAACGCAGAAGGGTATTCAGTTTCACTGAACCGAAGAGAACATTGTACCGGTTCATTCGCCTGATGATGATTGCTATTACAAGAGAATTTGTCACAATGGAGTTAAGATAATAGAACGGGATGAGGCGTGTTAATTTGTCATTCAATGAGATTTGTAGTGGATAATAGCCTCGAGGAATTTCATTTCTATCGAATTCATAACATCATTTATTTCTGACCGGGATATAATAAGCTTATATCGTCATAGTTACGCTATCAATAAAAAGGGTCATAACTCCCTTGGGATTTTATAATTCCCTCTACCTTTCACAAGTAAAAATGAAATTATATATATATATATATATATATATATATATATATATATATATATATATATATATGTTGTTGTTGAGTTCGGGTTGAACCGCGTCTGGAGTTTTGTTCTCGACGTTTCGGCTCCGATTTTGGAGCCATTTTCAAGAGGTAAATGTGACTTCACGCTGAGGTCTCAATCTGCCTACTCCTCAGGTGTTGACACAGGGGGCAAGGGTTTGTGACTTGACGCCGGGGCCTCAATCTGCCTACTCCTTAGATCGAACTGAGGTATCGAGGGATGTTGGGTAGTATTTATAGCAGCGGGTGCTACTAAAGGACCGTCGGATGTCTTGGTGGGGACTGGGCATCTGGAAATTAGGGGTTTCCATGCAGTTGGAAGTCTCTGGCCGTCGCCACGTTTATTAAAGCAGGAGCTATATATAGGATATATATATATATATATATATATATATATATATATATATTTTTTTTTTTATATATATAGTAGTAACATTTTTCCGTGTCAGCCAGTCCAGATATATCTTGTGTTCTTTTTGGTATACGGCTCCACTTTTCGATGGAATTAATTAATGGAATTCTCTTGCTTGTTCAGCTTTTTTCAAAATATCCTCCATTATATTTGGGGTAGAAAACACGTTTTTACCGCAAACACAGCTTGATAACAAAGTTCTGTTTATAAACAAGTAACATAGCAACAACCTATCAACAAGAAAACTCTACTAAAATCAACGGTACCTGATTCAAATATACCGGGAAGGTAATGAATTGGTACATTTTTCCGTTTCAAAAATGAACAAAATTTTATTGAAATCGGTCAGAAATAAAATTATCTATGTACCACGGGAATTAATGAGCCTTAATAACCTCAGGCAATTGCTGTCCCTTGGGCCAGAGGCCCTCGGGACGCAAACTCTGCCATCGGTAATTAAGGCCCTCCTAATTCCCTTGATACATAAATAACTATTTATCCACACCCGTACTGTAATAATGTACTTATAATATACCTATATGTCTATAATCCTTAACCTTGCAAAAAAGAATAGTGGCAGGCGTTCTTTCAATTTACTCTTGTAGGGAATTGTTGGTCAATTTCAATGTACTGACACTTTTTTCTATGTACATATGTGAAATATGCACTTTTATTAATAGAAACAAAACTTAGTTTACTCTTAATGAAAACTTGCATAATGTGAATACACGACAAAAGAATTAGTTCTATATTCCATTTTATAAATATAGAGTCTCTCAAAACTCACTCGCCTATTGGGGTCATAAGATCTATAACAGATTACCGCATGAAATAAAAAGTATCAATGAAATTCGAAAGTTTATCACAGCACTGAAAATATTCCTAATTGAGAATTGTTTTTATTCCTTGGACGAATATTTTAAAATGTGATATGTTTACATGCATGTGATTATGTTGTTCTGTTCCGTTTTGCTCTGTTTCTCTATGTGTGACTATTCCTATACATGTATTCATTATTATTATTATTATAATCCGTTTCACTATGATACAGATTTTTCATTACGATTCAGATTTTCAACCAATAGAATCCCATTATCATTCAATCAATTATGGTATGCTTTCGATGTTGTCGAAATCAGTAGGTATTACATTTTCATAGATTATAGCTAAACTTCGATAATTATGTTACCAAAATGTCTGATATCAGCGATATAGAAGAATAACCATCGATCTTCCACACATATCGTAGAAAGCAGAAAATGCAGTACAGAATATTTTTCCCAAAAAATCTGAGAAAGTGTACGAAAAACAAGCGATATGTCTTCATTTCCGATAAAAGTCTGTAAGGTGGCTCGTGGCGAAGCCAGTTGAGGCGCTTGATTCGAGCTAGACCACAATATGAGACGTGGATTCGAAACCAGTGTCGAGCATCCGCTTTTTTTTATTGTGTTCAATACAAATATAATTATAATATTCATAGTTGTTCGTCATTTACGGGGTGTAGAAAAAATAGCGTATGCAACTCTCATGTAATGGTTATCAATACACTCGCATAAATCATAAGAAACTCACCTTCGGCTCGTTTCGTATACCGGTTAGTGCATGTATATTAATAACCATCATTACTTGACCGTTGCATAATATACTTTTATCTCCGGTTACTTTCGGAAAGCTGTAATAATGAATGTGAAGATCATTCATAATCCATTACTGTAAATAATGATTCCAAGTGACGAATCGATACAAAAACATGTTGGCATTACCCCATCTTGTGAATGAAAAATAACTTCGTTCTCCCACAAAAAAAGTCAAGTTTCCAAATATTATTACCCTATTAGTAGTAGTTCAGTAATCATGGACATGAATGTCATTTAAATGTCAATATTTGGTGTATCTAGTGAGAGTTATGTCTACTGAGGAGTTTGAGGGATACTTCAACTAGCGATTTTGCTTGAATGTGGTTGTCAATATTCCTTGCTGAGAAGTTGTGGTTTCTCCTCGTAAATTCTTCTTGTGTTCGCATATTCTACCTTCCAATGATCTTCTGGTGTCTCATATGTGGGATTTGTCGTACTTCCTTGATATAGGGTGTCCCTGCTTTTACTTTGTGGTCCAGTTTTCGTGACCTGGTTTCCCATTATTGCTCTTTGATTCAGGTTTTTGAACTAATAGTTTTTGCAACAGGTTCAATAGAGTTCATTATATAGACAATGGAAGGCCGAACCATTAATCTCATCAACTGCCATTTCAGTTGGTTACAACTGTATCATTCCTCTGAAATTCATACGCCACTGGCTTGATATTCAAAACAACAACTCTTTTTCTGAATATACTGTCCGATTTCACGTGAAATATAAATGACCTTTCTGCCTATTGGTTTTTAAAACGAGCGAGCATGAAATGGAACGTGTCTTTTCATGTATGTTTATCAAAAACGAATTTGATAAATCGAAATCACAAATGAATCACCAAAAATTCTATACTTTCCATTTACATATGAAATGAACATGTTTCCTCTGCAAGAATAATCAAATTTGTTGGGAACCACATAGTGTGTTGACTCTTTCCAGGAATTCTTCTGTAAGATTTGATCAATTAAATTTATCACTTTCAGTAGCCTACCGATAATAAATCAATACAAACCTGACGAGAGTACTCTTTTCCTGAACTAAATTAAATTTGCTCGAAAATTCAAATCCAGTTTCCTTTCAAGTGACCACTTGAATCATCTCCTTGAATGAGTGAGAAATTGCATTTCTGCTCGTGTTACACACTATATTTTTTCTACAGCACGCTTTCTGCTGAAAATAGTACTATACTATATAACGGAATTAAATGTCAGTGACCCATTCCTAGCTTTATTGTGCCCAAGAGAAGCAAAAAGTTGATTTCAGCATTGAATATATTGATTTGGATGGTTCTTCAAAATATGCCAAAATTATATATTCAGAAACACTTTTAGTTTCGAATTTTTAAATTCAATGACAATGAATTTTTTTTTTCAATTTCATTACTGTCACTATCCATATAAGTTTAATCCCATTTGAAAAATTATGGGAAATAGTAATTTTCCTAACAAGTGCGGAAAGTGATTCTTTTCCGCACGCGACTGCCGTTAACCCGAACGACGCGAAGCGGAGTTCGATTAAGCAGTCGAGTGCGGGAAAGACACTTTCCGCATGAGTTAGGAACAATACTTTTTCTACAAGCGTAGGAAAAAAATTCATTTTCTCAATTATTTATTCATGCAAATGGAAACAACTAACAAGAATAACATTTTCTATCCACTAATTATTCGTAATATTTATTGTAAATGTACAATTTGATGCATTATGTAAATTTATAGCGGAAGCCAGCATATTGTTTGAAGATGGCTGATTTCCTGAAGAAGAAGGTAACTCGGGCACATTATCGAAAGAAATCGAATGTGCAGGCACAGGCATCAAATCGTCGCCGATCGATATAGACGTGGATGGTTCTAAAATGCACCCGGAAGACGATGTAGTGTTCAAATTGAGAATTTTGTTGGACATTTCTTTTTTTCGATTGGTAAAGTCTTCTAAATACCCCTCTGCAACTGAAGTCGATTTCCATGCTCCTAGGCGTTTGATATTAGTTATACCCACACCACAGTCAACAAGTAAAGTGGCTGAGGAACGCCTGAAGCTGTGACCAGTGTAAAGCTCTGGATTTTGAAGGCGCAGATATACTGCTATTTCGGAGGGTATCTTTCCTATGGTATTGATTTCTACACATTGCACAGTACATTTTCCACTTTTGTAATACAAGAATAAACGACGGTGAGGAGTCTCTTTTGGACGTAAATGTACATAATTTGGTCTTCATCGTGAAATCAAAAAATTTTTGGTGGAACTTACGTATTTTGGCTTCCTGAACAAAAAATTCTTATAAAGTTTTTGGGGCTCGCAACTAGTTTCGGAGATACGGCCCCCCAAAGACAGGAAATCGGGGTTTTACGCCTATGTTTGTTTCTCAGCCAATTCCGCTCGAAATTCCTCCTTCTTTCTATCAGCACAATATACTCATTCTATATATTCTTCTTCATCACTTTCCAACAGAATTATAAGCATTTTTCCATTTTTCACTCCAAACTCTGAAATGTAAATCGTCATAGAAATTCGAGGTTAGCAAAACAGTAGAACGCGCGATGTTCAGGAGGCCGAAATACGTAAGTTCCACCAAAATTTTTTTAATTTCACGATGGAGCCCGCTTAACGGATAATTACCCATAATTTCTGTATACGTTCAAAAAATAACCATCATTCCTAACCTAACCTTCAGATATCACGAAGGATCTAGAGGAATGATTTTTGGAATCCTTGATATTGTTACGTCCTAGCGCCGGCCCTGACCATATCGTAAACGCACGGCGAAAGGATCGCGCCGTAGCATCGTCATTTCCAAGAACCCGTGGATTCGCCGGGAGAATTCGAGATACGTCTTCCGGGCTTCTCTGGAGGATTCTCGATGGTTACGCAGGCATATATAAGCATCGTGATGTCGCGGCAGAGACAGAGTTTTTATTCGGAGAGTTGGTTAGTCAGAGTTGGCTATTCGGGAATTTGTATTCAGAGCTTAGTGACGAGAGTTGTTGAGATCTACGTGGAGCAGAGCTTTGTGCGAAAGTAGAATTGTTAGTTCAGAGAGTTTTAGTAGCGAGCGAGCATTGGAAAGTTATCAGAGCGATTTAAGTGATTGTGTTGTATTGTATTGTGATAGAGAGTTATAATAAAAGTAGTTTAGTGTTGTTTGGTGTTTTAATTGACGAACCCAGAGGAATATCGTAACAGTGGTGTCGGAAGTGGAATTTTTGCTGGTAAATAAAAACAATTTATGGTTAATACGAGAAGTACATCTTACGATACGATGGAGGATGTGTTGAAATTTATGCAAAACCAATTTGCGGATTGGGAAAGACGACGACAGGAAGATGAAAAGCGACGGCTGGAGGAGAAAGAACTAGAGGAAAAGCGACGACAGGAAGATGAGAAGCGACGGCTGGAGGAAAAGAAAGAACGAGAAGAAGGACTCCAGAAAATTCTCGAAGACCAGAGAAAAGAGCGAGAAGCTGAAAAGAAAGAACGAGAAGCTGAAAAGAAAGAACGAGAAGAAGGACTCCAGAAAATTCTCGAAGACCAGAGAAAAGAGCGAGAAGCTGAAAAGAAAGAACGAGAAGCTGAAAAGAAAGAACGAGAAGAAGGACTCCAGAAAATTCTAGAACAACAGAGAAAGGAACGAGAAGACCTCCAGAAAATTCTAGAACAACAAAAGAATGAATTAGAGCAAATAGAAAAACAACAAAAAGAAGACTTCCAGAAAGTTCTAGAAAATCAGGAAAAGTTCTTCGAGCATGTTTCACATGAAACCAAAGTTCAAATGGAAGAATTGAAAGAAAACCTAAAGGTAGAACTGAAGGAAGATGTCAATAAGAAAGTGGATGTAGTGCGAGAGGAGATGAGAAATGAGATGAGAAATGAAATGAGAGGTCTAGAAAAACAGATAGCTCTTCTCAAGAACCGAGATCGCCGAGACAGTGTTGCCACGTCAGGAATTTCCGTGAAACCACCGACTTTTGATGGTCAGTCGTCTTGGTCCATGTACCGTCGACAATTTGAGGCTGCGGCAGAAACTAATGGATGGGGCGACGAAGAAAAAGCTACGGCACTAATAGTAGCTTTGAGAGGGCCAGCTTTGGGTATATTACAAACGATACCCATAGAACAGCAGAAGCAATATGACGACCTGATTTCTGCACTAGAGTTGAGGTATGGCGATCAACACCGAGAACAGCTGTACCGGGCCCAAATGAAGACTCGCACACAAAAATCAGGTGAGAGTCTGCAAGAATTTGAGGCAGATGTTCGACGCCTAATCCAGCTGGCGTACCCAGATGCACCCGGAGATTTCAAGGAGCAGTTGGCTGTGCAGATATTTATTGACGGACTTAGAGACCCAGAAATCCAAAGAACTCTGCGACTTACAAGTTTCAAAAGGAGTAGCGATGCCTTGGTACGTTCGCTAGAAGTGGAGGCGGCCTTCAACACCTCGAGGCCGAAAGTGCGAGCGGTAACAATTGACGATCCCGAACACAGATCTGGCGCTACGAGTGGTTCATTTGAGAAATTTCTGGAGGAGATCAAATCGTTGATAACTGGAATGAGCACCCAGAAGGGAAGAACGTGCTACCGATGTGGAAAACTGGGACACCTTATCAAAGACTGTTGGGTGAAGATGCCGCAGAGGATTTGCTATAGATGTAGGAGGCCGGGACATTTTATAAAAGACTGTAGGGAGAGAATGCCACAGAGAAAATGTTACAGATGTGGAAGATCAGGGCATTTCATGAAAGATTGCAAGGTGAGAATGCCAACAAAATCCAACTCACCTGCCAGGGCGCCGACAAGTTCGCAATCACCTGCGAGGTCAAGGTCACCGAGGGTCATCTGTGTTAACAGGCTAAAAAGAACATCGGAGAGCCTCACCATTCCAGGGAAATTGAATAAAATGGATGTAATATGCACCATAGACACCGGTGCTGCAGTTTCCTTGGTACGCAGCGACATCCTTCGGCCTGGAAACGTAAAGCCTATTTCATCCAACGTCGTGCTTCGGACAGTCACTGGTGAAAACGCACCTATTCGAGGAGAGGCTGAAATTACGTTGATTCTTGGGCGACTCACTATTACAGGTACAGTTTACGTCGCAGATATAGAAGATGAAGTCATACTCGGGATGGACCTGATCAGTGACCATGGAATTTCATTCGACAATGAGCAAAAGATCATAAGGTTCGGAGATGAAGAATTTGTCCTTACAACTCCAACAGAAAGGACGAAACATGCCAAACTGCGATTATTGAAAACTGCGAGAACCCCTGCACTGTCGGAGGAAGTAGCTCGTGTCACAGAGAATGTCCCTAAATGCAGCGTCCAGCCATCGGATTCCGGACAAGTCCAGGTGAAGACAGAAAAAGCCGTCCTTGTGAGAGCCGCCAGGTGTCGCGTTGGAGGTACAAGTGACATCTCCGAGAGGAAAACAACTGGAAGGGCTAACTTGGTCAAACAAGAAGTCAACAGTGACCAAGTGCACTTGATTCAACAACCATCAAGAAGAGTTCCATTCCCTAAGCGACAAGAGATGCTAGAGCGAATTGACAGGAGGAAGGCGCGGCACGATCGGAAGGCAAATACTGGTGGATTTCAAGAAGAAGATCGAGTGTGGCTGTATAACCCCCGTCTTAGGATGAATGATGTGGTGTACAGTGTTCAACGTAAGCCTAGAACAAAAAGGAAAGTCGTACACCTAAAGAGACTGAACGAGATGTTATTTGATCGGGACGATCAAAATTGAGAGGGGGATAATGTTACGTCCTAGCGCCGGCCCTGACCATATCGTAAACGCACGGCGAAAGGATCGCGCCGTAGCATCGTCATTTCCAAGAACCCGTGGATTCGCCGGGAGAATTCGAGATACGTCTTCGGGGCTTCTCTGGAGGATTCTCGATGGTTACGCAGGCATATATAAGCATCGTGATGTCGCGGCAGAGACAGAGTTTTTATTCGGAGAGTTGGTTAGTCAGAGTTGGCTATTCGGGAATTTTGTATTCAGAGCTTAGTGACGAGAGTTGTTGAGATCTACGTGGAGCAGAGCTTTGTGCGAAAGTAGAATTGTTAGTTCAGAGAGTTTTAGTAGCGAGCGAGCATTGGAAAGTTATCAGAGCGATTTTAGTGATTGTGTTGTATCGTATTGTGATAGAGAGTTATAATAAAAGTAGTTTAGTGTTGTTTGGTGTTTTAATTGACGAACCCAGAGGAATATCGTAACAATATTAACAATTATCAGGTTTTCTTTGTCGTCTATGTCGTCAATGGTGAGTTTTGTCAGCTCTTCTTGTCTGCAAGTACCAGCTAATCCAAAAATTGCTACTAACTTAATCATGAGGTATATGTCATCGGGTGCTTCAGTCATAAATTTTGAAACGTCTTCTTGAGTGAAGATTTTGGCCTTTTTCGGTCGAAAACCGACATTCTGTCTTTTAATGAATGCAATTATTTTGTAAAATTTGCTAATATCCAAATTTTGCTTTACTTTGAATACACTCTTCAACATTGAATATCTTGCCCATAAAGTGTTCGGCTTCCATGTTTTAGACATTTCTAGAAAATAAGCCAAGAATACTTCTTCTTTATTTGGTGTTTTAACTTTTTTATTGTTGCACCATTCAATAAAACTCGTGTATTGCTTCTCATACCTTTGTTTAGATTTCGTTGGCAATAACTCTAAGTTCGCATCTGTAGCTGCTTGCACGATTTCTTGTGGAAGTTCTTCATCAGATGAATAATCCATTGTGGCAATTTCACTGAATCGAAAATTTTATATAAGTAACGCTTTGTCTGTCACTCTGACAATTACAAACAAATTTGTGTATTGATCGGCATGACAACATCAATTGTTACCTACTCGTTATCAGATCAATCAAAGCCTATATATAGGGTGATTTTCATAACAATACATTTTTATTTATCAATATTTGTTCATTTTTTCAATAAATAGTGCAAAATGATGGATGATTTTGAACAAACTCACTTAGTATTGCAACAAAAAAGCTTGAACTTTCATATTTTGTCACCCACCACTTATATTTTACGAGGATATCATATAAATGTTTTTCCCGCACTAGTGTGGGAAAAAATTTTCCGCACTAGTGTGGGAAAATGACACTTTCCAAACTGAATTTCGTGCGGGTAGAGGGTGAATCACGCACGCTTGTAGGAAAAGAATATTTCACAAATATTTTATGCTTGACGTTTGTTGTCATTCAAATGATTCGATACATGTGGCTCCGTTGCCTAGCAATCGATAGTGTGTATGAATTCTGGCACTGAAACGTCACTTCGTGTCAGAAAAATGTAACTTTGCGGCACACCAATGTCAGAAATAATCATGTTTGCGAACGTAAAACTATGCAGAAAAGCGTGTTTTGAAGTGAGTTTTTCAGGTTGGAAAGTGAGCAATTATTCTTTCAGAAGACGACGAGGCAGGAAATAACTTTCTTGAACTCTTTTGGAACTTCCCAACCTCCTTGGCTTTTATTCAAAACGTCATTCACACCAACGATATTGTACAAAACAAGCTAACCCTGACACGATATTATGCTACCACACACTATTTCAATACCAAACGTATGAGAAATATATAAATACTCACTCATTACTCATCAAAACCCCCAACCCATTTCAACAACTGAAACCTCACTAAGTGTTTGAAAATAAACAGTTACCTCTACATTAGCCATTTTCCTAAGTATAGTATTTTTTACAGTAAATGGTATTGGCTTATTAACTGCAATAAACTACCCGATTTAATACCATTGTGTAGAAAATCATCTGGTACAAGATGCAAATGTGCTACAGGGTTGAACTTAAGAAATTTGAATTTTGCATAATGTAGGAGATATACAAGTTATTAATTTAAATGTTACAATTCTATTCTATATTTAGTTCAGTGTCGCTATCGCTATCCTCATCTAAATTAATTATAATTGGCGCAATTGATTTTACAGAAAGGTACGAGTTTTCAATATTTATAACATGACTAACAGAACTTTTCCAACTCTCGGTAGGAATGTCATTCATACAGTTCCTAATTAATTCTACCACACTACCACTCAAAGTCGGAGAAGTATTTTTTCCGCGCACGCTCGATTCAAGTTGGTGCCACATAAGCTCTATGGGATTGAACACGCAGTAGTAGGGAGGTAGTCGTAACACTGTATGTCCCAATTCTTCTGCAATTGTATCACAAACATACTTTTTTTTCAAAGAAAATGACTGCAGCACTTGTGAAAGTTCTATTTTTGTATAATTTTCCTCAAAATATATGTCATTTGCAGCCATGAAGTTTTGAATCTCCAATTTCGTATTCTTTGAGCCAGGAATTTTTTGCAATTGTCGACTATAATAGCTTGCGTTGTCCATTACTATAACGCTGTTTGGCGGAATGTTGGGTAACAGACAATTTTTAAACCAATCTTCAAAAAGCTCTGCTGTCGTATCTTCGTGATAATCAACACAAGAGTCCTTGATATTTTTGGCAGAAAGCCACATAGCGTTTGAGATCCAACCATTTTCTGATGCTGCATGTAATATTGTGATTCTCTTCCCTTTATTTGATGGTGCTTTTGTTTCACACTTATCAGAGGAATCAGACCATCCTTTGGAAGGGGTGTCATGCGTGTCAAACCACGGCTCGTCGAGGTAGAGTATTGGCCGATTTTCAGACCGGTATTTTCTTATTGACGTTATATATTCAGAACGCCAGTTTATTAAACGTGTGGATTCCATTATCACTTGTCTCTTGTCAATTTTGCGATATTCAAAGCCCATTGCAGACAGAGCTTGCCAAAGAGTAGTGAGGCCACAGTTGATGTGAGTTTCGTCATTGATGAGCCGCTGTTTCAGACTTTTGATTGTAGGGACACGCTGCTCATTGTACATAGTGTAGATATATCAAATCTTTTTCCCAGTCGTCTAGACTTTTTGTGACACCGGAATCTTTACGCTTTTTTCTTTATTCCATGGAATTTTCAACAATTCGTCTAACTGAAGTAAGAGGCACCTTCGTCAAATTACTGGTTACGATATATCCTTGCTGAAGTAAGGAACTATACACATTTTTTAAAATGATTTTCGCGTCACAAAATAAGTGATTCTTCTTTAACGAACCACTGGAAGAAGCACTATTACTTTTTATCCACGGACGCCACATACTGCCTATCCTGTACGTTGGGGTATAAAATCTTTGCTATTAATGTCTGTAATAACAAATAAATGTTATAAAATTATTGCACGCCGTAACACAAGTGAACACTTCCAATGAAATACAAAGACTAAAATGAACAAGAAGTGTAAGGTGTAATCCTCTACAATCCCTCTCTGAGAAACAAAATTACCTGATTCCGGTCCTATTACATTTATGATGTGCATCTCGGATTTTACAACTTAAGGGTCTAATTGGTTTTATTATAATCCTTCAGTCAATACCATTTATTGTGAAAACTATTATACATGCATGTCGCAATATCGCTCATCAGGACGAGTCCATTTTCATTAATCAAAATGAAATAAACGATGACATTGGAACTTTTGGTGTAAAAGATCAAACTTTTTCTAGAGATCAATTCGACGCGGATTTCGCTTACAATGTTAGCTTATTCAGGGGAAGAAAATTGATATTCGAAAATTACTAGAGCGTATCAATTTCCTATATACCAACCTTGTTAGCAAAACGTGGGTCGAGTGAGGGTTGATCAAAATGCCAATATTTCAGTGAGTAGTCCAAACATTGCCCGCATGCAGCAAATCGTCGTTACATAGCTTGAATTTGTGAAATATTATTGGTCTGCCAGTCGCAATCATTATAACGTAACCGAAATGTACATACACGTACCGACATTATCATATTTTGAGCCTCGTAAGTAAATGACATTAATTGGGAGCATCAGAAAATTCTTAAACGTCTATTCGAAACACAAAATGTATTGAATTCAAACTGCAAAAGATTTCAATCAATCAATAAATCAAAATATGCTTTATTGTCAGAAGATTTACATCTCATTGACAAAGTCTAAGAAAGATTTGGTCATTACGAAAACATATAACTTACTCAGTAAAAGATATACAATAAAATATAATAAATTAAAAAATAATAATATAATTTTTAAGTCAGAAGGACAACAAAGATAAAAAACGGGTGTGAAGTTTTATTTAGTTAAAGCTTTTGTTGAAGTATTCATCGATTTCATAGAATACTTCTTCTAAGAGAATCATCTCAACAGTTCTCCTAAACAACACTATCGACTCAATGATTTCGACTCGTTCTTGGAGATGGTTGTATATTTTGGATGCATTGTAAATGATCGAGTTCTTCGTTAGATTTGGAATAGGAATGGGTAGTCTTATGTTGTTGTTTTGGCGGGTGGATCAAAGATTGATATTATATATATGTAAGTTCCTATGAACTAAACATGCCGTTTCCAGTATAAAAAGAGAAGAAAGGGTAAGGAGTTTCTGTTCTCTGAAAAGTTCCCTATAAGAGACCCTAGGTCCCACCTTACAGATGCGAACAGCACGCTTTTGTAGGGTGAAAATCATACTGAAGCACTGCTTGTTGCAGGTTCTCCAGAAGGGGATGCCATATCTTATATGTGATTCAATTAACGTATGGTACACTATTTTAGCCGTTGCCCCGACCCAATCCATTCGACACCACACGTAAGGCATAACACCCTGAGGACAACTTTTTGCTCAGTGCTTCAACATGGTTACGGAAGTTCAGGTTATCGTCAAGACAAATTCCCAAAAATTTATTGGATTGAGTACTCGAGATGACATGTCTTCCTAGTGGAATGTCTGGTATAGTACATTGAAATGACATTAGATGTGTTTTAGATGTATTAAACGAAAGCAGATTAGAATCGCACCATTTTTTAACAGCAGCAACATCGAGAGCTATTTTTTCATGGAGGTTAAGTGGGTTCTCATCATGCCAAAAAATGGTTATATCATCAGCAAAAATAGTAAATATACCATCAGTTGTAATATTCCCAAAGTCGTTTAAATACAGTAAAAATAGGATGGGCTCAAGAATGGAGCCCTGTGAAACTCCATGCCTAACTAACCCGACGTCAGAGAGGCTGCCCATTTTCACGATTTGTGTTCTTTGATTGAGATAAGATTCAACCCATTTGTAGCTTTTTTCTCTGAACCCGTAGTGGTTTAGCTTACGCAGCAGTATTCTGTGATTGACACAATAAAAAGCTTTTGACAGATCACAGAACACTGCAAGGCTCGTCTCTTTCATGTTTAATTTTGTATATAGGTTGTTCAGAAAATGCAAGATAGCGTCTCCTGTATTTTTTGTTATATTGAAAACCGAATTGTTGCCGGTGTAGAATACTGTGGAGAGCTAGAAAGTTCATCAGTCTATTTTTAACCAATTTTTCGATTTCGATTTGTTTCGTATTCATTTTATGAAATTATTCCGAATGATCGTGGTACCCCAAAAAATAAAATTTCTCTCTCGAAAAATAGCCTTGGATTTCAGCCTCTCGAGAGAAACGATTCACCGAGGGTGCTTCCCAGTAGCTTGGATTTCTATTTCATGCAAAAAAAAATTCACTTCTCGTCAGCTTCTGATGATTCACAAGGCATAGATAGGCCTCTCTTTGAATATGGTTATCTTATATGAGGTTCGACATCAAAACATTTATTGAAGCATCTTGATTCTATTCAGAGAAAACCAATCCGTCTTGCTTGTGATTTTTTTACTTACGGATTCGTTCACTTCGTTGGAGCATCGTGAAAGGGTCGAAAACTTGCCTCTATTCTATAGATATCTTCACGGTCGATGTTCCTCTGGATTATCATCTATCGTTCAACGCTTGGCAGTATCAACATGGAATTTTCGAGTATAGAATTCCCACCCCTCTGTTGGGTGCTTGCAGACCTTCCGATTCTCTCTTGCTCAGGGATCTATTCTCAATAGAAAATCTTACAAAAAAAAATACAGTGAATGTTAAATAGCATGGCCTGTACCTTGATTCACGCGGTGTTTTCTGAACATTACAGGGTTTCGGTTTAATGTGAATCTGTATATTGAAAAAAAAAGCCCTACTGCTCGTTTCCTGAACTACTATTTCTAAATATTTTGAATCATTTCCGAATAACATAATTTTTTACCGAACACATGACATCCTTCGCCAAAAAGTGAGTCAAAGATTTGGCGGAAGAAAATCAGGCGTATACGCCAAAATATACATAAAGAATCCTTCGCCAGAAATTTCAAATGAGAACAGAAGTTGTTTGTTCCTAGCGGTTACTTCATGACAAGCGATGTCAAATCTAACGATTACAGGCCAAAAATTTCAATATACAAGTCTTCCTCGATAAGCTGTTTGTTCACCTACCTATCACGTAAGTTAGGTCAGGTGCCGAGGTCTTCTGAATTCTTCGTCAGAATTGAGATTATCTCTGGTCATTCCCCCTTATCCGACTTCGGAAATTTCCCCAATCACTCTTTCATAACGTAATCAGAGAATGATTAAATTTTTCCACGAATACCTGTTATGTTGTCGTTTTCGGAGATTCCTACGTTCAGCACGTCGTTTAGCGTGTTTGATATTTGTTATTAAGTAGAGAGTTATCGCAAATGTTTCCCGCGATCCGTGCTCCTGATTTCTTCTAATAGCTCGAGATTTCTTAAAATAACCACACTGTCGGAAATAATCTTGCAAATTTTGCTTGTTATCATACCTGTTATTCTCATAAATAGCGTAATAAATTGAAATATTGTCGACCGAATTTCTTCGACGTCATCATGAAGCTATGGCCGCAACGAATGATTTTTTATAGAGATTTGCCTACGATTCTATGCTATTTTATTTGGTATAGTTCGGTAAATCTAAGTGTTCTATACTGTTTCATACACGATCCGAGATTTGATGAAAAAAATTCATGTATCATGTACAGAAGTTTGGAAAGACTGTAATTCCTGATGGAATTGCTAAAATTGAATCGCTAAAAATTAATTGAAGAGGAAGTTCCTCTACTCTTGTCGCAATACACCATTCCACGATTAGTGACGTCAAATTGAGTATCGAATTGCATCAATTATACTATACAAGCATAGTATAATATTGAACTAGTAATCATTAGCTGATCTTATCAGACAAAAAATGTCTAGGACGTGCTAAACCGCTTATAAATTTTGTCATATTCCTTAATAAAATCTTTCGTTTCATAGTAATTTTTTTTGTCCAGGTAGATTCTGATTCCAGTTGATTAGATATTTTGAAATTTGAAATTGTTATGATTCCAGGATTGTGAAGTTCCCCTTGAGTTTACTCTACGTCAAAAGGGTATATTGAAATACATACAATTTTGTTATCATTTCAATTGATGTAATAGCATGAATGAATCTTTCATTAATATGTATACCAAATGTCGAATCATTCACCAATTCAGAATATGAAGATGATATGATAAAAGAATAGTTAACCATCGGAAAAAGAGTACTCGTCAATCGGAAGACCTACCCTAAGGAATCTATTGGGAAGTGCTGAAGGAATTGGGTGAGATCGAAACAAACATTTCTGGGAAATTTCACCTAGTAACGCTCACGACAGAATTTCCATAAGAGAACCGACAGCTGAGAATCATGAGGGCCTACTCAAAGGACACACGAACAATACAGGACTGTATAACTGAGACCTTAACTGAAGACAATTCAACAAAGGGATAAAGACAGTTCTCCAAATCCAGTGAGTTACCTTCACAATCCAGTGGAGAAAACAAGATTGATGAAATGGGTGACGTGGATTTTACAGAAGTGAGGCGAAATGAACCCAGAAGTCTGGCTGCTTTCTGGAGACCTGGAGACTTGGGAGAAAGGCTGAGCCAGATTAGAAAAAATACTCTTCAGAAGGGATTATTATTCACAGACAGTCGAATTTATGATTTAGCTACCAGGATGTGAAGTTTTTGGCATGAACTGATTGTAAATGTCTTGAGTTTTGCTACAGATGACTATAATCACCATTTCAATTTTAGGTGTAAACATTTTTGGCATGAGGTTCTCATTGAATCTCCCGCAAGCTTGAATTGGAATTCCAGAATATTCTCTCAGTTGCAGATTCTTGGGGAAAAGCGCAATTCGAAAGAATTCTTGGTAATAATTCAACCTCGAGGCAGATGATGAGTAGAAACTACCGTCGCGTCGTTACATTTTCAATAAGACATTTTCAATACTCCTGCAATCGAAATGATCTAAACGACTTTCATGTAGTGTTTTTGTAGTTGGTCCCTTCTCAATATTATCTATACGATTCTTTCAGATTTTGACATGAACTCTGAATAGGCACACCTTCATTTATATTGTTGGTAAACTAGCTACCTATCAACCTGAACATTTAAAAAATGCGAAAATTTCATTTGAACAATTTATTCAGTTTTATTTGTGAATATGACTCCTTTTCAAACTTTCAAATGGACAATGAGTATTCGTTTGAGAAGAACTATGTAGATAATAATAATAATAATAATATATTTATTGCCATGGGTTTCCTATGAAACATCAGCAGCGTCAAACACAAAATTACAATTTACAAACACACATATAAGTATAAAAGTAAATACTTGAAATTGTCTCAAAATACAAGTAGAATGTAAAAAAATATATATATCATCACTTGAGTCCGTTAATTTGTGGCTGTTACGAAAATAAAAAAGTATGCATACACAACTCAAACGTTACACCTTACAGACATTGTAATATTCGTCAAGTGAGTATAGGGGATTTTCGATCAGGTATTCCTTCAAAGTTCGTTTGAAGATACTCATGGTATTGATTTCTTTGAAATGTGGAGGCAGTGCATTATATATTTTTATACAGTTATAGTACGGACCTTTCTCGAAAAGACTTGTTCTATGTAGTGGAACGCGTAGATCTTTACTTCCTCTTGTTACCATATTGCAAATGTATTGATTATTTGCAGGGAATTTGTGCAGGTATTTTTTGGCGAATATTGCAATATTATATATGTAGGAACAATGAACAGTCATAATTCCCAATTTAAAAAATAAATGTCTGCAAGAGGTATCATTTTTCAGGTTAAGCATAGTTCTTATGATTTTTTTCTGATAGATGAATATATCCTTAGATGTTGGTGCATGATACCAAAATATCACGCTATAATCAATCACCGAATGGACATAAGCGAAATAAAACATTTTAATATTGTTAATACTTATGTGATCCCTTAGGTATCTTATGACACAACAGGCTGATGTTAATTTACCCATTACTGCCTTTACCTGATCAGCCCAACGCAATTCTTTATCTATCATAACCCCTAAAAATTTTGAGGAAAATGTTTCATCCATTTCGGAATTGTCTATGTTGATATGAAGTGGGGCTTCCGTGCCGTTTCTGAAGTTTATATAATTGGTTTTATTATTATTTATCAAAAGATAGTTCTTTTCACACCACTCAACAACTTGAGACACTGTTACATTAGATGTTTCATTTAGAGTATGAATATCCCTCTCTGACACAACAACTGAAATGTCGTCAGCGAACAGAAAGACTGAGCTGATGTCTATTTGGGGACATATGTCGTTGATAAATATCAAAAAAAGAATTGGACCGAGTATGGAGCCCTGAGGCACTCCTATGACAGTCTTAACTTTTTCGGAGTAGAGTACCGAAGATTTGAAATTATTTTTAGATGAGATACCAACTATTTGTGTTCGGTTACTGAGATAAGATTTTATTAAATCATTGGCTTTTCCTCTAACACCATAGCGCTCTAGTTTTAGCATTAGTAGCTCATGATTAATGAGGTCAAAAGCTTTCGTTAGGTCAAAATAAATACCAGTTACTTTATTGCCTTTATCAAGTTGATCAATTATATAGTTGAGTGAATCATAGATCGCAGATTTGGTGGATCTATTTGGGAGGAAACCGTACTGATTCATCACAAATATGTCATTTTCAATAAAATACGACAATAACCTATTGTAAATGATGCGTTCAATTATTTTTGAAAAAGCTGACAGGATAGAAATTGGTCTATAGTTTGATATTTCATTTTTTTTTCCCCTTTTTGTAAACTGGCACAATTTTTGCAATTTTCAATGCATCAGGAAATATTCCATTAGAAAAGCATTCATTAATAATATCTGCTAGTGGATGACAAATTAGGATCCCTACACGTTTAAGTACAACAGTCGGTATCTCATCAACACCAACTGAAAATTTCGGTGGTAGAGCCATTATAGTACGCCGCACTTCATCGGGGCAGGTTGGTTTCAGGAACATGGTGGTTTTATGATGATAGGGCCAATTTAGGTTTATTTGGTTGGAGGGAGTACCTGTATCTGTTTTATACCTTGATGTATCAAAGTGATCACTGAAGTGTTTTGCAATTTGCTGCGGATTCGTAACACATTCATCATCAATTTTTAGATTGAAACTCTCCAGATTTTTTTTTTGTTTTCCTGTTACGTTATTGAACATGGTCCACGTACTTTTAACTTTATTCTGCGAATTACTGATAATATTGTCGTTGTACGCTATTTTAGCCCTGACGATCGCATTCTTGTATTCTTTTTTTTCAGCCTTATATTTCAGGTGCAAATTTTCAAGCCTAGTTTCTTTGTAAAAGGAATACATATCGCGCAATCTCCGCGCCCACTCCCTGATCTCGGGTGTTACCCATTTTTTTTGTTTTTCCCTTTGGAAATTTGGTAGTTTTCGAAGGGGAAATTCGATGTCGAAATAGTAATAAAAAATTCTAAAAAAAGTATTGTACATTGAATCAACATCAATTTGTGTATTTACTTCTTGCCATCCCTCATTGCTTAGTGAATTATAGAAGTTCCCCAAGTTATCATCGGTAAATTGCCTTCGGTAACTAGTCAATGGCTTCTCATAGGAGATTGATTGAACAAACCCAAATATCTGTGCATAATGATCCGATATATCTGTTTTGACTACATTGCATGTGCATAATTCCGTGTTTATATTGGTGAAAATATTATCAATTAAGGAACTACTGTTCGTTGTTACTCTGGTCATTTCTTTAACCTGACCTGACAGGTTGTATGTTGTGAACAGATTAATGACATTCACTACATTCAGGTCATGTATATTCAGAAAATTCAGGTTGAAATCTCCACACACTATTATATATTTATTTTGTTTGAATAACCCATCTAGGAGATCAGCCATACCATTCAAAAATATGTTCATATCCCCATCTGGAGACCTGTAAATACATATAATGGTATAAACTGTATTATTTGACCGAAGGTCTGAGCAGCAGAATTCAAAGTCTTTTTCAGTGCAGGTCACGTTACCAATGTTGACTTTCTTCATTTCAAAGTGTTTTTTGGCGTATATTGCAGTGCCGCCACCTCTCAGTGTTTTCCTACATGAGTAGCTCACAAGTGAGTGATTGTCTAACTTATAAATTTCAATTTCATTTTCTCTCAGCCAATGTTCATTAATCGTTACTATTTCAGCATCCATTTCATCCAAAAGAGCATTGAACTCGTTAATTTTACTTTTGACACTACGTATATTCAAACTAATGATTTTAATAGCACCCTTTTTACCAACATGTTTTACTATGGCTGGAAATTTAGGATTATTTTTTGTTTCCATGTTTATAGTACATGCTTCTCTGGATGAAAGATCGCCTGTTGTTGTGGTAAGATCGAAAAAACTTAAACTCTTTTACTATAACATTTTTCGGCCACAAAGACTCGACAAATAAGTCTTTTTCTAGTTCACATGGTGCACCAACTTTAAAAGAAGGATTACCATTTCGTCTTAATGCGTGCACACTAAACTGTTTGTTAGGAAATTTATTCTGTAGATATTGTTCAATATTCTCAGCTCTCACCTCAGGTTTACATCTGTCGATGTGTAGCCAAACTTTCTTTACATCACCAGAAAAGGATGGCCCATCACTATTGTTGACCAGTGTAGATGTACCAATAACTGTTTTTCTAGTTTTATTTGCAGACATATCGTGTTGCTCACTAAATGATTTATTTTTGTTCTTTTTTCTTGCCACATGAGTAAATCCGTCTTCGGGTTCATCGGTTTTTGTTAAACGGTCGTTTTCATTGTTTTTCGCCAATCTCACAGTATCGCCAGATGAATCACTGATATCAGAATTGCTCGTACTTTTGTTCAGATCTATCTTCTCAGGAATGCAATTAGTATTAGAATTAGTCAACAATTTGACCATATCTAAGTTGCTTTCGCGAAGGATTTGAATTTCGTTTTCCAACTCCGTCACTCTATCCAGCAGAACTTGGGTTTCGGTTTTAACTGCAGTTTTTATGATCGCCATGAACTCTACACTTTTCAAAAAACTAATGATATCGTCATTATTATTATCATTAGATCGAGTACTACGAGTAATTATTTTACTCTTCTCGGTCATTTTTTATTATTTTTACTTTTTATTGCTCTATATATCAGGAGCACAGATTCAAACGTCCGCACTCGACGAATAACTCAACTCAATGAGATGAGATGAGATGTAAACTGGGAGTCGAACTTCAGAGCTCATAAAACATGTATTTATTGACTTATTGAACATTCGTTCAGTCGAAATTTGATGTAACTTGGTATTTGATTTCATTTTGTTCGATATTACACATTCTTATTTACCATATTTGTTTTTCAATGTCTCAAGCTGAGATCTATAGTTGAGAAACCAGTATGTCGAGAACTTGGATAAGCAATTCATAATTGTTGGATACATATAATGACCATCTAAAAACAGTCGTTTTGACATATACAACAGTCTTGAAATTTGATACTTCATATATCGAAATTCAAAGAACAGCTAGTAGGCAAAATGTGTGATAATATAAAAAAACATTCCGTAGTTAGAGTAATTTTTTTGTGAGATCACCGGTTGATTCATAGCTGATACACTTTTTTCATCAATTGTTCTCGCTTAAGGTCAATACTGATTGGCTCAGTGATAGAAACGGGAAATATGAGAAAGAAATGTGACTGAAAGATCCCTTTTCGATAACATACATGTATGAGATGTCTATCATTGATGTCGAAAAATAATATTTCAAACTGAATTTCAACGTTTTTAATCAAATTTCCATTTCATTCATCCCCCAATCTTCAAACTGAACTCGCATCAAAAACTTGGAATTTCATCAACGTATTTACGAAACCTGGCTGCGATATTTCCTACGCAAAGTGAGTGAAGTGAGTGGGCAGCTTTGACATCGTATTCCCTTCATCGAGAGGAATAAAGAGATCTGGATATAGTCCAGTCTATGACCATTTTCCCGTGTATTTATCCCATACAGCACCGATTCGCATGAAAATTTGGATTCAGGATCTACGTAGCCTCTTTTCAAAATCTACCCTGTGCCGATGGTTGCTTTCTCCCTGGAGATGGATGCCACCCCTTTTTGGGGGTGAAATTTTTTTTATTGGAAATAAGTGCGGAAATCGATGGATTGACTAATTCTAAGCACTTTTTGTTCAATGAATTTTTTTATGAAAAGCAATACTTTTCGACTTATTCGCGAGTGAAATTGTCGGTTTTCAGGCAAAAAAACACGTTTTCAGATCCTTTTTCGCTAATAACTGGAAAAATATGCATCTAATCGAAAAACCTATGAAAAGTAAAATTATAGCATTTGAAAAAACAAATGCGATCGTTTATTTGTAATGTATGTTAACCCACTACAAACTGAATAATTGCTTGTTGAAAGTTGATTGGTATTTTCAAACGCAAAAATGGAAAGTTTCTACGTACAATAACCAAAAACCAATGCATTTTTCGGGAAAAACTCATTGGACCTTTTTTGAAGTCGTTCAAAAATCCTTTATTCAGTCTCAATCTGCATTTTCATACAGTTGGGTTTCCCGGTTACTCGATAACAATTTCTATATAATTTTTTAATAAAAACTATCATAAGGGTGGTTTTCAGGAGTCGAAACTGTTTAATTGATCAGAAATTGTCTATCAAGGTTAATTCAACGTATTTATAGTTGACTGCACGCTCTAAACTAGTATTTCGTAATTTTTTTTTGAATAGGTGTAGTTTTCACCTCTGATGAATAAAAATCAACCCCAGGCACAACCTCCACTTTGAAGTAGACGGTGGATATAAACTAAATCTCAAATTAAATGCAAATAGATACTGAATAAGTTGAATAACTGCCAAATAACATGTTAATTATTATTTTCTGATGATATTCTGTCACAAGGGGGGATGTTAAGGGCTGACACTGATAACTGAACCATAAATTATATTAAAAATTATCAATTGATTGATTTCATTGATATAAATATGATTTCAGTTTACTACATACTCCAATCTGAAATTTTGATATTTTTTTTCGAATAGGGGTGGTTTTAATCCCCCCTTCAAAAAAGCAACCCTCGGCACAGGGTAGATTTTGAAATAGAGGGTAAGTAGAACCTATATCCAAATTTTCATACGAATCGGTGCTGTATGGGATAAATACACAGTTTACACTTTTTTTACCGTCATAGACTGGAGTAATAACCCACACTTGAAACAATGGAACGCTTCATTCTTGTGAATGAATGAGGTTGCCTTTGAAATATAAGCTTTATCCGAATTGCACAGTGTTTCAACCAAAATGTTATTGAAAGGTTGAAAGAGTTGCAGGATCATAAGGTTATGGAGAGAGCGAAATGAATCAATAGAGTATTTATTGGACAACGTATTGTGAGATACAATTGCACTATAGAGGGGGATAGTTTTTGAATTTTGCTGAGGTATGGGATGGAATTCCCAATGAATCATCGTGTCCAGTACAATAAACATAGAAGATGCGGAACTTACAAAATCTGACAACTTTTTCAAAAAGTTCATACACTCGTACAAAAAATGGATGGTTCGTTATAGACCGGGCAGCAGTGACATATTTTTGGACCAATTTCTTACAGTCTGCCTCCGGAAAGGGAAGTCATTGAAGATAAAATAACTCGCAATCCGCAAAAAAAATACGCTCCGTGTGGTACTTCATATGAAACCCATCATTTGCGTTCGTTGAGTTCAACAAGAATTTGGAAGGAAGCCTTTTTACAGACTGCTTTACATTTGTTACACCATAAAAAGATCGATCAAGGTACAAATATCATGAAGATATACTGTTTTGAATGATACAGGGTGATTTACAAATTGCTCGAATGTATTGCGAAAAAATTTGATGAAAACCAACTTCTTCCATTACGCCTTTCACAACTGAAACTAACTAGTCTCATAGTGAGAATAACTTAAATTATGAGGCATACTCTTTGGAAGCATACAGTGTGTTCTATCAAGAGCAAATTCTGTTTTTCATGAAGCAGCGCGTAATTTTTTGCAGATTTTGATTCGTTTCAGATTCATTTATGTCCTATTCAAAAGGCAGACTGTGAAAAATCGGTCCAAAAAATCTGTTACTGGCGCCCGGTCAATTAACAGTTATATTTCTCACAATATATTTTTTTTTATTTCTTCATTCAACGTCTGCCCATTTCCGCTACCAAGGCTAATCACCGACGCCGGTGAGCACACTTTTCCCAACCGGAAATTTTGCCGAACCCTCTGGTATTCCAACCAGAGGTAGGGATCTTTAACGAGCCCAACATCCATGGACTCGGGACCGACGGTTTTACGTCCCCTCCGAAAGACGGCACATCCTCAATATATCTTGTGCTCATTGATATATTGTCTGCGAGCTATGATATGCTATTTTGCTGCAGCTGTACTGGCTTTCAACACAGTATTTTCCTGCAAGTTCACCCATCCAAGTACTAACCGCGCTCGGCGTTGCTTAACTTCGAATATCGAATGACTGTCAGTCAACCTGAAGAGCTGGGCCATGCCCTTTCTTATAATATCTTATTACAGCTTTTTCTATATTCCATGTTGATAATAATCAATCGTATAATTCCCTGCCACACCTCCATGACATTATATTAAAGTAAATGTGAGTATAAACGATAAGGAAGTAAAATTTCAATAGACCTTGTTGATCAACGCGGGAATTCAGCTGTTTTATTGTGTGAGAGGTTTTCTTTCGCTTATTGGAAACACTATCGATGGGTAAGTCCTCACTCAACGATTATTACAGTAGGTATATTATGATCGCACCAGCATCTGAATGGATCAATTATTACAACTGTCAAAAGAATAAACTTTTCGAAAAAAAAAAAAAACGTAAATATTATAAAAGTATGGGGAGACGTTTCGCTCTTGTCTTTATTAATATGAAAACTCCACAGGAATTATCATTATTTCATACATATTCATTACCTGATTTCATAACCTGTTTATTACTATATATTTTGGAGAGTATATTTCGTTATCATTAGGAAATATATACTGGAGAAGACAAGAGCAAGGATATTCATAGAAGAGTAAAAATAAAATAATACACATTCTATTTTTTCCCCCAATCCCAATTATAAGAAAAAAAGGCTCGGGTTCTTCCTGCTCGTCAAATTTTCACGCCTGAACAGTTCTCATAATTCGTTTATTTGTTGTCGAAACAACTTGCCCGACTAGAAAGAGAAATCTCATTCAATTTACTTCTCGAACAATGTGTGGAGATTGAGGTAGCACGCTCAAGAATGAACAGGAACGAGAGAAAATTGGTTTTTATCGAAACGTAATTGTCATTTAACGGTAAGAAACACTTGATATCTGGAAGTTCACGATTTCGCTTATACACGCTATGGCACATTCTTTGACTTATAGAATACCGGTACAGTATGGGGGACAGAAACTACTTCTATGTTTAGTCATCAGATACCTATCAGGGCTGTCGAAAAAATCGAATACTTATTCATTTAACCATCCAGGTCGAAAAATGAAAAATTATTCACTCCGAAGAAGGAATATTCGGTGAAGAACTCTGCCGGACTGTTGGCACTTTCTCGACCTCTTTCTCTTTTCTCCACTCAAAACGTTAATCTGCAGTCTTCAGTTTCGAAAGGTATAACCAAGATTTTAGTTTCTTTGATACCCGACCCTTTCCCTCACGAGCTTGTCATCTGGTAGCACTCGTGAGAGTGTTAAACAAAGGGATACTATTGAAAAATGAACACTGAATAAAGTGGAAGGAATTAATGGAACTCTACGACGTTTAGAAATAATGACATCAGTTTCGAGCATCATGAAGTTCGTGTATTTGCATTGCCTATTTGGTACCGCAAAGTAGCATGAATACTTTGAAATCTTCTATTGCGTTAATAACATATAACGAAAAGAAATATTCTTCTTCCATGAGATTGTCTAGATAATTTTCCGAATATCACGTATTTTCATTGTTAGATAAATATTTGGTGGATTCCGAATTCCGCGTGACAATGTAAAACAATGGTTGGGGATAGTACAAAGAAACAGCTTTTTTCTCTCTATTGTGGCAAAAAAACCTGTAAAAAATCATGAAAACTGTGGAATGAAAAAATATACGTTCTGCTGATTTATTTTGGAAGGCATGAAATGAAGTTTTTCATACATCAGGAGATACCACTCAATTTTCACAAAATAACTGAATTCTAAAAAGATTTTAGGCATCAAAAAAATATTCCAGACCCGCCGAAGCATGTGACAAATCAGAGATATTAGCAGAAAACATTTTGAAAATGATATTATCTTATAAGAAATAATTTCCAGAGTAGAAGGTGCTTGGAAAAAAAATGTATTATAGATGAAGGACGGATCAGAAAAATATTGTCCTTGAGATTGAAGGAAGATTTTACTTGAAGGTCTCTTGAGATTTCGAGATTTCTATCCTCTGACCATGATAGAATCTGAAACATAGGTTATTCGCCCACACCCAGTTTGAGAGGAACCAGCATCTTCAGTTTCGTAATTGAAGACAGAAAGTAATTTTATTTTATGATCTAGGCCACATTCATGTCACTTGGAAATCACGCGTTACAATCCATTGCTCGCACAAGTTTATTCTTGTTTGATGCAAAAACCCATTTTAAACTCAATTAATTTGTCGAAATGGATCAAATGTACTAGTTTTGAGAAACCACAAACATAGTGGTGTTCCCAATGGCGTTCCCAATGGGGTGTTCAATTGGTAGTTTTAAATATTTGGCGGATGTACGACAAAAAATATTTGGAGGATGCGCGTTAGGAAATATTTTACGGATGCGCGATGGGAATTTTGGCGGGTGCGAGCCAGAAAATATTTGGCGGATGCACGATGGGAAATATTTGGCGGATGCGAATTAGAAAATATTAGACGGATGCGTCATCGATTCTATTTCCTGCGTAATCTTTCGATTGAGGCATATACTGGTACTAGTCGCTGGTCAACTATAGTCTTTGAAAAATGTTATAGTGAGAACAAATGTATCTGAATAGTTGAAGTACCTAAATTCGAAGCTGATTTATTAATCATTCATGATGAGTGATATTTCAGTTCCAAAACATTTTTTATATGCGTTCTCTTCAAGGATATACTCCCAGAGATTATAAAATATTAGTGGATATTACAAAAACTGTTTTATTTCAGATGAAAAAGGTTTCATCATCTTGTGTACCCTTTTTCTGTTGATTGTGCTAGGTATGTTTTTGCATAAATATCTAGGACATGGTTTTATTCATCGAATAATGTCGAGCTTAGTAGTCCTTAATATTTCAGTAGGTTAGATATATCACCGAGCATTCACGTCTTAGGCTTTCAAATCATTCACAAAATATGAGAATCCCCCTCTTTTGACAGCTTGATTCTTTGATGACTATTCAGATTTTTTTCGTGTATATGTTACGTTCTGCATATTCTTCAATGTGTCACTCCCCTTCTATTTGTTGGAATATATATTTACTGGAATAAGGCAGACTGAACAGAACTCCAACTTTTTTATTTTTGAAAAATATATCTGACAGAACTTGATATTTCAACTATCCGTTATTTTTATCAACAACATTCAATACTGTATAAATCTAGGGAAACCAAAGTTATCTTGATGATTCAGCGAACTCCAACACCCCCACTCGACGAATCATTCTTCAACCAATCCCAACTGACGTCTCAATGTCCCAAACTTCTCTCTGGTCGAAGGTTTGGTCAAACCATCAGCAATCATGTCTTGACTTCGATAGTATGAAAATCCGATGACTCCCGATACTACCAAGTCCCGTAAATGATGATATTTAACATCGATATGTTTACTTCTGCAAGTAACCTTCTCATTTGTGGCCAAATTAATACGACCCTGATTGTCTTCGACAACACGGGTTGCTTCATCACATTTTATTCCAAAATCTACTAGAACTCGTCTTACCCAAACAATTTCTTGACTGGCAGAAGCTGCAGCTATATATTCGGCTTCAGTTGATGATAGAGAAACAGATGTTTGTTTCTTACTGCTCCAGTGAATCGGATTATCTCCAAGAAACAACACAAAACCGCTAACTGATTTTCGATCTGCGATATCTCCTGCCCAGTCTGCATCTACATAAGCAGTCAAATTCATTTTCACATCGGATCTTATTTTCAATTTGAAAACACTCGTTCCTTTGAGATACCTAATCGTTCTTTCGACTGCATCCCAATCCATTTGACGGGGTTGACTTGTTTTCTTTGTTGAATAACCTATTCCAGTAGATATATCCGGACGAGTTGTAGTGGAAAGATACAGTAAAACCCCCACTGCTTTGGCATACTTTTCATTATTGGGTAAATATTCTTTCTCTCCGCTCAACTTTCGGTAATCTGGATTCATCGGAATTGAAACAGGCGCAGAATCTCCCAATCCAAATTCACAGATCAGATTATGAATTTTTTTCTCTTGGATTTGTTGGATCGATTAGCGAAACTTTTCAAAGCGGCTTGTTCATATTGCTTGGAATCTCCACTTTTTCTATTATATTCGTCTATCAGCTTGCCCTTCACATATTCTAGTGTCAACTCATTATCAGGACGAGCGTCTAGAGCTGTAACTAGAGTGTCATATTTTTCTGGTAGGCCTCCAAGAAGAAGAGCAGCCACGTGGAAATCTTTGATGTCCTCGCCTATACCTCGCAATAATTCCACCATTTCTAGAGTTTTTCTGATATACTCAGTCATTGGTTGATCACACTCCAGCTGTGTGTGGTAAAGTTTACGAAGCAAATACAATTTGTTACTCAGATTTGCTCTCTCGTGGACTTTTTGTATAACTTCCCACATCTCTTTCGCTGTTTTACAGTTGCAAATATGAACAATCTGGTCATTTTCCACAGACAATGAGATCGTACTCTGCGCATTCTCATCCAATGTCCTCCATTTTCGCCTTTCTCCTGGTTCAACTGGTTCTGTTTCAATGATCACCTTCCATGATCCTTCCCTTATCAACAACATCTTCATTTCAAACTTCCAGGGCTGGTAGTTGTTATTATTGAGCTCTGAAAACCCAAATTTGCCTTCTGAAGATTCAATTAGTTTTACTGTTCTGTTTCAATTTAACTAAATTACACTGTTGCCTTATTGAAACATGGACTGGGCTCATAACCTGTTAGAATATATATTTTCTGGAATAAGGCAGACTGAACAGAACTCCAACTTCTTTGTTTTTGAAAAATATATCTGACAGAACTTGATATTTCAACTAACCGTTATTTTTATCAACAACATTCAATACAATATAAATCTAGGGAAACCAAAGTTATCTTGATGATTCGGTGAACTCCAACACTATTGAGTAGTGGATCAAATGTTTGAGGCCGCTATAGTTCTTTAGTTTAGTTTTTCAACTTCTGAGCCAGGCTTAACTTCACTCTTCACTGAAAAAAATTCTCTTGCACCCCTACCCTTGCTCCACACCCGCCCTACATTCACTTCCTCCTTCGGAATCCTGGAATTGCAATTCGAATTGCGCTCTCCGAGAGTCCTTTCTTTCAAAGGGATGACGAACGATCAGAGAATTGATGATTCCAGCACGGGGTTTGAACAAATACTACCAAAAACACATCAATTACCACCGAGTGGCTATCGCTCTATGTCATTCGGGTAATTTCTCACAGATAATCGATCCCGTTATTTTTCATGCATTCTCGAATTAGGAACGAACGAGAGGTTGTCGATTGCACTGGCAACGTTGACGGCTGCTCGGGGGTAATGTTCACAGTTTGTTGGGCATTTGCTGTAATGATGATGAAATTCAATTGACTGGGGCTCAAACAGGGAAGAGACAAAAATTTGGGAAAGGAACATCTTTAATCATCTATATGGTGCGTCTATAATGGTCCATTACTCTGAACCGTAAAAATTTCCGTGAAAAAGATTAAGCCAATGGGATTCCCTTATTCGAACCCACTGCTTTGGCAATAACCGAAATCAAGTGGAAAATTTCTTACTTAGGCGCAAAATCAATAGGTAGAAATTTTCCTGCCTCGAAACCTCGATGCATTACTATTTGAAAATCATCATTTTTTCCACAACCACACTCCAAAATGCGCTTCTCTGTATAGTTTTACGTTCGTAAACATAATTATTTCCCACAATAATTGAAATTTAACATTGCTTGCACAAGTGCAAAAAACCATTTCAAACTCAATCATAACCCATTTGTCGAAGTGGATCAGAAGTATGTGGAATATTCGACTTTCAACTAGTTTCGAAAAACCAGAAAGAGTGTCGTTGCCAACGGAGTGTTCAATAATTGGTAGTTTTGAATATTTGGCGGATGCTAGTTAGAAAATATTTGGCTGCTCGGGGGTAATGTTCACAGTTTGTTGAGCATTTGCTATAATGATGATGAAATTCAATCGACTGAGGGTTCAAACAGGGAAAACACAAAAAATTGGGGAGGAACATCTTTATTCTTCAACGTCTTCTGACTATAATGGTCCATCACCCTCAACCGTCGAAATTTCCGTGACAAAAGATTAAGCTAAGGAAATGCTCGTATTCGAAGCTACTGCTTTGGCAATAACCGGAATCAAGTGGAAAATTTCTCACCCAGGCGCAAAATCAATAAATGGAAATTTTCCCGCATCGAAACTCCGATGCATTAATATTTGAAAATCATTATTTTTTTCACAACCACATTCCAAAACGCGCTTTATGAATAGTTTTACGTTCGAAAACATGATTATTTCTCACGATAATTGAAATTTAATATTGCTCGTACAAGTTTATATTTGTTTAACGCAAAAACCCATTTCAAACCCAATCCAAACCCATTTGTCAAAATGGATCAGACGTATATGGAATATTCGACTTTCAACTAGTTTCGGAAAACCAGAAACATAGTGTTGTTGCCAACGGAGTGTTCAATAATTGGTAGTTATAAATATTTGGCGGATGTGCGTTGGAAAATATTTGGCGAATGTGCGATAGAAAATATTTGACGGGTGCACGATAGAACATTTTTGGGGTTTGCATGTTACAAAATATTTGGCGAATGCGCAATATAAAATATTTGACGGGTGCACGATATAACAAATTTGGTGGATGCGCGTTAGAAAATATTTGGCGGATGTACGATAGAAAATATTTGCAGGATGTGAGTTAGAAAATATTTGGCTGCTCGGGGGTACTGTTCACAGTTTGTGGAGCATTTGCTATAATGATGATGAAATTCAATTGACTGAGGGCTAAAACAGGGAAAACACAAGAAATTGGAAGGAACATCTTTATTTTTCAATGTCGTGTGACTATAATGGACCGTCGAAATATCCGTGATAAACATTATGCCAATGGAATTATTGTATTTGAACCTACTGCTTTGCAACAACCCGAATCAAGTGGAAAATTTCTTACCCAGGCACCAAATCATTAAGTAGAAATTTTCCTGCTTCGAAACCTCGATGCATCACTTTTTAAAAATCATTATTTTTTCCACAATCACATTCCAAAGCTCTATCAGATGTATATGGAATATTCGACTTTCAACTAGTTTCGAAACACGAGAAAGAGTGTTGTTTCCAACGGAGTGTTCAATTATCGCTAGTTTTAAATATTTGGCGAATGCGTGATAGAAAATATTTGGCGGATGCGCGTTACAAAATATTTAGCGGATGCACGATAGAACATATTTGGTGGATGCGCGTTAGAAAATATTTGGCGGATGCGAGTCAGAAAATGTTTGGCTGCTCGGAGGTAATGTTCACAATTTGTGGAGTAGTTGCTATAATGATGATGAAATTCAGTTGACTGGGGGCTCTAACATGAAACTGGTGGCTCTAACAGGAAACTGGGGGCTCAAACAGGAAAAACAAAAAATTGGGAAAGGAACATCTTCAATGATCTATATGGTGCGTTTATAATTGTCTATTACCCTGAACCGTTGAAATTTCCGTGAGAAAGATGAAGCCAATTGAATGCCCGTATTCGAACTTACTGCTTTGGCAAAAACCGGAAACAAGAGGAAAATTTGTTACCTAGGCGCAAAATCAATGACTAGAAATGTTCCTGCCTCGAAACCCCTATGCATTAATATTTGAAAAATCATAATTTTTTCCACAACCACACTCCAAAACATGCTTTTCTGCCTAGTTTAACGTTCGCAAACATGATTATTTCTCTCAATAATTGAAACTCAACATTGCTCGCACAAGTTTATACTTGTTCAACGCAAAAATACATTTTAAACCCAATCCAAACCCATTTGTCAAAGTGGATCAGATGTTTATGGAATATTCGACTTTCAACTAGTTTCGAAAAACCAGAAACATAGTGTTGTTGCCAACGGAGTGTTCAATAATTGGTAGTTTTAGATATTTGACGGATGTGCGTTAGAAAATATTTGGCGAATGCGCGATAGAATATCTTTGGTGGATGCGCGTTAGAACATATTTGGCGGATGCGCGATAGAAAATATTTGGCGGATGTGAGTTAGAAAATATTTGGCTGCTCAGGGGTAATGTTCACAGTTTGTTGAGCATTTGCTATAAGGATGATGAAATTCAATTGACTGGGGGCTCAAACAGGAAAAACACAAAAATTGGGATGGAACATCTTTAATCTTCAATGTCGTGTGACTGTAATGTATATGTTTATGGCCGTTATAGATTTACTGTTTTCAACTTCTGAACTAGACTCAACTAACACAGTTTGTTGAGCATTTGCTATAAGGATGATGAAATTCAATTGACTGGGGGCTCAAACAGGAAAAACACAAAAAATTGGGATGGAACATCTTTAATCTTCGATGTCGTGTGACTGTAATGTAATATTTGGCGAATGCGCGATAGAAAAATATTTGGCGAATGCGCGATAGAAAATATATTTGACGGATGCTAGTTAGAAATTATTTGGCTACTCGGGGGTAATGTTCACGATTTGTTGAGCATTTGCTATAATCATGATGGAATTCAATCGACTGAGGGCTCAAACAGGAAAAAGACAAAAAACTGGGAAAGGAACATCTTTAATCATCTATATGGTGCGTCCATTGTCCTGAACCGTCGAAATTCTCGTGAAAAAGATTAAGCTAATGGAATTCTCGTATTCGAACCTACTGCTATGACAACAAAAAAATTTCTTACCTAGGCGGAAAATCAATAAGTGGAAATTTTCCTGACTCGAAACCTCGATGCATCAATATTTGAAAATCATTATTTTTTCCACAACCACACTCCAAAACACGCTTTTTTGTATAGTTTTTCGTTCGCAATTATGATTCTTTCTCACAATAATTGAAATTGAATATTGCTCGCACAAGTTTATACTTATTTAACGCAAAAACCAATTTTCAACCCAATCCGAACCCATTTGACAAAATGGTTGAGGCTTTCGCGGCCGAGGTTATTAGTATAACTACTGCTCTTCGGGCTTGAAGGCCGTCGTACTTTGGAATTTCTTCCTGACGTTTCGCTAGCGCGAGTGGCCAGCTTCTTCAGAGGCTTATTCATCTCCGATGACTAAACAGTTCGATTTCTCAAGGCGTATTTATATTGATGCAGGTAGTCTGGAGTGTTAATTACTTCTGTCGGGTTCGGGGAATAATCATCATTATTATTATTATTAGACCTCAAGGTCACTTAAAGATGTTCCAGTTCCTGCTCTAGATGTTCGAAGGATTTGTGAACCAGAACATCTAGAGCAGGAACTGGAACATCTTCAAGTGACCTTGAGGTCGAATGGGTACAGTGTATCTGAGATCAACAGGGCCATGAAACCGAAGAGTCCCACGGTTCATAACAGGGATGACTCTCAGGTAGTTGCGAATGCATATCTGCCATATATCCCAAGAGTCACTGACAGAATTGGAAAACTCTTGGGGAAATATAACATAAAAACAGTTTTCAAGCCGACCAAGAAGATCCAGCAAAGCCTCAGGTCGGTTAAAGACAAAAGAGACCCACTGTCAGCGGCAGGGGTTTATCGCATACCGTGCACCTGTGGGAAGGTTTACATCGGTACCACGAAAAGATCCATGGGTACAAGGCTCAAAGAGCATCAAAGGAACTGCAGGCTGGGGCAAACCGACAAATCGGCGGTGGCGGAACACGCATTGAGCGAGGGCGACCACAAGATTCTGTTCGAAAATGCAACACTGATTGCCCCCAACCAGGGTTACCATAGCCGACTGGTACGGGAGGCAATAGAGATCCAAAAACATGCGGACAATTTTAACAGAAAGGAAGAAACGTTGACTCTAAACAGAATTTGGAATCCGATTCTAAAGAAATCAAGAATAACTAATGAAATCACAGCAGGTAGTGCGGCAACTAATAATGATGATTATTCCCCGAACCCGACAGAAGTAATTAACACTCCAGACTACCTGCATCAATATAAATACGCCTTGAGAAATCGAACTGTTTAGTCATCGGAGATGAATAAGCCTCTGAAGAAGCTGGCCACTCGCGCTAGCGAAACGTCAGGAAGAAATTCCAAAGTACGACGGCCTTCAAGCCCGAAGAGCAGTAGTTATACCCGAACCCATTTGTCAAATTGGACCAGATGTATATGGAATATTCGACTTTCAACTGGTTTCGGAAAACCAGAAACATAGTGTTGTTGCGAACGGAGTGTTCAATAATTGGTAGTTATAAATATTTGGCGGATGTGCGTTAGAAAATATTTGGCGAATGCGCGATAAGAATATTTGGCGGGTGCACGATAGAACAAATTTGGTGGATGCGCGTTAAAAATATTTGGCGGGTATGCGTTAGAAAATATTTGGCGGATGTGCGATAGAAAATATTTCGAGGATGTGAGTTAGAAAATATTTGGCTTGCTCGGGGGTAATGTTCACAGTTTGTAGAGCATTTGATGTATGATGATGAAATTCAATTTCCAACCAATAGAAACCCATTATTTTTCAATCAAGCATGATGTGCAAGCTTTGCATTTTGACGTTTGTCAAGTCAAAATCAGTGGGTATTCAATTTTTGAAGAATGTAGTCAATTTTTGATAACCGAATGAAAATGTCTCATAGCAGTGATATAGAAGAATTACCAGCGACTTCTCCAACGATGTCTTAGACAAGAAAAAAATACAATCGAAAGGATTATATTTTTCATTTGACAAATGTAACACATGTGTTTTTATTTTCGATCAAGTTGATTGAGCTTTCATGGCCGAGAGGTCAATGGTGGTAGAAGTGATCATAAGTGTCCGGGTTCAAATCCTGACCTCGGCAGAGATTTTTTTTTATTTTTCTTTTTATCATTTCCCATTGTATTTTCCGTGGTTATACCATTAATTATGATTTCGTAGAATTTTTCAAAGAAATACGATTGATTACCTACTATTATTGTGTTCAATATAAGTTCCTAATAATGTAATATTTTTAGTTCTTCATTATTTATTGGGTGTAGATGAAATAGCGTATGCAACTCTCATGTAATGGTTATTAATACACTCGCATAAACCATACGAAACTCACCTTCGGCTCGTTTCGTATCCCGGTTTATGCTCATGTATTAATAACCATCATTACACGATCGTTGCATAATATAGTATAAATGAGTTTGAACTGAATTGGATAGCGACAGTTCTGAAATTGAAAATACCCCGCAGAACTGAGAGAACAAGTTAAATTGAATCATTGTCATTCAATTTTTTCATTTAATTTCAAGAGGAAAAAATGGAACCGCTTACCAGCAGTTCATGGATTGAAAGAAAAATGCAACAATAAAAGTAATTCAGAAAATAAATGATATTTATGAAAATACTCATTTTTGTTTGAGTTTCGAAAGCCAAATTCGTTTTCGTTTTCAGAACCTATTTACAAATATTTCTGTTCGTTTTCAACAATGTATCAACTTCGCTCTTGGAATTTCATAATGAAATATCTTCGAAAAGAAGTGATTCCAGCGAAACATTCATAAATCAGAGTGCATTGAATATTTGTTTTGATTTTTGAAAATCGTGGAATATCAAAACAATTGATTTGTGTCGTTGCATATAAGGTGTATGTCAGAATTCGACAGCACGTATTACGTCAGCATAGAAATCCTGGTGAAATAACTCGAATACCGTTACAATGTTCATGTCAAAAACGGTAGACCTACGACGGCTCAGTTGATGATAGACATTAGCGGAAGTTCACATTCCTAAAATATGTTTACAGTCGGCGCCAAACCTGGTTAACTTCAAATGAATTATAAAGCAAACGTCAAAAGATGGCGGAATTCGATTCTTGCACCATCTAAATCACTTATCGAATTTTATGTAAACCTTCACATCTGATAAATCGTGTCTAGAGTTTATGACATAACAATATTGAATCAGTGATCTCACCAAGGATTCTATCCATCTTGGTTAATAGTGTTGAAACAAAAATCGGAACTATACAGAAGCGAACATTGCTCGATCGCAGCATATGAATGATACTTGTCACTGTCACTTGTGTAATTTAGTTGTTGATTACTTTACCTATAGCCTAAGTACGACGGCGTATAAGGGTCACTGTAAAAATAAAAAATATCTCCATTGACAGATTTTAATCTGTCAATGCCAGATTAAAATCTGTCAATGACAGAATAAAATCTGTCAATGACAGAATAAAATCTGTCAATGACAGATTAAAATCTGTCAATGAGAGAATAAAATCTGTCAATGACAGATTAAAATCTGTCAATATTCCATTGACAGATTCCAATCTGTCAGTGACAGATTTTAATCTGTCAATACCCCATTGACAGATTTTAATCTGTCAATATGCCATTGACAGATTTTAATCTGTCATTGACAGATTTTAATCTGTCATTGACAGATTTTATTCTGTCATTGACAGATTTTAATCTGTCATTGACAAATTTTATTCTGTCATTGACAGATTTTATTCTGTCATTGACAGATTTTAATCTGGCATTGACAGATTAAAATCTGTCAATGGAGATATTTTTTATTTTTACAGTGACCCTTATACGCCGTCGTACCTAAGAGCCGGCGATCGCCAGACTTACGTTATTTTATAAAAGCTGAAAGTTCATCTGCGCGTGTCCCCAACAAAGGTGAAAACAATCAGCGACTGTGGAGTTTGGATCTTGGTTGCTTGGCCAGGAAACAGACAGCAAAGATTCTTATCCAAGTCATGTGTTTTCTTATATATTTCTTACGGATGTCGTAGCTTCAAGCGCACATTTTCTTGATTACTTATACATAACGTCAAAAGATGGCAAGCAATTCAGCAACAGATGTGAAATAATTTCATCAATATCTTAAATCATTCATATTTTTATAAGTACTTTCAGGATTGAACTATTATTTTCCGTATAAACTTCTATTGTTAACACTCCTGTGAAGCTTCATCATCTTTCTGCCAATATTTCAGTCAAACCATTTTATCAAACTGACAAATAGATATCTGCACCTACTTTACCCTTCAGAAAAGATAAATTTCTCTTACATTGACGAGTAAACAGAAATATCGACATTATAGGCAAGATGGCGTCACCAAAACCCTTCAAATACTGTCAAACGTAAGTATAATTATGATTTAATGAAGTTGAGGGGTGTCTGGCAGGGGGTTGGAACCAGAGTAAGTGTCTGGCAATGGATGATGTGATTTCTAATATCATTCCGAAGAAGATATGAAAAAACTGAGCTTTATACTTTGACGAAAGTGAGGTACTATTTTATACGCCTTTGCTACCTGGTATCTGAAGAAGTAACTATCATCCAAACTTCATAGTCGCTGATCGTTCTCACCTGTGTTAGGGGAATACGCAGAGAAACTTTCAGCTTTTATAAAATAACGAAGGTCTGGCGGTCGCGGGCTCTTGCTCTACTAGGAGGTAAGGGCATTTTATTTATTAATGATGATTGAATAACTTGGAGAAAATTGTGGAATGCCTCTTCAAATAATTTATCAAAACATTCAACCGTTTATAACTTCGTGAAGTACTGATGCACTTTTGAATGAGTTTTCTGTGAGTAGCAAGTTTCATTTTTTAATGATGAACATAGTAACTTTTCTCAGTGTGCGAAGCATGATTTCACTCAATATATTATTTCAACGTTACTAAAATTTGCCCCCTCAACATCAAAGGTGCCACTTAACTTTCGCTTCTGTGTAGTTCAGATATTCTGTGGTGTTGAAATGTGTAATAGCCCGTTTCGACGATGCAAGTTGTCGCTGCAACTCCAGAAAATTACATGTATTCATGCAAGTTTTTCGAGTTGCATGAATCTTTTTTGGTGCGATAAAATGCAGCGACTCAGTTATTTCTATGATGGATTTGTTGCCGCAAACCACAAATATATGGTGCCATCATTGTGAAGAATGTTGATTTTGAATATTTGAATCATTTTTCGAATCTTAAAGAATCAAGTTGAGTAATGATGTGATTTAATCACAATATCGATCATTAGAAATTAATGAAATTATGTATCAGTTGTGATGATGTAGACGTTCATCTTGGTGACATTCAGTGCTATTTTTTAATGTTGGCAATGCAAACTGACAGCTAGATGACATATCTCGCAGCGAAAAGTCGCCGCGAGAAATTGGAGCGACAAATTGCATCGTCGAAACGGGGTGTAACATTCATAGACGTTTGAAACATCCACGATAGAGGAAGAAAGAGTGGGTAGATTAAATCAGAGATCTTGTAATGAGAAAGTTCTATCACACTACCAGTGTGTGGGTTGGCCGAGAAAGAAACCTTTGGATATTCCCTTGGTTGTCATTTTGAAATGGGAATGAGGCAAACGTGACTTTTTGTATGGTATATCTCGGAAAAAATGTTGGCGCGCTTTTCATGTATTTGTTGGACTTAAAACATGAGGTGCAAGCAATGGCGGTTCTCTATTTTCAATTATTTTTCGTTGACTTCAAATCAGTGTAACTAAAATCCCCATCAAGTAAAAAATAAAAGCAAAATCAGTGCTCAATAGCATTCAACTCAATCATTCGGAAAGTCTTCAAATTTGTCATAAACTTCGCACAAACTTCACATCCAAATCCGTTTATGTAGTTTTGAAACGAGCGTTAAAAAGTTCTTGAAAATGTTAATCAAACTATCGCGAGTGCAATGAGAAATAAAATGAGTTTCACGTTACCAACTTTTATGAATGTTCATCGTATTATTAGAATCAGTGGCTCAGTAAAGCGGATAGTTACCTGGGGTTATCTTCTTTCATATCCTCTTTGATGGGATTTACTCGGGTGGAAGCTTCCAGAGAAGTTTTTCAAATTAAATCGGAGCGTCAGGAGGCGAATTACTTCTGTTGCTATTTTTGTTTCGAGCTCGGATTCATTCAGTATAATAAATCAATGAAGACAGCTCTTATCGATAAGTGATCACTATTAGCGTGTGAGGACTAGAAAGTCGTATGCTTTCATTGTTAACGACGAATCAATGATAACATATCTATGAGCGAATGACAATCGGGTCAATCCATTTCGAATGAGATCAGGAGTATGCTTGGGAGTATGCTATAGAGAAATCTTCCAAAATTATAGAAATATATTGATGTAATTTTCTGTGTTCACATCAAGACAAATTGTTTTTTTTTTGAGTGGAACTCAGCAGTTTCAATGTGTCTTACAATACACACGGGAGCAGTATTTCCAAAAAAGATTCGAATTATGCCTTCACAGTGAAACACACGAAATTCGAAATCTATGGAAGTTCTTTTTAATGAGGAATATAGCTGACTCTGCAGGTTGTTTTTGTATGATAGTGTCATATTATGCTGAACCTCCTGAAGAAAACAGTTCTTCAGTTTCCAATTTCGTACGAGAAAAAGAAAGGAAAAACTGTCTTCATGATGTAGAGGATATTCTCAGGGTCGGCGCGATTTCCGAGGTTATGTGGGTTCTTGGATTAAAAGTCTTTGGTCTCCTTAACCGCAGTATATTTATTTACCACCTTAGTTCTCCCGACGTCAATAAAATGATGGAGGAACAGTTTTTTCCATCATCAGCTACAAAAAATAACAATACGTTTACACAGGAATACAAAATCACAGTCATAACTAATTTACTTTGAAATAACAAAATGGCAAAGTATGCCCAGTGACAAAAGCTTAGATAGCTAACATTTGAAATTAATGAATCTTGAGAGCAAAGTATATTATAGGATCTAATATGACAATATTTGGAAAATTAGAGAAAGTTCATTTTTACATAATTCGACTTACCTACAAAAAATACGGGTACAAGCTAAATCTTCGAGATTATGCTATAGAAAAAACCCCAAGCACATTTATAGCCAGAGATGTTTCTGTCTGAGAAATCAGCACTAAAAAGGACGCGAAAACGTCGATAAATTCGTCCAGGAATTTGACTAGTTTTTGCAATTCGAAGATAAAAACATTTTCCCGCAAGAGTAGAAGGCGTGGCGCCCTCTATCGAGCAAAGCAATAGACGCGCAGTATCACCGTGAAGGAAACTAACTTCTCAGGCTTCCGAATACAGGGCGAACTAGGCAACTGTAAATACATGTTATATCTTTATTTACGTTAGGCAAATAAATCTGCTACAATGATTTTCACTCCTCGTTTGGGGTATGTTACAAAAAGTCGTCTCCTGAGAGTATGTGGTAGATCGATGCGGCAAGTTCAGTCTACAAAATTCTTAGGAGAACATGTTTACAACCTATCGAACCGGGGAATAACTATCAATTCTCTTTGTGAAAAGCTTGCCTCTGCTTATTTTGCTCTGTATAGGTTGAGAGACATCACGAAGTCGTTTCTAGTATCGTATTGCTGTGCAGATTGTTACTTTCAATTGATATAGAATAATTTTATGTGGAATACTCTAGTTTTGTACAAGGGGCTTTTATTTTGCAGACGAGAGCTGTGAGAAAAATTGCATCATTGAAAGTTTGGGAATCGTGTAGAGACACATTTATAGAGCTGGGACCTGTACCTTGTATTTACATCCTAGAAGTGTAGATGTCAATCTCCAGTTAACGATCTCAATCACAACTATTTGATAAGAAATTGCAATGAGATTTGGTGATCCCATCATACTTTCGTGCATTTTATGAAAAGAGACCCCAAAGTATGTGGGAACTATCGAAGTGCGCATCATAAGTGTCACCCCCCCCTATCAAACTAGTTACTGGACTTTCATTAGGAAAATCACCGAGACACGTCGATTTTTGATTTCAACAGTGTACATTTTTGTATGAATAGTTCAATTTTAATTCCATCCCTTACTAGAGGAAAGCATCCCTGTTGAAACAATTAAATAGCATGGTGAGTAATTGCTCATTTGAAAAGGGGTTTTATTCTCTGTTCAACCGTGGAAAAAATTACACTACGAACAGGAAGGCATACTGAACTGACACTAACTTTTTCTGTTATTACAGTCTATTTTTAGTTTCAGTCATGACGATTTGCATAGTATCGCGAGTGTTTGTTGCACACACTTCCGTAATCCGCGCACGCAACTCCTGAATAGAGTGACACTGAGTCTCGTAGATTCAAGATGTTACGTAACCCCATAGGAAGGAATCTGAAGGAGTCAGATCTGGTGATCTTGGAGGCCATTCCACAGATCCTCGGCAGCCGATCCATCGTCGTGCATGAACAGTATTCGAATAAGTCCTCACAGCAAAATGAGGAGGAGCTCCATCTTGATGCAGAATAATGTCCATATCAAACTGGTTCGGATTATTTGCGATAGGTGCCACTAGCAGTGGATCTATCACTGTTTCCAGCAAACTCGCTCATAATTCGTACAGCCTCACTAAATATAACAATCGCTTAGAATTTCTCGTATAAGCACGTGGTGCAACCATTATTTGAATATGATTAGCAAGCACAACTAACAGCTAGAATACACTGACTCGCCCTCTCTGTGATATCAGTTTCATGTATCGACCATTTATCCTCAAACATCCGAAAACACCTACAAAAACATGCAGTTAAAATTGCCTCTTATATAGGCAGGTACATCAGGAATCGTGACACAAAAAATCTATACCAACTGAGTTCAGACAGATCACACATTGATGCAAAAAAGAAAGAACTGAATGTTCTTATTGAACACAGGCTGTAGCGTAGAGTGTCGAACAACTTGCATGATAAGGGTGGTCGTACGTAAGGGTTGAAAATGAAAAAAAAATCTCGAGCGTATCAGATTTTCTGAGGGGATGTTAAGTGAACCCCATAGATAAAAGAAAACAGGAGATCGAACATGAATATACAAATCAATGTGCGCTGAGCCTGCCAAATATTCAGGGTTGAAGCCTAGGAGTGGGAAGCGGTACAGAGTAGTATTCAGGAAAAATATCAGTTATTTTGCCCAAAGTCGTATTTGCATTGAAATGAAGATGATTTTCCCAAATTTCATATACTTTGAATAGTTCATATAACCATAACCAGGAACATACACTTTCACAATGAATAGTTCATATACCCACGACCAGGGTTGTGCAATTCCATAATGAATAGGATTCCATATAAGTCAAATAAAACTCACCTTAGGTTGCAAATTCATTTTCGAATCTACTGAAGATTCATTGGTACATTACAATTTTTCTAGGCATTGTATAATTATATATTATGATCCAATAGTATGCTATTGCCAGCAAAATCAAAAATATTACGAATGAAAGTAAAGAATATACACAAAATTGGATTATATAGTTTATTTCATAATTCATGGTGAGACTTGAAACTCCAAAGCTATTGACCTTTGTATAAGACATGTTTATTAAGCACCGATCTAACACTTTCAGATTTATCAAAAGAATGCTTATTGTGATGGTGTACTCTAGTATTTATATATATTGAAGATATATAAGTTTTATCAAATTACTGAAATGGGAAGACGAAAACGTTTGTTCCCTGAAATGTTCACGAAGTGATTTAAATAAATCACGACACAGCAACATATTCAATACTTGTATATTAAGGAATTTCACATTGCATGCAGGACTATTTTCATTCAAATAATTTTGCATTATCTTTCCTGCAGTTGTGCATGGTGATCACGTCGTCAGAGGGATATTCCAACGAGGCACATCTATCGCAATATTTGAGATGGCTTGTGGAAATCAAAACGCAATATTTGAACGATATGGAATTATCATCGCGATTTATCCCGTTGGTCTCATTCATCGGGGTATGGAAGAAAACAAATTAAAGTCAACTTCGACTGTGAAACAACTACGGTCCTGGTGTCTTGGCCACTCCCATCAAAACCGTACTGCACTCATAACTTACTGGAATAGATGAACAGATTTCATATCCTTCTTATAATTTGAACTGAAGTAGTATCTGCATCGCTTTACAACACACCGTGACATTTTTTACCGAAAAAGTTAACGAAACACGTGACATTGACACTTAATAACAAACTTTGACAAGCGTGCACATCTTTCAAATCGGTACGTTGGTGGGGATATACGATTTGATTGGCGGACCTTAGGAGTGGGAATATCAGGGGAAATTGGCAGAGTGCGCAGTTGACCATGTTCTATCTCCTGTTTTCTTTAATCCATGGTGAACCCTAGAAAAAGCTCTTATATAATAATCTGACGGTTTGGATGTGACGCAGACTAGCGGCCGTTATTGGAATGTGAAAAAAAAATCATCATTTTGAAATACACAAGCGCGTCAGATTAAGTTATATATGGTTCATCTTTACGCCCTAGACGTTGCAGTCTCATAATCTGACGATTATCTGGAGGGATTCGCTTATTCTGTCGATTTGAGTTTTTTTCTATTTCTTCAAATCATAGAACTTGATTAGTTGAAAAGTTCGAGAAAGAGCATGCAAATAAAAAATGTTTTTTTTTTTTACTAAAATACTTCTATTTATAAAAGAATAATTATAAGCAATTAAATTTTTTAAATTTCAAAACGTTGGATATTCGTTGTAAACAATATCATGCCACGAACGAGTCTGTGTGATCAACTGTCATAGCAACAGAAACCAGAGTGGGGGCGCAGTGAGAGATCAATAGATAGAGAAAGAGTGAGGGAGAAATAGAAACGTGGAGAGGGGAATATAGGCATCACGTAGCTGCACGCATTAAACTTCATCGATGAATTTTTATTATTTCGGCTTGTGGAAATCGTCAGATTATACATTTTTTGTAATTCTTGAATAATTCCCTTCAGAATAAAAAAAAATAGCAACGCTCGAGAATGTCGAGAGACATTTTCTTTTACAAATTTGTAGCCCTCCTCCTTCTTTAGGGCACTCTCGAATTGTCAGATTAGTGGAATATATACGTTTCAGGATGTAACTGACTCACCCTACCCCAATCTGACGTGCTCGAGAATTTCAGATGATCAATTTTTTTCACTAATCTGATCCTTTAACCTTGAAGTGCGGCCATACATATAGGGCTCATATATGATGGAAGTACTTAACCGGGTACAAGGTTTCCTCCTGTATATAAATCTGCCGCGCTTTAGCAAATCCCGAAATCCCCGCTTGGGCTCCCCTATTACAAAGTTTGAAGTTCCAATATAAAGCTGTAAACTCCAATAGATACCCCGTTCAGTTCGAAAAATGCATTTCTACTTCATTGCTTCCAATCAGAAATCGCTCCAGTTCTTTAAACCCACTATATTTTCTACCGAAGTATGTTCGATGCATGCCACCAGCAGAAGAGCTTTTCATTTCGCAACCCCAGAATCGGCACATAGAAACAAACCCAGCACGACTCCAAGTTCAAGTTGGCTTTTGTAATGAGCTATTCAACTATACACAGCGAAAATCCCGTCCTGACAGATGCTATGTGGCTAAAAGCCAGCACGACCGGCAAAGGAAAGCTGGTCATCCTTGACCCAAAGCCTCGCACAGCATGGAATTTCTCGTGTCCCTGATCTCTGTATTATTTGCACAGTAATTATCTGGGGCACATTAATTTCCCTTGGAACAGTGAGTAGAGTGTACGTATATGACTTTCTAATCCTCGCAGGATGGACGTTCGGGAAAGTTTGAATGGAATTTGAGTTTAACACTCTGTTCAACAAGGAATCACGTACAACTGATTGTTTGATGACGGAAAATTCGCTGAAAATTCAGATACTCGATAAAATGTTGTAGGTATAAATATTTCCCACATTTGCTTCATTTTCAAATAAACACCTTATAGAAGTGACCGAATTCACACTCGCTCAAAATCTACGGGAAAGTGTGATCCAAGGGTTTTCGAGAACAAATTTGTACTGAATTCTAGTTGTCACATCACCATAAAGATGTGTAACTTTCTAAGCAAATATTAGCATGTGACGATTGTTTTGGAATTTTCGAAACAGCTAGAAATGACAAAAAATTTGCTCACATCTTTAACTTATGGAAAAAGCGTTCACATTTACCTGATGTTACCTTACTGTCGGTGTTTATTTTCTCCAAGTGTTACAGGAAATTAATCACTGAATCAAAAATGTATTGAGAGGTAGAAACGAAATACCTCCGAGGCATTCCATAAAGCAAACAATATTCAGATGCAAATTAATGTTATCAAAGCCTACATCAATAAGAACCGTTGTCATAATTATCTGACCTCTGGATGCCTTCATCTGATTGCTATTCGGGAGTCTGGAGAATACCAATGGACAAACTGGCGCCCGAAAAAAGTGATTTGTAAAGGCATGTTCCTGGAAAGCTCGAAACAGATGACGCGAGATGAGATGGACCCTTTTGTCACCTGTCATATGCCAAATAGTTTTTTGATTCTATACAAAAGTGTTTGATTTTGTATCAACTGATTCATTTATCAAAACTTCACGGTTAGCCACCATATTTTCCCATTATTTTTCTTCGGAATATAACAGAATGTAAAGTAACTGAACGTCATGCACAGTTCATTACGGTTTATCAAGATCCCTTGACCCACTTCCTGTGCGGGTTTGAAAACATAAAAACCCGTTACAGGAGAAAAACTTCAACTATAACATTAGAACCTGTTTCGGATGAACTTTCGTTCCTTATACTTGCCCTTGCTAGGAATCATACTCTCAAAGCTGATACCTGAGCTCGCACAGGGAATCTACTTTTGAGGATTAATGTTACTAGAGGAACGATAGCTGGTTAACAGAAAACCTGATTTCAGCCCATTTTAATGAAGTAATTTTGCACTATTAGGAGTGATTAAAATGCTAACAGTTCCTTGGTAAATCAAAAAACCATTTCATTTTCGAAGATAGGGTCTGGAAAAAATGATTTGCAATTCAGATTTTCCGTTTCATTTATCGCTGAAACAAACTTCAAAGCACTTTTCCGAATTTCCGTTTGTTGTTTCTCCCATTTATCTTCACACAAACAAGAAAAAACATCGAGAACGTGAACATCAGGCATCGCAAAGGCCGTCTTGCAAAATATATCTTTCGCTCATTCGCACTTTCGAGAAACAAAACACGTTTAACTTGAGAAAGTTTCAGCAGGGTCGATTCATATAATGTGGAAATTGAGTCCAAGGGAGTGTAAGTCTTGCTCCTACTGAAGGCGAACATATGAGATAAGTAGACTATTAGTCCAGTAAATGAAGGGACGAATCTGTGAATAAGTCTATGAGTTCTTCACTTGTGGCTCAATCTGTAGGTCGTCACAGATGTTTTCAAAGGACACAAAACTTAACACGATTACGTATATGGAAATGGCCGAAAATGCCCCCCTAAACCCAGAAAAATGGGTTTACCGCCAATATCTGGCTAATTATACGAATTAGAGAATTTTCGTTCATACAAAAATCAACGATCGTCTCATTATCTACAAAAATGACCCCTATCATTTTTTCCGAAAACTCAACAGTTTTCGAGATAAAGGGACCCAAAACTCTTCTCATTTCAGCTGCCGCTTTATCTATAGGAATTCTGTTGTCTATGCATTCGCTTGGAGGCGGGCGGACGAATTGTTTCATAACTCAGGCAAAAACTGACATTTTTTGATGATTAAAGTTCCAGATAATGAGGAAACCCGCAGATATCATTCCTTTCATTTCGAAGTTCTTTCTTATTTGGCAAAAAGATTTAATGAGCTGTGAATGTTTTTTCCGCACCATTTCGACACTGTTTCATTAATTTGTTTACATTTTTTTCAAAAATAGTCTTTAATGGGAAATTTTTCTTTATAATGGGTCCTTGGGGGGTCTTGAATGATCTCTGAATTTTTTTTTTGTACTTTTCCCGCTTTCTAATGAATGATCCATTTGTTTATTTACATTTTCCATGCGATTTCGGAGTTATGTAGCATCTGCGGAACAACCGAGAATTAAAAAATTAGTCATAACGGGATATATCAGCAGTTTTATCTGAATTTGAGAGGGGTATATCATATACCATCAGCTTGGAAGCGAAACAGGCTGTCGAAATCAGCATGGGTTTGGCTGGTCAACTACTTTGTGTGTAATTAGATTAGGAATTTGCGTATAAGTTTTGAGGTTTTGAGAATGGAAGCGGATCTCTCACTCGATCTCCAGTGATGATAGCCAGCTAGTGAGACAACTCAGACCAAGACGCAAGGTCACTAAGTCTTGAAAATGGCTCCGAAATGGAAGTCGAAACGTAGACAAGTGAATCTTTCCAGACGCGGATCAACCGGAAGTTCCAGCCAGCACATATATATATATATATATATATATAAATATATATATAAAACCGTCTAAATTTGGAAAATCCTCATGCAATGAAAATTAACCTTGGAGTTGCATTCATAAATTGAGTTTGGCCTGATATAGTGAAACTCTTTATTAAATTGTCGAGCTTTCGAAAATCTTCATTTTCTTTTTCAAGACATCTGAAAAACAGTGTTTATTGTTACATATAGCACTCGAACATGTTAAAATTGAACTTACTAATGTGAGATTATATATAAAACAGCACAGGAAAAATCCTTTTCCATCACAAACAGAAAAAACATTTCCTATCAGAAACATTAACAAAAACTGGAAAACATGTCTCCGAAAATATCACTAGGAAGAAATGGAACCATTCATCCATATTACATTAAGGTGTACGAATTTATACATGTGCAGATGATTAACAGAACAATTTGGATCTGTTAAGTCAGTTGGACTTGTTCCTTCCAGAAAGAACTGTTTTTCAATAGACGCAACAACTTTTCGGGGTAGATTGAAAATTTGCCCTTCTACACTTGTATAGATTGCATAGATTCCAATATTAACTCTTATTTTTTCAGATCGTGGTTGGTTACAAACCCAGAAAACTACGGAACCAACCATACCATAAAATAATAATGTTCAAACAGTAGTTACGAATTTATAATATTGGGGCTCAGCTGGGGTGTTGATTGCTTAGGTTTCTGTATTGTTGGAGATTTGTATGTTAGTTCTTTATGATGTCTTCAGCATGGGATTTTTGCGCAAGGTTCAAATTAACGCACTGTTACCAATCCATTGATGGAAATGCATTGGAACGTTTATATTGAATTTCAAATTTGGCGCTGGGGTGTTGATTGCTTAGGTTTCTGTATTGTTGGAGATTTGTATGTTAGTTCTTTATGATGTCTTCAGCATGGGATTTTTGCGCAAGGTTCAAATTAACGCACTGTTACCAATCCATTGATGGAAATGCATTGGAACGTTTATATTGAATTTCAAATTTGGCGCCTGTTATTCTTAGGACTCTGGTTGGCAGCACTCTCGATGTTGCCGCAATTTGTTCGAAGTCTGTTATTTACCCATTGACAATTGTTATCAAAAGTGACAGTTCTGTGTTCAGGACTGTTTTGTACTTCAAATTAGATGATTGTGATCAAAAACTGTGTATTTCGATGCTTCTTTGGAAAATATCAGTCTCAGGCTCTTTCTTAAAAATGCCAGAAGTATTAAAACTATCGCTACCAAGAATTGCTGACATCTTCGATTAGTTATTTCGAAAGAGAGCAGGTCCCTTTGCTTCCCTCAACGGCTGTGCAAATACAACGTAGTGAATTATATTCAGAATATTTTCAAAATAGTTCGGATTTAGCTATTCGAAATATATGATTTGAACATCTGGAAGGGCATATAATCTTAAGTTCCCTGATGGAAAACGAGGAAAGAACTTTTTTATAGAAGAGCTTCCATATTTCAATGAATGATATACACGTACCTATTAACAAAGGAAGTTTGTAAAAATTCTCGATTTTCCTTCTTTCATATTGAAGACGTCACTTTGATTCATACCCAAAATTCCATAATTCCATAATGATCTGGCTACAGGGTACTCAACAATTTACCCACGCCCGTGATGATGTGGAACAGTATTTAAATTGTATGAGCCTTAGAGTCATACCCATCATATATTCAGCTGTATTCGACGCTTTTTTCAACCCCTTAAGGTATTTTTATGACGATTTTTTTTCCTTGGGCATATTCATTCAAGGACAACTTTACAACTTTCTGGAAATTCCGCCAAAATCTCTATTCCTCTCGATTTTGGTAATGTTGTACAAAGGGAGCCACAGGTACCTATTATGATACGCCAGTGTATATGAAAACATATCTCTGCAAAGAACACGCACACTTAACGAATTCCACGTTTATGAATGGAAAAATAATGAGAACTCAAGTGCTGCTTGTTACAATATACGCTTCTCACGACTCGCATCGAAGATTCCAGTTCTCTTGAACCAAGGAGTGAATGGGTATTCATACAATTACCTTCATGTCTGATTCCTCAATAGGTATTAGACTTGTGGCATTCATAACGTTCGAAAGTACTCTTTGAGTTTTACAATAAATTTATGAAAAATATCTTCGTGTCAGAAAGTATTAGGATGACAAGAAAACAATACGTACTTTCTCCGCAATGTTAGCCAGAAAATTGCATGCTTATTATCTCTACAGAGTAAATTACTATTGTTAACATGAATTATTAATATTATTTTGCGGTAGTTTTGCCAGTTTCCAGAAAATTCAATTCATGAAAAAACATGAGTGTTAGCGGAAGATCCATTTCCACTCAAAACTTTCCACGTGTGTCATGTGGGCATTCAAAAAAGATAAGTTTGTTTATACTGTATCGTTGGATAGGTGTAGGCTTGAACCCTTATTCAACAAATATAATTTTTCTGATTCTCCACAACAAGAGAGGGTGGTTTTAAAACAATGTTTATACATTCTCACTTATAGTAATACAAGAGTTCAAATTAGTTCCGTGGTTTGCTGGGTTTCTAACCTACCACAAACTGAAAAAATAAAAATTAATATTGGAGTCGGAGTAGATTGAAAATCTGCCCTTCTACACTTGTATAGATTCCAAAATTAATTATTTTTTTTCAGATTGTGGTAGGTTAGAAACCCATAAAACTACAGAATGAATATTCATCCACCACAAATAAATGACGTCCAAATAGTAGCTCGAATTTTTTCAAGAAATTTTCTAGAGGGCACGAATATTTTGGAAATTATTCAGAATCTCGAAGCGACGAGGAGTATTTTTTTTCAAATATTCGTACCCGAAAAAAAAATTTACAGAAATAATTTAAGAAAATTTCACACCATAATTTTGAGAAAAAAAAATTTTATCCAACATTAAATTTCAAAATAATTTCTCTTATTGTTAAATTGGTCAGGCTATTGCTTTTTGACATATGTCGATTTGTCATTTTTCTTTAACTGGTTCTGCAAGAAAGCTTAATAATTATTGGTTTGAAAAAATTATACAGGTATATCCACCACATTTCGTTAAATGAAAAAAAATTACCAGCTTCAGTTACACCAAACGCTAAAACTCAGATGGGTACTAGTTCAGTCTATCCCCCTTTGATAATTTCAGGTCACTTGAGTTGGTACAAATGTATTCATCATTATTAACAGGTATATCTACGTTATTGAAGTTGCCATGGTTTCTAGTCAAAATCGAGGTATCTCATTGGTTGAAAACTAGAGGTGTGAAAATTCAAACTTCTGAGTCTTTACGTACTCTCCATGGTTCTCGGTAGAGTGGTGGTCAGCATGGAAACAGGGGTTTCGATTCCCCACCCTGAATGACACGTTGAAAGGTAAGGCCTCGTCAATCCATTTCTCGCACAAATTTCTTCTTCTGGGGGTAAACGGAAAAGCCAGTTCAATTTCTAATGAGAGGGTGACGAGAAAAGGAAAATAATGCCTGTTTCCACAATTTTCATTTGTTCATCTCTTCTACATATCCATAAACAGAAAGACCAACACTATACTCAGGGTATGGGACACGAGTATCCCACTAGATCAGGTGACTTACTCAAAATACCTAGACATAGACTGGTTATGTCAGACAGGAATTCGATAAATCTGAAACTGTATGATAAATTACCTTCCCAAGTGAGAAACTTGAGTCCTCGTATTTTGAAGTCAAAAATAAAATCAGTCATGTTGGAGCATTGTTTTTATTCAATTGACGAATTATTGGATATGTGCACGTCGCATTTCAAATCGAATTGGATTCTTTCTCTATTTCAATGTTTTTTTTCTGTGAATATATATCCACATGACCATTTTTTTTTATATTTATGAATTTCATCACGTATGTTGTAAGTATCAAGCTCCTTATTTTATATTACATTATTCACCTCCTTTCAGACCTGCTCATGATAGTCAATAGTTTCTGGAACTACTAGGAGTTATGATCGAATTCATCGAAGTGAATAATATATCAGACCAAAGCAGAAAATCCTTTGATAGTGCTTTGTTCTGTTGAACTGGATAAAAGCACTATGCCTTCCTGAAAGAGGATCTTTGTGAAAAATGTATTCTGAATCAGTTCATTTATTCCGGAAATAGAATTGCCTCAAATCAGAATTTACAACGATGTGCTTTTCGAAATTGACGGAAATGTATGAACGTCTAATTTTTCAACATCGATTATATAATGGATTACTTTAAATCACTCATAGAATCTCTCACATGCTAATTGAAGTGAAAAAAATCATTTGGAACATTTATCTGCTGCTAAAGTATCGAAATAGTTGTACAATACGAATCTTACAATCTTAACAGGATCTGAACCTGCAATATTTTAATTATGTTGATGATTGTAAACAAATGTTTTGCTTTTATTTAACAGTAGCTTCATGATATGTCACTTTCTCAATATTATTTTGATGTGAAGAAGGTTCATTTGAGCCTGTCCTCAAGCAATCCGAATAAGTATTGCATCCATAAATTATCAAAATATAACAGAAATTACTCTTTTGCACTTATTCAGTCATATAAACACATTAGAAAACTGTTATTAGATTGGAATATTTTTAGTGTCTCATATCTCAGGTGACTTCCTTCTAAACGACGAATAGTGACACATTAGCGTTGAGATTTTTCGTTCATTTTCTTTCTGAATAGACAAGCATATCTTATTCTCCTATCTTGTCATTGTTTCCATTAGAGTTCATCATAGAATTCTTCGAATAAAAAAATTATGTTCAGCGTTTTTTGACATCTCTTCCGAATCATTCAATAAAACTGGACTCGTTTCATAGACTGATTTGTATTTTTTTCCTCGGCACACATTCGGTTTTAGTCGAATCACAAAATCGTAAATATCGTCAAACTGACAAGCGATATGATGAACAAACTTGATATCTGAAAATTTTTGTCTAGTGGCCACGTTTACTCTCTGAAAAAGATTAAATTATATTTTTTCAATATATGTTTAGAATTATTTCAAGGCGTTCCGAAGGATAACAACTAATTGATGAGGTAAAGACTGAGGTAAGAGTTTTTCATGTAACGTTTTGAAATTTAAATATTTTTCAGAATGCAATTGACCTACCATGCTAAATACTAATGAGAATATACGTGTATTCACAATCATCATATTTGATTTGAGATATTGAAGGTTTGGGTTTTGATACTTCAACACCACATACCAGGTTGAAGCAAATCACAGTCGAGCAAATTTGTTATTATACAGTCGTGTTCAATTATTTCTATATGCAAAATTATCTTGGAATTTATATACTTGAAGCTCGTCATGACTTCAAACATTATGACAAATCACTTTTCAAAACTATCACAGTTTTCAGCAGAATACTTCATCAATCAATAATGAAGTTATTTAACAGGTTCATACCCACAAATAGAGAGAAGAGTCAAAAGAAGTGAAATCACAAACGACATAGATAGGGCAACACAACGAAAACGAGATTTTGTATGTCGTAGTCTCTTCAATCACTGTTTCGTGTTTATTCTTTCAGCTCATTCACTTCCAGTCAGAGTTTACAAACTATTGAAAGACAAGCGATAAGATGAAGAAATTCTATACTTAAATATTCTGTTGAATAAACAATTTCATCTTTGAAACTTGTGTTCTTTCTGAAAGATTCGACTTCTGACTGAGAATAATTTGTCGATTGTAGTTAATGCATGAATACCATTTAGTGAACCCAAAAAAAGCTTGATCTATTATTCTATGGATACAAATTTCCATAGCCAACTTCAACATTGCGGTACATTGTCTGTCACAGAACCGTTCCTTTGTGTACAGCATAATAACTTCACACCAAGCTTTCTATTCATCCAATTCTCACGTCGTGCGGCTCACAACCTGCGTGGAACCGAAATTGCCGGAATATACAGGCCTTTGATGTTAATTATGAAAACTTATTACGTGGACTCCATTGAGTTATCATTCAGTATGCCGCGAAAGACAATAAGCACTCTGAAGTGATCAATTTTCCCCATTGTTGCGTGGAATTCCTTAATGAGAGGAAAACCATTAAAACTTTGCGACTAAAGGGTACGCAATATTTCTGGATAAATATTGTGACGATTAATTTGATTCGATGTTCTTTGTTTGCATGTCCTTAGTAAAACAAAAGAGATATTAGGCGTAAAGTTGAGATATTCCAAGTGAAGGAATTTGAAATTTATAAATGGATGTAGAATACTTCGAAATTCTTAATTTGACTGCCGCGTGTTGAATTATTCTATAGGCAGCATTGAAATCATCAACAATGAACTCGGTTTCGAAATAAAACTTCATCGAATCATGTGTCATTTGCTTTTTTATGCACAGAGGCAGCAAAATAACACATTCCGAACTTGAATTCATTTTTTCTTACCAACCGCTTGAACAATACCTTATGCTCACTTTTTTTGTGAAAAAAGTAGGCTATTTCAGGATACTGCTCGGTTGTCATGTTTATTGTATGGAAATATGAATATTCGACCATTGAAGAAAAAGATCTGCTTTCCGGCAATCTTTGGTATCTCTAATGACTCTTTCGTATAAGTCATATTGATTTCAATCTGAAATATCAACAAACAGTTCATATACATACATTTTCAAAATTCTTACTGTAGATTTGAATCTGATTTATATATACGTTAATATTCCGTTAACGTAAGGCTGGCCACGCCGGTAATCTGTCACAAGAATTCGACATCGTGAAATTTGAATTCATATCCCAACTAACATTTTAGGACAGTTATTCCACATGCCGGAGAGAAATGTTTAAAAAATAATACTGGTAGTACAGGCCTTGAATACTTAACTTCAAAGTATAAATAATTTATAAGTTAATTACAGGAAAGTAATCACCAGTAAATCCCCTTCAAATTCCATAAGCCACTTTAGAACAAAAAACATGTGAGAAATTACCTTTTTTCTCCTTCAAAAATGACCCAACCGTCGCAAGGATTGGGGCGGTTAGAATCCTGGTATTATTTAGGGTATAATTTACTAAGCAAATGTCATCATAAACCAATGAATGTTTTGGTATTCTCTCTTGGTGAATATTTACCTAAATGTGACTAGATATAAGCGGTTACGGTCAGGGAATTTAAAGGTTATTTAACAAGTCTAATAGTTCAATTATTAACTTGATTTCATACTGTAGGAAGATGAATATTGACTTATAATAGGTACATTTCAAAAATTACGCCATATTCAATTAGAATATCTGTTTTACCCATCAATAAATATCGATAATATATTGAATTTTAGTTCAATCTGAAGATTTATTTCTAAATAATGGCTGCATATGACATTTCAAAACCATAACTTTGCTAAAAGAGTGTTTTTTGGAGAAAAAATTTAAACATGTGCAATCAATCTAAATTATTTTTGCATTAAATCGCATATTTAAAGAGGCCCGTGAATTTTATGAAGGTAAGAACCATTATTTTACAGAAAATTTCGCGCCGCAAGGAGAATATTGTTGAGGAGAGAGCATGTAGCTACCGTATGACAATAATTTTTATATTCCCATACTTATTGTCAGCATTTTATGTAGACCATAGCTGATTCGTTGTGGCAACTAAATTATGAGAAGTTGAGATAGAGATAATATGTATATATGTATGCTATTCATATGAAGAAACCTCTCTTTGTTTACTCATTCGTCCAAGGGAATAATTGGTAACAGAAAGGTTGATTTAAGCTTGATATTCACTTATTTCGGACCAATTTCATGTCAAAATTACTTATTTTTACCCTCAACCTAGTAAACTAAATGTCCAAATATTCCAATTTTCGACGTTCAAATTACTTCGAATTTTTTCCCCACATTGGTAATTACAAGGTGAAAATTACGTAATCTAGTCTTCTTTCAGAAAGGTCGCCGACCTGATCGAAGGTAACATTAACGTAATTATAACTAAAAATGTTAGTTGGGATTCTTTTTTTTCAATATTTGATTTGATCACAACTTGAAGTCTTCTAGCAGAATATTCAGAATTGAACACCTCCCAAGTATCGGCGATTAAGGCTAGCATAAAACTGCCTGTTTTTAGTGTCAAAGTAATTTTAACATATCCCAAATTTAGCGGTTGAAAAAAACTTGTATTCAACTGGCTGATGACTCACTCCTAAAAGGAACATCAATTATAATTTTAAATATCAACAAACAGTTTACACGAATTCAACATGCTTACTATTGATTTGAACTTGATTTATATATTTATATTTATTTTTTTTTTCAATATTCAATTTGATAACAACTTGAAGTCTTCTAGCAGAATATTTAGAATTGTACAACTCCCAATATCAAAATTTTCAACAAATCCCAAAATTAGCGGTTGAAAAAAACTTGTGTTCAACTGGCTGATGACTCTTTCCTAAAAGTTATATCAATTATGATTTCAAATATCAACAAACAGTTCACACATTTTCAAAATTATTACTATCGATTTGAACTTGATTTATATATACGGTAATATCCCGGTAACGTAGCCACGCCAGTAATCTGTCACAAGAATTTGACGTCATTAAATTTCAATTCATATCCATTTTTTTTTCAATATTCAATTTGATCACAACTTGAAGTCTTCTAGTAGAATATTCAGATTTGTACACCTCCCAATATCAAAGTTTCGGCGATTAATGCTTGCATAGAACTGCCTGTTTTTAGTGTCGAAGTAATTTTCAACAAATCCCAAAAATAGCGGTTGAAAAAACTTGTGTTCGACTGGTAAAAAAAAAGCTCTTTCGGGACTTTTTATTATTTCTACTAAACAAATAACTATCTGCTGGAATATATTCATCGATCAGTATGGTGTCACTTGTCAATTCATAAAGTCCAAGGATAGTGAATAATGGAATGAAATACCTTATAAGGGTAAGCAATACTCCCCCAGTGTCAATTGTACGAAAGTACATTGAAGCCAATCGTATCATATCGTAATTTCTTTCCATGAACTTCTTCGAAGTGCAGAATATCGTCGAATATTATAAAATTATTATCTCAATAGCTGTTTATGTACCAACGACGCAAAGTGGATGTTTTATACCCTGACGGCGACTATCTCACAAGGTCGAGGGCCTCTGGCCCGAGGGTGTATATGTCGCCCGAGAGCATATACACTGGTGATACATACCAACTATTATGTCATACTAGTTTGTAATTGCATCGAAATATTAATATTTGCAAAAAAAACATAATTATACTTACTAGATACTGGTTGCTAGGGAATTGATACGTCAACATACAGAAAATTGTTATGTCTTTATAGCCAGTGTAGGCCATAAAGTATAGTATTTTTCACAGTAAATGGTATTGGCTTATTAACTGCAATAAACTACCCAATTCAATCCCATTGTGTAGAAAATCATCTGGTGAAAGATGCAAATGTGCTACAGGGTCGAACTTAAGAAATTTGAATTTTGCATAATGTAGGAGATATACAAGTTATTTATTTAAATTTTACAATTCTATTCTATATTAAGTTCAGTGTCGCTATCGCTATCCTCATCTAAATTAATTATAATTGGCGCAATTGATTTTACAGAAAGGTACGAGTTTTCAACATTTATAACATGACTAACAGAACTTTTCCAACTCTCGGTAGGAATGTCATTCATACAGTTCCTTATTAATTCTACCACACTACCACTTAAAGTCGGAGAAGTATTTTTTCCGCGCACGCTCGATTTAAGTTGTTGCCACATAAGCTCTATGGGATTGAACACGCAGTAGTAGGGAGGTAGTCGTAACACTGTATGTTCCAGTTCTTCTGCAATTGTATCACAAACATACGTTTTTTTCGAAGAAAATGACTGCAGCACTTGTAAAAGTTTTTTTTTTGTATAATTTTCCTCAAAATATATGTCATTTGCAGCCATGAACTTTTGAATCTCCAATTTCGTATTCTTTGAGCCAGGAATTTTTTGCAATTGTCGACTATGATAGCTTGCGTTGTCCATTACTATAACGCTGTTTGGCGGAATGTTGGGTAACAGACAATTTTTAAAGCAATCTTCAAAAAGCTCTGCTGTCGTATCTTCGTGATAATCAACACAAGAGTCCTTTATATTTTTGGCAGAAAGCCACATAGCGTTTGGGATCCAACCATTTTCTGATCCTGCGTGTAATATTGTGATTCTCTTTCCTTTATTTGTTGGTGCTTTTGTTTTACACTTATCAGAGGAATCAGGCCATCCTTTGGAAGGGGTGTCATGCGTGTCAAACCACGTCTCGTCGAGGTAGAGTATTGGCCGATTTTCAGACCGGTATTTTCTTATCGACGTTATATATTCAGAACGCCAGTTTATTAAACGTGTGGATTACATTATTACTTGTCTCTTGTCAATTTTGCAGTATTTAAAGCCCATTGCAGACAGAGCTCGCCAAAGAGTAGTGAAGCCACAGTTGATGTGAGTTTCGTCATTGATGAGCCGCTGTTTCAGACTTTTGATTGGAGGGACACGCTGCTCATCGTACATAGTGTAGATTTTTCGCCTTATCAAATGTTTTTCCCAGTCGTCTAGACTTTTTGTGACACCGGAATCTTTACGCTTTTTTCTTGATTCCATGGAATTTTCAACAATTCGTCCAACTGAAGTAAGAGACACCTTCGTCAAATTACTGGTTACTTTTGCTGCAGCACCCGCGTTATATCCTTGCTGAAGTAAGGAACTATAGACATTTTTTATAATGATTTTCGCGTCACAAGATAAGTGATTCTTCTTTAACGAACCACTGGAAGAAGCACTATTACTTTTTATCCACGGACGCCACATACTGCCTATTCTGTACGTTGGGGTATAAAATTTTTGCTATTAATGTCTGTAATAACAAATAAATGTTATAAAATTATTGCATGCCGTAACACAAGTGAACACTTCCAATGAAATACAAAGACTTAAATGAACAAGAAGTGTAAGCTGTAATCCTCTACAATCCCTCTCTGGGAAACAAAATTACCTGAATCCGGTCTTTTTACATTTATGATGTGCATCTCGGATTTTACAACTTAAGGGTCTAATTGGTTTTATTATAATCCTCCAGTCAATACCATTCATTGTGAAAACTACTATACCTACATCGTTATCGTTATTGGTAACTGAGCAATAAAATAGTAGATTATACCACGAGTCAATAATGATGGCTGATATTAATTATTATCATTAATTCATTAACGACTAATTTACTTATCACAAATGAATGATTCTTAAGTTTCAATAATTTCAATACAAATACACAAACACTACCTACGAGTTTGACACTGACACTTTTAGTTTGGATATATTGTTTCTATGGTAATATTCAATTCGTGAAATTTTGTGATAGGATTATAAGAGGGAATAAAGATAAAGACTATTGCCATTATTTTCTAAGGGCATTATTCTGCAGAAACCATAAGTATAATACTTACATTATGTATTAGTCGTAAATTAAAACTGATAATGTTATGACGAAAGAGCAAACGTCAGTCGATAACCCAGAGAATAATCAGGGTAGAAAGTCGAAAACGGTGAAATTTTGATATTTTTCTATAGGATAAAATGAGTCTTTCATTAAATTCATCTTCAATATATTTTTTCGAATTCATTAATCGTTTGTATTTTTTTAACATCTGTAGGAAGGAAGCAGAATACTTAATTTTTCCTGGGTGCAACACCAGGGACTGAAGAAAGACGAATACCTTATAATCCCAAATGATAATAGTACGAATGCATAACAATCGCACGTTGAAAGGTAAGACCCCGTTGAGTGGTGGTTCTCACATGTAACGACCTTTAAGTGCTGCCGTTCGTCTCTTCAAACCGAAAATAGACCACGTTACCCCCCTCAAAATAGTACGACGAATAAAAAAAAATTGAAAGTATTTTCGCCCAATAACTCTTCAAGGTTATAGGAGCGGATACATAAAAACCAGGACATTCTGTATATCGTTATTTCTGTATCGAGTTTAAACCAAATTTTGTCTCTATGTTAGATGTTGACCGCTTCTGAGTGCCAATTTTCAGTCATCAACTACATAATTAACGGGATTCCAGAAATCAATTTCATGTTTCTTATCATGAAAATTCTCCCGAAATGGAAGAGGCGATATCGATGTCATTCTATAACAGATTATTCATGGTCCTCCATATCGCATACTGTCATATGGTTCTCACAATCTCGCATAATTGGTATGATCGTGGATTGAAATTGAACTATGACGACCAAATTAACACAATACAATGAAGAACCAGTACTCAAATATGATAGGAATCCTTATTATGATGATTTGTAGCTCTAAACAAGCCCCTTGAAAGAAATGCAGTTTTCCTATTCCCACATTTTCCACGTTCAGAAAAAATTCAATAACCTTTTCACGGTTATTTTTCTTTTCACTCTCGAAGGTGATAACAAAGTGCTGAGGAGCAATATAGAATCTAATTGAAAGAAAATTGTCGTTCAGAAAAGAACTCAAGCGTATACACTTTCTCTAGAAAGTGATTTCATATTTTTATATATAGCTCATTTCATCTACTCGCTAGACTGAATTCATTTTACCGAGATGAAAAATTCACGAAAGACCCGGCTTACTGAAAGATAGGCAGTTCTACGAAATATTTTCTTCACGGAAGAGACTTTGATGCCAGGAATGAAAGACATACCTGTTGAAGACAATCAGTTCAGTTCATTCGAACGTGGTGCTTGCAAATCAAGTCCACAGAAAAAGAATACTTTTCACTGCAGCAGGATTGATATTGTCCCTTCAAAATGGCAAAGCGGAATCAGGAGTGATTGTTCCATTCTGGCCGACGAAGCAAAAAACTTGCATGTTCTGTGAAATATGACTGAAAAATGATTTGGGACAAGGCAAACGATGCAAGTTCAATGCCATTTTGCTGAGGAGAACTCACAAAAAATTTGTTTGTAATCACTTGACAAATAGAGGGCCAAAGTTAATGAATATTTTTCTGTGAACGGTGCTATTGGAGCAATTCATAGAAATTTTACCATTTCGATAAAACATTCCTGCACATTGAAAACGATTCTTGTAACTGGATCACTAATGAAATGAAGTTTCCTAGTTCTTGAAGGATGGTATGAACGTTTCCAGAAGGAACTTGAATTAAATATATTTATCTACACCCGTACTCTAATAATACACTTATATGCCCACAACCCGTTTTATAATGAAATCCATTACGATACAGATTCTTCATTACGATACAGATTTTCAACCAATAGAAACCCATTATTTTTCAATCAAGCATGATGTGCATGCTCTGCATTTGACATTCGTCAAGTCAAAATCGGTGTAGGTATTGAACTCTTGAAGAATATAGCCAAACTTCGATAATGATAACAAAATGTCAGATACCAGCGATATGGGAGAATCACCTTCGACACCTTCACAGGTAAAAATACAGTTAGAATGATTTAATTTTTCATTTGACAAATGCATCATTTATTACTTATTTTTTCATCTATATTTGTGGGCTCTCCGTAGCCGAGCCGTCTATGGCGCTGAGGTTGAGTATTCTAGCTGGAAGAGACATTGGTTCGATTCCTGCCTCGAGTAAACTTTTTTTCTTTGATTTTTGATCTTTTTTTCATATCTCATTGTTTTATTTCTCGAAGTAATACTATTAATTACAATACTGTGGAATTTTTCAAAGAAATTCGTTAAATTAGTATTATTGTGTGCAATATAAATATAATATTTGTAGATCTTCATTATTTATCGGGTGTAGATAAAATAGCGTATGCAACTCTCATGTAATGGTTATTAATACACTCGCATAAACCACACGAAACTCACCTTCGGCTCGTTTCGTATCCCGGTTTATGCTCATATATTAATAACCATCATTACACGATCGTTGCATAATATACTATTATCTACACCCGTACTCTAATAATACACTTATATGCCCACAACCCGTTTTATAATGAAATCCATTACGATACAGATTTTCATTACGATACAGATTTTCAACCAATAGAAACCCATTATTTTTCAATCGAGCATGATGTGCAAGCTTTGCATTTTGACATTTGTCAAGTCAAAATCAGTAGGTTTTGAATTTTTGAAGAATTTAGTCAATTTTCGATAATCATATGAAAATGTCCTATAGCAGTGATGTAGAAGAATTACCAGCGACTCCTCCACATATGTCTTAGACAAGAAAAAAATACATTCGAAAGGATTTTTTTTTTCATTTGACAAATGCAACACATATGTTTTTATTTTCGACTAAATCAAATGAGCTCTCATGGTCGGATGGTCAATAGCGCCTGCAATGATCAGACACGTCCGAGTTCAATTCCTGACCTCGACAGAGATTTTTTAAAATTTTTTTTCATTTCTCTTTGTTGTATTCTCCGTGGTTATACCATTAATTGAAATTTTGTAGAATTGTTCAAAGAAATATGATTGATTACCTACTATTATTGTGTTCAATATAAATTCCTGATGATATAATATTTTTAGTTTAGTTTACTTCTTCATTATTCATTGGGTGTAGATAAAATAGCGTATGCAACTCTCATGTAACGGTTATCACACGATTGTTGCATAATATACTATTATAGGATATTCCTACAGAAATAGAGAGTGAATTGCAAAAAAATCCATTCATTGGGATACCATTCCATTCTCAAACCCAGACAAGCTTGTTTTGCTATATGAATTGAATGTACTAAGCCTTCAGAACTCAATCATGATTTAAAGAATGCAACACTAATAAAATAGCCTCTATAAAAAAAGTGAAATAAAAAAAAAAACTCATAAACACTCTCACATTCGACTTGCACTGGAAAAGCTTCAACTATGGAAACCCTACTGGTGAAATATGTGAACCATTCAAGAAATAGTTGACATAGTATGTGATATTTTGGAGCGAACCTTTCTAAGAGCCGTTCGAGTTTGGATTGGATGATGACTCATGGCGCAACTTTTTTCTCATGTAATCCACACTTTTCTGAAATATCGCTTCATTATATCGTGGGAGTATGATGCTGTGCGAGAAATAATCATCATCACCCGGAACGATTGACGATACCAGCAATCGAAACGTCGTGAGTACCTTACACTCAACTTGAAACTTGGTTTCAACATTTTTTCATATTTCATTTTTTTCTTCATTCACTTTTTTGACTAGTATTTCACATTCGATACCTTGATTTTCTTGTCACAATATCATTTCATTTATTTCTTTATATAAAAAAAAATTTTGAGTCATATTACATATTCGATATCTCGATTTTTTGTAACAACATTATTTTCTTTGATCGATCAATCCTCAATTTCTTTATCGACCAAAAAAAATTGCTTTCGATTTGATTCTCTCACTCAATTTGTATTGTTATCCTTTCGTTCTTAGCAACAGGTTTCAATAAAGTTAATAATATAGACAATGGAAGTCCGAACTATTACATTACCGTTCAAATAATGAATAGTTTCATTTTCATGAACGGATATACTAACTCAGCATAGTGAGAATTTTTAGCCAGTTGAATGATTATTAAAGGACTCTCTCTCTCTTTCCCACTCTCTCTTTCTTTCTCTTTCTCTTTCCCTCTCTCTCTTTCTCTCTCTCTCTCTCTCTCTCTCTCTCTCCGCTCTTTTTTATAGAAACATCGATTATGTGCAGTCTACATATTTTCTTCAAATAATTAAGCCATATGACAGGAGTGAACTTCATATTCCGTCCAATATTACAGACATTAGAGAATATTCATTACTGCCAGTTGGGAAAATTCAATTTATCAGAACACAAATATACTATAATAGGATTTTTCGGAATTCATTTTTATTTTATTTTCAATAGAACACCGGAGCTTTGGAACTCCTTGCCGAAAGAGATTTTTCCTAAGGCTTACAAACTTCGAATTCAGAGTGAATGTTCATTCGTATCCCCGTCCCTTGATTCACGCGGTGTTCTATGAACATTACAGGGCTTTCCTTCCGCATGAATCTGCATATATAAAAAAAAGTGCACCACTTTACCAACGTTTTCAACCATTGATTTATCTTTCCCACAGAGATATTTTATTTGCATTATGAACTATGAAAAATGCTTAGATAATTGAGTGTGAGATTATGCATTTGAGAATTAAAACCATATTGAACAATATCTATTCAGTCTGGGATAAAAACCTAGGGACAACTATAATAACTAGTTCTGTTGTAGCTATGAGAATAGGTGAATAAACGTTTATTTTTCTACCTCAACGAAATTAGAAATTTGCATAGTTATTTATGATTGTGAATTAAAACAATAAATCGTTTGAACAATATTCCAAGTTGGTGGCGAATATACTGAAAACGAACAACAGTGTTGTATTACTCAGGTGATCGTGTTGTTTTTCTACTGTGCATTATGAACTATGAAAAATGCGTAGATAATTGAGTGTGAGATTATGCATTTGAGAATTAAAACTATATTGAACTGTATCCATTCAGTCTGGGATAAAAACCTAGGGACGAATTCAGTTCCAAGTTGGTGGCGAATATACTGAAAACGAACAACAGTGTTGTATTACTCAGGTAATCGTGTTGCTATTCCACTGTGCTTCCTCTCCCAATCGATACGCTCATTATCCAGATCCTGCGGTGTAAACGAGCCGTGTTGTACGTGATTAAGATCGCACCAGCAGGACCCACAAACGTCAATATTGACGGAAATTTCATGAAACGATTTACCAGAAATTAGGGAAAGTGGCAAAAGCCGCATCAAGAACGAATGAAATTTGTAAAGTGTTGTGTGGAGGTGAATACACTGCTTATGATGAAGAATAATTTATGTGACATAAATGCCGATGAGAGAAATGTTTCACATTTTTCCAAATCAGAGGGTGAAATATAACAAGTGTCTTGTGACGCCTATGGTTCATTTTAGCGTTACCGAGTTATTAGTAGTTTCATAGTTTAGGACTCTTCAAACACAAAATGAAACTACCAATAACTCAGAAATTCTCCCATTCATTTATCTTAAGTAAACCAGTGAACATTGAAACAAAGTATCACAAGATCCCTTTTTCAATTTGAAAAAAAATCTATATTCCTTTGGCGAGGCTAGTGACGTTACACAATTTTTTTTCATTGAAATTGATTATTGTTGATGCTCCTGCGCCTCATCTCATCCGACCTTGGTAGTTTTTTGCAATTGGTAGATATCCAAATGAATTTAAGAATACCAGACGGAATTGTTTCATAGTTTCTATTGACTCAGTGTTAGTAAAATGTTTTCTGATTGAATTATCATCCGATAACGCAAAAAAACTTCATTTCCAACCCGCCTTCATGACAAAATTCATTTCTGATCGAAACGGGGATTGTTTCATAGATCATAACTTCTGATTCACTCACCTTATATTTTCAATATGACCAAACGGAATATAAATATAGAAAACAATATATGTTGTTTTGAAACAAATATTACTGCAATATGTCACCCTGTTAATAAGAACTCTGTATAATGGTTAATACTTTTAAAGGGGTGAATGAGCTGATATCTAGGAATTTACGGTTACTTCACTTCTCCAACCCAAAGTCCTGAAGGAAGTTCAATATAAGACAAATCTTACAGTGGTATCGGTTCGGACTTTCCTAGTCTGTATAATTAAATCTGTCGACATCTCTTACAGAAACTAACAGAAGACCAGTTGAAACGTCGCGTCGTGAGTGAGTGAAACGTGGTTTCAACAATTTCTCATATTGTTCCACATTTCTTCATTTGAAAATATTTATATCAATAGGCATTTCATTTTTTTTTCTTCGTTTCCATTAGTGACAAACTTTCGAAATTAGGATTTCAATGCGGCCTCTGTTGCGGCTGCTTGTTTTGCGACCAGTTGCACGAACACCCGTCTCCATAAAAGGAACATTATGAGAAAGTATGTTCGTGCAACAGGCAGACAATAATTGACATATTGCTTCTTCAGCTTTCCCAATAATAATATCAGTAACAATAATTTTCAAAACTTCACGAATTCTTACAAATGGAGTCGATGAAGAATCGAAAATAAATAGCAAGAATTCAACATACTTCCGATATTTCGTTACGTAAGTTCAATTATTTTTGAGGTGACAGCCGCTGTCAAAGCATAATAGCAAATTATAATTATAATATAATAATAATTATATCATTATCAATTTCTTATATATTTAATACGCTTGAAGAAATCAAAAGCGAGTTTTGTTCTTTCGTTTAAACCACTCGCGATGAACAACTTTTATTTTTGTCGCACATATATTCGATAGTGACAATTTTCAATTTCATTCTTTCAGTATAATTGTCGAAATCAACAATTGGTAGGACTAATGACGAATGAGTAGTCATGCCATTGTTATATTTTGACTCTACGAAACTAGCCTACGAAACTTCAAATTCATGAGAAATACGATGCGTAATTGACAAAATAATCGTAAAATTCAGCTTTTTTATAAAACTGCAATTATATAATTTCCCACAGAAACAGATTATATAAGCTTTTCCTTTTTTCGATTATCGGGGAAATGAAAACCAAAAAAATGATTAACCGACATATCTACCCCCTCAAAAAACATTCAAGCAATGAATATTTAACTGTGCATGTCAATTCAATAGTTGATTGAATCGACAATGGAATTGCAAAAAAAAATACCACCCGATTGTCATTCACATTCCTGCAAACACACTGTACATGTATGTACACGATATCAACTCCTACGGCCAGTCTTGAAATTCATTTCCCACGCGTATTCTTCGTACAGAGTGAGCGACTCTAGTCAACCCGTTGTTTACATGCAGGTGCAATTTGATCTCGGAGTAGTTCTGAAATCGATACGCGGGGGTGAAGGCACAGAAAAGGGACCGTCAGCGGAATATACGGCCCGACTGGCGACGCAGACAAGAGACACACCGGCCCCACATCTCTTTCGGATTTCTTGCCGCCCCCGTTCTCCACACAGAAACAAATGAATGCATAATTCTCGTACGATCTACGGGATCTATTCGCAAAAATCGTTTGGGAAGTTGGAACCGAATTTCGACGACCCTTCGAAAATCGGACAGTGAAATGTAGATCAGGATTCCGTTTTTTGCAGGTTCTGGACTTCAATTTGACAAAAATTAGAGAATATGAATGATTAACACGTTAACCGCCGTTAAAATGATATGCCATTTGTGGAGCATATTGATGAATAATGGACATTTGATCTATTAACAACTATTCATCGGGGTAAATAATAAATATCTCTATTGTTTTGCCACATATTGAATTTTTCATATTCTCATCCCCGTGTAGCTGGTTTCATCAAATACCCAATTTTTTGGGGAAAAATCAGTAAACATGGATGCAATGAATCTAACTACAAATGTGCCTGCCTACTGTGATGACCGCGACAAAAAACATTCCTCTGATTATTGCTACGATTGGAACCCCTGTTGCGAAAGTGAAAACCTCTCATGAAGATCAATTATCTTAGCACCAAACTCATCGAGGGTCAGTGAAGTCAGTTTGGTCTTAGAGTAATTGATCCCTATAAAAATTGATCAATTCCTATGTTAACCATTTCAAAGGATCAAAAACTGTAATTGACATTTCCAAACAAACACTGATTACCTTTGAAATAAAAATATTATCAGACTGCTTGGAAAATCTGAGAGGATTGGCCCATTTCAGAGCATTTTCACATCCTCCAAAAAATGCCACTAAACAATTATAAGACTACATCAGGGGTGAACCAAGCTGCCTCACAGGCCTACTCACAGTGCAATATTGTTTGAATCATCATATGAACAAACTTGGGCTGACAGAAAAAATAGTATACCATCGAAGTTATTGTTCAACTAAACAAACACAAATTCTGGGTTTCACTTGAGGTACCAAGCAGCGCGTAAATTTCTCTACATAATACAATTTGTCAAGTATTTCCATTTTCAAAGCCAAACTGTGAAAAATCGGTTGAAGAAATCTGTCACCACTGCCTGGTCTGTTATACCTGTTGCTGATACGTCATCAACTGATCTTGAAGCTAAGGTATACTGTTTATCATCTCATGCTTGGTTTGCCTGAGTATTGACTGTCTAAAGTAGGGATAACCTTAATTTTCAATTTCTACCTTTCTACCCATAATTTTGGGATGGTTATCAATCAAATATGACACATATTCTTGACTGCCCCTTCTGCTGTGTCAGCATTTTTCAGAAATATTATGGTTGATAACTGTGGTAAAATCATTGATTCAAAAACAAATTGTGAGATTAATGCTGAAAAACTTTCATCTTCAAATTAAAATGACCAATTGGCAATCATCAAATGAGAAATGCAGCGCGACAACATCAACTATATTTAGTAGTATTGGTTTGAACTTTCATTGCCTATATAATTAACCCTATTGGAACTTGTTGCAAAAAGGAAACTCATGAGAAATCTGAATCAAATAAGGCAATCAAATCCTAACAGAAGGTTCAAATGGATTTTTCTGAACAAACAATGAACTATTAAAGGTTTGATTGATCAAAAAAATTAAAAAAAAATAATATGGTGACAAAAAAATTGAATTTCGAAGGTAGAAAGTAGAATAAAAAAGTGTACTCACAACGTTGCGATCGCTGGTATCCACAATTTTTCTCGGGAGATGACTATGTTGCCAACAACATACAAAGAATATTTGGCTTGAAAATTTCAAATAATATAGTCATTGATGACGTGCAACAGTTTGATATGACAAAACTGGCCTTTGGCTCAATACAGTTCGTTACGTTATCACCTCTGTTTTATCAGAATCCTGGGCTTCCAGAGTTTCAGTTTCCACCTTAAAATTTTGCAAGGAAATGCATTGCGTAGGGTCTAATTCGTGATCGCTTTCGGTAACAGTGTTTCCTGAGTTTTCAATAGAGTTATACTAACGATGTTATGAAGTTTGGATCATTTATCAAGATTCTGAATGAAACAAAGCCTTCGCCTGAATGCTGGTCCAGCACTCAATACCACCTGCCTTGATTGGATCTGCCACCTCCATCAAGTTGCTAATATAATTTCTGAACAGCCATTGTTCCAGATTTCTATATAGGGAGAAGAAACTTATTCCATTGTAGCTATTCTGCTACGGTGTTTGTTGCATCTCCAGGATCGACCAAGTATTCGATGGTTAATTCCACAAATACTTATGACAAACACTATTGGCTGTGATTTTTTCAAATTGCTTCTAGTTCGGATACGAATTGATGCTGCATCATTACTAACTGTTGTATTTATTGGCGCCAAAATATCGCAACAATTCAACGTTTTCCACCGTAGTTATTTTCATTGACTTCACTTAAGGAAATCAAGACGTTAGTTTTAATATTACTCTCCATCAATAGCTATAATCATCGTTATTGGACACGGTTTAGCTGTTCAGGTCACAACTGCAGCGAAATAGCATATCATAGCTCGCAGGCAATATATACGTAAATCCAGTGGTTCCGAGTCCATGAATATTGGGCTCGTAAGAGATTCCTTCCTCTGGTTGGAATACCAGAGGGTTTGGCAAAATTTCCGATTGAGGAAAGTGTGATCACCGGTGTCGGTGACTGGCTTTGGTAGCGAAAATAGGCCGAAATAGGCCGAGTTTCTCATCATGTAGACCTCCCTTCAGGTTCGCCAACGGAGTTCCATATGTGACCACTTACACGTGAATACTGAGGTTCCCTGCGATCTGATTCTTTTTTTTTCCATCATACTCATTTCATATCAATTATTTTTCGTATAATTGTGGAGTACTCAACACAGCCGTTTGTCATCGGAATTGTATAATCTACAATTGGACAGAAGTTGTGAAATTCATTGTCAAGGTAGGTGATTTTCGTGGCTCATAACCTTAAAAGTAAGTCCAGATTTGTATCTCCTTCCCATTGGTTCATCCAGGGTTTTCTGTATGTTACAGTCATTTTTTTTCATAGTCATTCTCTAATATGGAAACCTGAACAATTCATTGTGGGAAGGAAAAAGAGAGGAGTTTCTGCCTGTAGAAATCATTACGCCAGTTTCAGCAACTTCAATGAATCAGCTATTAACGAAGGAAAAATGTAGACTCGTCAGTTTTCCAACATTCACACAAGGCTTCATTCGAAAATGTTTATGATAACTTTCGTTAGACCTCTCAATTGCGAGATTCATGGAAGTTGAAACCTAAGTCTCAAATATATTTGAAAACAGGAACTATGCTGAACCATTTGCATATTTCCAAACAATGGAGGTAGTTTATTGAACCATACATCATCATTCCTTCAACATGTACTGGATGAGCAGTACAACATAAGATCTTATTCTCTCTATTATATTACCAGTTGTTGACTTGATAGAGGACGATTTCGAAATTTTCAGAAATACCATTCTCATGAAGTTCCTTTATTTCGTCTGATTTCAGCTAACCCCACCATTCGAAGAATTTTTCTTGAAAGTGAACATAAATGGTGCCTGTGTCCTCCTATGCAGTGAATTATAGGTAATCTAGATGAAATAAAAAAAAAGGAACATAGATCAAAGTCGACCATCTATCAGAAACAATTTTGAATGCGCGTAATACAAACTCGTTAATACATTGAAAAGTATGGTAATAGCTGAGTGTGTTTTTAGACACTCGAGAGGTTCCTTCCAAAATTTCTGATTGTTTCTCAGGAACACCACGAGTTGTTTTTTCTGCTGTTTTAAAAAATGTATCAGTTGAGAAGTCAAGCTAGCAAATATGAAACTAATTTTTTTCCAGTACTGAGAGAGGACTGATTTTCAAGGAACAGAGACAATGAGTTGAATTCATTATGAACAACATTCAAGTATCTATTTTTCATAAACATTCAACATTGCTCATAGTGAACAGAATCCCCATAATATTCAGTTGAAAAAGTCGAAAAACTTTCACTGACCCAGGAAAGGTGAAGTTCCCAGCCTTTTCATCTGGGTAACAATTTCATCTTATTTTCATTCATCTATTCAATCGGAATGTTGATAATGATTTTATTTATTTCAAGTAGTCGCCTGAAATATATTTCAGCTTCTCTGTGGTTCATAGATGAAGTATACTTTTAAAAAAATAGAAAATTAGTAGAAACAATTTGTATCAAGAATTCCATGATCCTATTCCTAGCGTTATCCTCACGAAAACTTATTTTCCTTTCCCAACAAACTTTTCATGAAATCTTGAGAGGTTCGAGGAGACTATTTTGAAAAGTTTTCATGAGAGATTGAAAACTTCGACGAAGGTGATGATACAGAAAATTGGTATAAACGACTCGTATAGGCACTTCCCTCATTGTATTGTTGCCATTACCTCAAGGGTAGTTTATTTTCATGTTTATGTTCCCTTTCAGCCTCATTTCTCACAGAAGCAATGAATTTGCTCTTGCGAATAATTGGATTCCCTATTCTAATTTTGCTTGAGAACCAACGTATGAAATTTCAGCCTTTCAAAGTTGCTACGGGGTGCATTCCTTTTTTTTTTCTTTTGGTAATTTTTATTCTGCTCTTGAGTTGGTTCTCAACAACCACTTTTTGCCAGACAAAGAATGAGCACTCACCTTTCAACCATTCATATAATTCTCAACTTTCATCCGTTAAGTATTTTGCATGTTAGTATGGTTGTCGCATAGAAATCTCAATGGAGATCTCTAGGAGTATTCGATAAAATTGAGTAATCCCATACTGGATGGATCAGATCTATGACACCAAACTTCTGGAGAAATCAAGAATGAAGCTTCGTGAAACCAAGAATGAATCCTCAGAAACCTGAATTTCAATTTTCAACTGTCAGATACATCTTCATTTATGACGTTTTTACTCTTGAAGCTAGATGCATAGAGACAACTGTGTTCTATTCGAGAAAGATGGTATGATTGACTCTCTGGTTCTACTCTTCCTGGTTTCCTTTTTGGTTGCTGTTAAAACCACCAGCAGTAGAAAATTTTTCTAGAGATCAATAACCCTAACACCAAACTGATATTTTGTTGCTATGAGGAACAAGCTTGAGGAAGTTATTATAAAATTTTTGAGCATTCATCAATGATCGAGGGTTATGGGGATAGAATATTCTTTGCTGATTTTTTATAAAAATCAAGGGATAAGCGAATTAATTCATCCTGCCAAGTTGCACATGGTTTTGAGCGTAAACTCTCTAGCATTTTTTGTTCTCTTGTTCGCAGCGCAATTTTTAAAAATTGACGTCAATTCTTCCGCCTCCCGATTTCCATTTGAATGATACTTTCTATCAGTGCAAAAGTTCATAAAAGCTTTCCATACAAATTCTGAATGTAAACTGTAATTTTTGGTATATTTGATTGTATAATTTCATTGATATTCCAGATAATGGTACAACCGAATGGTGACATTTTGAAATATCAAATGAATGAAACGTCAAAATCGAAATAAATCAATTAGTATGTATCCATGGCAATAACATAATAAAGTTAAAAAGCCCATGGGATCTTTTCAGTATAATGTTGTTCTGATTGATTGTGTTCGATAAGATGACTTCAAATTCACTGATTTAAATGGATTTCTACTTGAACAAAAAAATTTCATTATAATGATAGGTAGTTGGTATTTGGTTATCAAATGAGTGAATGCCATCGAAGTGTCACGAGTGTCATTCATTTTACCAATGGAGAGCTCAAGACATAATTTTCTCTGAGCGAAACGAGATCTTGTATGGGTTGGAATGAAAAATTATCCTGATGAGTGGGATTTTTTCTACAAAAAGCTCTCTCATTTGCTTTGTGTAGATTCCTATGTTTGCAGTCTATTTTTTCAACTTTGATATGAGTGGTATACAAATCGAGCAAGAAAAAGTGATTTATATGTAGCCCAGTGGTCGTCGTTGCCATAAATAATAATAATAATAATGATCAATAAGCTTTATTGTCCAAAGAATGAATCTTATTGACAAAGCGTGTGTGAATAATGAAAAATGTATACAAGCATATATATACTGAGTCCATGAAATTTAAAACCTCCAAAATTATACACGAGTTCATATACACACATATACTTATGATATGATAAAAACAGATGTTTAGCACATTAAAGAAAAAGTCCACATATATAAAGTGTGGTAACAAACAGAAATATAAAAATCAAGAAGAAAACTCCACAAAACAAAAAGGATGCTGAATGGAACTTAGTTTAGTTTGACACTAAAATTGTTAGTTTTCGTTAACCAGCTGACGAACGTCAACCCTCAGAAGTCGAAACTTGTGCGAGCAATGGATCAACGAGGCCTTACCTTTTAACGTGCGATTACCCAGCACGGGTAAACTAACATTAGCTCAGTGTATGATGTATTTCAGAGTAGGTATTAGTGGAAGTTATCATCATAAAATTCGTCCAAACTGTAATAGGGTCTATCCGAAAGCAAAACTTTAATTGCTTTCCTAAATTCTGAGGGAGAAGGTAGGGAAGTAGTTGTTTGAGATAAACTCTTTCTTTCTTTTCGTGAATGGATTGAAAGTCTTGAATGATATACACGTACCTATCAATAGAGAGTGTTTGTAGTTTTTTATTTTACTTCTTTCATAGAAGTTGTGATAGTATATTACACACCAAGGTGGGAAGTGATTCATTCCTGTCGTGAGGTTTGTATACTATTTCATTCACAACCATCATATTCCGGTTAAAATTAGTAAATCTCTGCTTCGTTCTGAACATATCTATAATTTTACATTCAACGACGAATTACCAAGAACGCGGTTTTCTCAGAATAATCAAGTAGATATATTGTTACCGTGACCACGGGGCATACAATTGTCACCGATATAAATAAATGTCAGATAAAGTCAATGGATGACAGATAAAGTCTAGAATAGATGAAATGAGGGCGGGAAGTAGAGGTGTGTAATGTGATACTTCCCAACCTTCAATGACGTTAGTAATGACAGCATCACACATATTATGGTTGTGAATAAATTCTATTTTTCGATTCGGAGAAGAAGAAAGCCAAAATAGTAATTTTCCTAACAAGTGCGGAAAGTGATTCTTTCCCGCACGCGACTGCCGCAGTTCGGGTAAGCAATCGAGTGCGGGAAAGACACTTTCCGCATGAGTTAGGAACAATACTTTTTCTACAAGCGTAGGAAACAAATTCATTTTTTCAATTATTCATTCATGCAAATGGAAACAACTAACAAGAGTAACATTTTCTATCCACTAATTATTCGTAACATTTATTGTAAATGAACAATTTGATGCATTATGTGAATTTATAGCGGAACCCAGTATATTGTTTGACATTATCGAAAGAAATCGAATGTGCAGGCACAGGCATCAAATCGTCGCCGATCGATATAGACGTGGATGGTTCTAAAATGCACCCGGAAGACGATGTAGTGTTCAAATTGAGAATTTTTTGGTGGAGTCTTCTGAATACCCCTCTGCAACTGAAGTCGATTTTCATCCTCCTAGGCGTTTGATATTAGTTATACTCACACCACAGTCAGCAAGTAAAATAGCTGAGGAACGCCTGAAGCTGTGACCAGTGTGAAGCTCTGGATTTTGAAGGCGCAGATATACTGCTATTTCGGAGGGTATCTTCCCTATGGTATTGATTCCTACACATTGCACAGTATATTTTCCACTTTTGTAATACAAGAATAAACGACGGTGAGGAGTCTCTTTTGGACGTAAATGTACATAATTTCTGTATACGTTCAAAAAATAACCATCATTTGCTTCTTCAGATATCACGAAGGATCTAGAAGAATGATTTTTGGAATCCTTGATATTAACAATTATCAGGTTTTCTTTGTCGTCTATGTCGTCAATGGTGAGTTTTGTCAGCTCTTCTCATCTGCAAGCACCAGCTAATCCAAAAATTGCTACTAACTTGATCATGAGGTATATGTCATCGGGTGCTTCAGTCATAAATTTTGAAACGTCTTCTTGAGTGAATATTTTGGCCTTATTCGGTCGAAAACCGACATTCTGTCTTTTAATGAATGCAATTATTTTGTAAAATTTGCTAATATCCAAATTTTGATTTACTTTGAATACACTCTTCAACATTGAATATCTTGCCCATAAAGTGTTCTGCTTCCATGTTTTAGACATTTCTAGAAAATAAGCCAAGAATACTTCTTTTTCATTTGGTGTTTTCACTTTTTCATTGTTGCACCATTCAATAAAACTCGTGTATTGCTTCTCATACCTTTGTTTAGATTTCGTTGGCAATAACTCTAAGTTCGCATCTGTAGTTGCTTGCACGATTTCTTGTGGAAGTTCTTCATCAGATGAATAATCCATTGTGGCAATTTCACTGAATCGACAATTTTATATAAGTAACGCTTTGTCTGTCACTCTGACAATTACAAACAAATTTGTGTATTGATCGGCATGACAACATCAATTGTTACCTACTCGTTATCAGATCAATCAAAGCCTATATATAGGGTGATATTTATAACAAAACATTTTTATTTATCAATATTTGTTCATTTTTTCAATGAATAGTGCAAAATGATGGATGATTTTGAACAAACTCACTTAGTATTGCAACAAAAAAGCTTGAACTTTCATATTTTGCCACCCACCACTTATATTTTACGAGGATATCATATAAATATTTTTCCCGCACAAGTGTGGGAAAAAATTTCCCGCACTAGTGTGGGTAAACTTTTCCCGCACTAGCGTGGGAAAATGACACTTTCCAAACTGAATTGCGTGCGAGTAGAGGGTGAATCACGCACGCTTGTAGGAAAATAAATTATCACGCGGTTTCCTGCAATCACTGGAGCCAGCTACAAATGTTCCCGTAACTTCATCAAAGGCCGAAATGAGTGGCTATACCGCATCTCTGACTGAGTGAGGCCATTTAAGCGCGGATCAGCCCGTACCACGAATTATGCGATTATTCCCGGAATCGGTCATATGTGGAGCAATTATGTAAACACTAGCCCCAATTTCCGGGGGCGATATGGATTGCGAAGGATGAACTTTCGTTCCGTCGGGCTTTACCTCTACCTCCGGCTGATATACCTGAGTGAAATGGGACCTCGAAGCGCGATACGTGTTGCTTCGTAGAATTGAAATACAAAGGGATTAGTGGAGGTAGTCACGTTTTATATTTGAAGGTATTGTTTTGAAGCTGTATTGTGATGAGTTAATGGATGGAGACGTTAGTATGAGCTATGTGGTAGGAAATATTAATGAAAAATTGGAAATGAATAAACGTAAAGTGAAGATACTGGTATTGATAATGATTCTCCTCATTTTTTTTATCCGACTCTAGAATCAATTACGAGAAATCTAATCCGATACTACAACTGGAGGAAATCAAGTGGGTAAGAACCCCGTATTTATATATATATATATATATATATATATATATATATATATATATATATATATATACAGTGTGGTCCACTAAGTCTGCAACAAATGGGAAACTTTTTTATTATCGATTTCTCAAAAAATGTTATTCTCGACAAAAGTTGGTGCATGTTCCAAAACTATACCAAGTGTACCTGAAATGGCTTTATGACAATCACCATACAGGATAGGCCAAAAAATATAAATTTCGTTCAAGAGTAAAGTACCCTTATTTCAGAAAATATAGAAATATGTTGAGGAGAAAAGTTGCTTAGAATTAAAAGTTATGTTCAGATACGAAGTCATGGCCTGCTATTCGATTTTTTTTTCTTTTGGAAAATATTCAATTACCCCCGCATGAAACATATATTTACTATTTTGATTCAATATGTATTTGAAGTAGCTACAATCAAATCGGTTTGGAGTATTTCTTATCAAATCAAAGTGAATTTGTATAATTTACATGGATTTGTATTTTTTTAGGTAACCGTCAACTTCTTGTTTGTTGCAACGATATTTAACAGAACTCTAAAATAAGACAAATACTTTTTTTAACGAGGCAAATACTTTACTAACTACATAAAAATATTTGTGTTATTTTAGAGTTCTGTTAAATATCGTTGCAACAAACAAGAAGTTGACGGTCACCTAAAAAAATACAAATCCATGTAAATTATACAAATTCACTTTAATTTGATAAGAAATCCTCCAAACCGATTTGATTGTAGCTACTTCAAATGACTTCGTATCTGAACATAACTTTTAATTCCAAGCAACTTTTCTCCTCAACATATTTCTATATTTTCTGAAATAAGGGTACTTTACTCTTGAACGAAATTTATATTTTTTGGCCTATCCTGTATGGTGATTGTCATAAAGCCATTTCAGGTGCACTTGGAATAGTTTTGGAACATGCACCAACTTTGGTCAAGAATGAAATTTCCTGAGAAATCGATAATAAAAAAGTTTCCCATTTGTTGCAGACTCAGTGGACCACACTGTATATCTATATATATATATATATATATTCTTCAATACTATTTCACCAATGTCGATAATGACTAATGGTCATTAATGATCTTATTCCGCGAATTGTAAACGTGTGATAGTGTGAGTCCCGTTATTTGAGAACTGACGAATAAACTGAATCCACTTGATCCTTCAGTATATTGGATCCATAATGTTCATGTTCATGGATTTCTGAAGATTCTAGATAGTTGAGTTCACAACCTCTGCTCGCATAGTGCAAAATTTCCGTATCGTTTAGATTCGGGAACTTGTGATTGCATTCCAAGGGTTCCCACTTTCTTCTTCATAACCGGAATCCTACTCGATAACTAGAGCTACATACCATTTTTCAACGTTACTACTAAGAGCATTCCCCAACTGTTAACGAATGAACGAACTATTCATTGAAAATGGAGAGTTCCATAGTGGTGAAAATCGAAACTGAAATCTGAGATGACTGTCGGAACTTTCGACGATTATAGTTCAGTAGAATGTTTTGGCAACTTGGATGGAAGCAGTCATTAATTGTTTCACTAACTACCGATGAATATTGTTTAGGTTATCACTTCATGAAGCTCATGTATAATGGTTATAAACCCGTGATGAACTGAGCTATCCATTTATTTGAGCGACGTACAGTTACTATTGATCGTTAAAGACGATGGGTTGACAATTTCTGAAAGATTCATCTCAGCAATGACCAGCTATTTACCGGTTTGGCTCTCATAAGCCCATCGATATACAGAATCTTACTTAGATCTGGATGTTCACCGGGACTTGAATTGTGTTTAGTTCCCCTATTACTTGTACAAACCAATATACAAAACAAGATAAATCTGTCATAATATTACACGCTATATCACTATCAAACGGATGGGAGGTAGGTATTCAATTTATCACTTGAAAACATCGGATTTCTTCAATATCTACGACCTCTTCCAATTTCCAAAAGAATTTTACTCCAATTGTAGGAAATAATTTTTGGTTCTCTCCCCTCCAATTCGATGCAAAGTATACAAAACTCCTGCAAAAGAAGTGAAATCAATCATCAACAATGATTCTATTGATATGTTCCATTGATATGTTCATCATTCATAGATGTTTAAATCATTCACTGAAAAAAAAATATTTAAAACAAGGTTGTCTGGGTTTGGGAAGGAAATGTCGTTCCGATGAATGTATTTAAAAAAACTACTCTATATTCGTTAAGCAATACCTTGTAAATGATAGCTGTATAATTGCTTGTTTTACTAATTGTGCAAGTTTTTGATAGGCTCCCTTTTTTTTGTGATTGAGTCAAACGCTGATGAATATAAAACACATCAAATGATATTTGTTGATTATTTGATGTTACTTCCCCAACAGAAGTGTTGTATTCTTTTGCATCGACTCGAAGAAAAAAATCCCAAAATAACTACTTCAATACGATCACAGAGAATATCAAGAATGATATACTTGAATATTTATTACCTGAAAATGATCTATCGGTTATATCGAAGAAAAATCTAAGATTGATATTATAATTTCAATTTTCTTCTTCCCCAAAACTCCCTTCTCTCACGAAAATAATCATGTTCCTAAAATTCACTTCACTTTTTTTTAGCCAAGCTCACTGTGACAGGTCTACTCTGTGAATTAATCAGTAACGTTATAGGTATGTATAATAAAACTATATCGAAACTGAATGGATATCATTTATATTCCCCTAAATGCAAGCCTCCATCAGCATTTCCATTCCAGTTAAAACTAATTGATTAACGACAGCTATTCCATTTACCCGGGTGCATTTTCCAGTTCAAATCTAGATAAAGTACGGGGAGGCGGACATTTATATACATGGAATTTCTGTACAACATGCCAATGCGGCCCTATAAACAAGGCTAATGCGATATTACAAATGCTATAAAGAGTGTGTTGAACTGAAGAATCCCACGACCACTTCATGTTATGCTCGGCAGATTTCAAGAACGACTCTTGACTGGAGATGAATGAAACAATGTATCGATACTTCATGGCAATCTTGAAATACAGTGAGCATTTCGCGCATCATGAAGCAACAGCAAGCGAATCAAGCTGTGCTATTATGGTTGCTACGGAGCTGCATGAAAAAAAATTTCGTATTGGCATGTGGTGATTATAATAACTGGTTATAAATCAATTCGGTTCGAAATAAACCTTCGTTTACGAGAGATTAACGAAGATCTCAAAAAACTTTCTATTGACAAAAGAAATTGACATCTCTATCAACAACATGCAACTATATCCCCTAGAAAGTTATACGATACGTTTTAAATATTGGGAAGTTCATAATTTTATGCGACGTCTGGCGGAAATATAACGCACTGCTATAATTTCACAAACAGACGGCTTCCATTTTATGTGTGTGAATTCATTGAGTTCTCTGGTGTTGATTTAGAAAATCTCATCCGAAGTTGTAATATTTTTTTTATTAATAACAAACAATCGTGGATGCAGATCTCTCAGTGAGCCGTATAGTGTTTGGTGCCAAGTTGCCACAACTCTAGGAACCGAAATCCAAAGTTGTCTTTCCACACGTTTCCAAAGAGAAATACATCTTTGGTGGAAATCATTACGGAAAGTGGATTGAAAGAGAAAATAAACAGGAACAAGGCTTGGAAAATTAAACTAAAATTGCATAAATCACCACCTAGAGCGGCTTCAGTGCGTTATTTGCATATCAAGAGAGATGATTTCTTGTTACCTGGTGAGTTTGTTTGTCTCTTTTTGGGCGAAGTTATGGCGCATTTCATCATCCATGTAATAAAAGCCTCTTTGGTTCACTAACACTAAGTACACTAAAACTAAAAAATGTCCTGGAACAAACATAACTAGATTTTAAAACACAATGCATCTATGTTCACCTCCAATGAATGGTATTGTGCGGCTATTCAAAACATCATGAACACAGTTATATTAACCTTCACGAGAAAAATTTCGTACAATGAAAATATACCAAAAAAAACACCAAAATCTTGTCTAGCGAGGGCAACTGATGACTGGATTTCAGTTTGGCGCGTTATTTCACAAATATAAACAAGGTTCTATTCCAAAATGGTGGATATAGTTTAACCAACACCAGCGCCCTCATCGGTCGATATTCTTCCCTATACAATAAACTTCATTTCCAACATGCTCCCCCGAAAATTATATGGCGAAACGATCCGGCCTTTTCACTTTTCTACCACTTCTTGTAAAAACTGGTGCATCATGTACACCACTTTCGTTTTCATCTGCTGGAGATTGGGTCTCTTTTTGATTTTCTTTTTTCTTACGCTGTACCGTACGCTTAGCTTCCGATATCTTGTCTTTTGTTTCAGTGAAAATGGAATCATCACCATGTGCGCTGCTCACTTCCATCGGATAAAGTCTTTGGAATGGTCTGGTGAGTTCTCCCTTGTCTGTTTTGACTCGTGCAACTCTGCATATTTTATCTTTCCCTGGAAAAATTTCCTCGATCCTTCCAAGCGGCCAATTTATTCTTTTTGTATTATCAGATCCAATCAAAACTACATCTCCCACTTGAAGTGAAGTGCTTACGATGACCAATATTGACCAGTTCTGCCAAGTACTCCTTCTTGAATCGAGTTCTCAGAGCTTCCCTGATTTTTTGAATATATCTCACACGTTTCACTAAATGATTTCGAACAATTATATCTGAGTCAGAAACATCGGAAACATTTTGATCACTTAGAAACATAGACGGTGTCGAAGGTAATAAATCGTTTGAATCTTCCGTCAAATATGTCAAAGGCCGAGAATTTATCATTGCTTCGCAATCACAAAGAAAGGTTTCTAATTCCTCATAACTAACCAATGCTCTTCCCAGATTTCTGCGGAGTATTTCTTTCAAAATCCTAATAATTCTTTCCCACCATCCCCCCCACAAATATAATAACTGGTTATAAATCAATTCGGTTCGAAATAAACCTTCTTCTACGAGAGAATAACGAAGATCTCAAAAAACTTTTTATTGACAAAAGAAATTGACATCTCTATCAACAACATGCAACTATATCCCCTAGAAAGTTATACAATACGTATTAAATATACAATAAACTTCATTTCCAACAGTGATAACATTAATGCAAGAAAGAATATTCATTAGACGTCTTCTGAAAACCATTATGTATACAAACGAAAAGTGCGATTATTGTGCAAGATGAAAAAAAAAACAATGATCTAATAAGGAATGTCTAAAATAAGACTACTTTGGTTGGGGTTTAAAGGCCGTCGTTTTTTGGAATTTATTCCTGGCGTTTCGCTGGCGCGAGTGGTTAGCTTCTTCAAAGGCTTAGGCTTATACATCTTGAGTTTGACTGCGATGATTGGTAATTACGACTTCGTAAAGTATATTTTTCTAAAAACGTTAGTAAAAGTGTGATTTTTGACGCATGCTGTCAGTGTCTAAAATACCATTTCATGACACTGGTGTTAAAAGTGAATCATTTTTAGCACTAGTGCTAAAAGTGATTTATTTGTAGAGAAAACTTCAACAAGGAATAATTCGACTGAAGCGTTGACGATTTCCATATTTGGGACTCTTCTTCAAAGTATGTAAGAAGCACTTTTTCACTGGCCTCCTTATCACCGACATTTTTCTGATCACACCATTTCAAGAAACGATCGTATGAAAACTCGTACTGTCGCTTTGACTTACTAGGCAATAATTCAAAAGCAGCTTCTTCAATTTCCCGCGGTGGAAATTCATTTTCTGGATCACTTTCCATCAAGGAACGAAGAAACGAGAAAGAATAATTCGTGATTTATTGACGTTAGTTGTCAACAAAGACAAATCAACAAATTCTGTTTTTGATTACCTTGCCAATGTGTTTCATGAATAGATCAGATGAAATTGGATTCAAAACTGATAATCTCGAGACTATTATTTTATCAATTAATCAATGTGAAATAGGCATGAGTTAATTTGGACTTTCAAAGGTGCTTGTAGAGAAAATAGTGTATGATATACCTGCTGAAAGTGATTTTATTTTGTTTGAAGGGATGAAACACTCCGCCTTCGGCGTCGTGTCCCAAACTTCCCTTCTCACAAAATAAAATATCACTTTTTGCACTTATATCATAAATAACTGTCATATGTATTCAGGTAGTTTGGAGTACTAATAACTTTATCTGGATTCGGGAAATTTCCATTAGTATTAAGTGCCGTAATTACTTCATCCGGATTCTGAGAATTATCGTCAGTATTAATTGCCGCACTAGTGCTGTCATGATGTTCGTTATTCTTGAACTTCTCAAAATGGGATTACATATTCGGTTGAGGTTCACAGCTTTTTTTTTTCTGTTGAAATATTTCGTGTGCTTGTGGATCTCTATTGCCTCCCGCATCAACCGGCTATTGTATCCCTGGTCGAGGGCAACGAGTTTCGTGTTTTCAAACAGAATCCTGTGGTATCCCTCGCGTGTTCCGCACCATTTTTTTTTAACCATTTTGTCCAAAATGACTTTGTCGCCATATAAACAACGATTCTATTTTCACGAAAATGGTTGCGGAGTTCCATTTGGAAAATAAAGGGTGGGGGTGACTTTTTAAGAGTACAACCGAGAACGAGTATTTTGAGTGAGTTATATGAAAGCACATTCGATTTCCGACATGATGCCACTTCTTTTATAGTTTTATATCTTTCAATAACCAAGATACCGCTTGTTAAGAAAATTCCCGGAACCCTGGTATATACATTCCTATCTTTCCCTTGTCGATGAATGTTAATGGTCATTAATGATGATTACGTGTGACAGTGAAGGTTCGCAAATCTGAAAACCGGCGAATAGACATTTGATCATTTAGAAGTTTTTTTTTATAGATACAGTTTCACACGGAAGGGATGCCCTGTAATGTTCAAAGAACATCGCATAAATTAAGGGACAGGAGATATTTTTTTTATGTCCCATTTGGCCAGTCAGAACTTAATTGGATCACTATAATTGTAAACCTAACGACAACTCATTAGTACGTCAGAGGGGACAGGAGAGAGGAATTATCATTGAATGCACATTTTCGAAGTTTGTAATCCTCAGGCGAAACCTCTCGAGATGAATGGTCAAGTGATACCTAAAGAAAAAGAGCTTTCGATCCCATATACATTGCTTTTTCATTTCTTCATTCGGTCTACTTGTTCGATATGGACTTTTGAAATGTCACTAATGTCCCGAAAAATGCGAAAATCAAATCAATTCCTCATAAAACCTTTGCATCATTGAGGTAAATGTTTCGAATGTTGTCCACCAACCTCCATACAATGATACATATTGAGTTCAAACCGTTGTCGAACATTCTGTACCATTTCCGGTGTAACTTCACGACATGCAGTAACGATACGTTCTTTTAGGTCTTCCAGTGTATCGGGAGTAGTGCTATGAGCTTGGCTTTTTATGTCTCCTATAAAAAGAAATCCGTTGGACTTAAATCAGGTGACTCGATTGCACCTTTCGTCTTATTATAAAAAAAAATCCTGCATAAACCAGAGATGAACTGATATTCCAATAGGATGAAGAACATTTACATCACTCACGAAATGTGCGTGGCTGTTCTGATGAAACTTTTCCAGATCGCTGAATACGCGGAAGAGGTGCAATCGAGTGGCCTCCTCGCTCACCTTCCAAATTCAGTTTTGCGAAATGTAGTTGAGTTTTGATAACTTGGATGAAAACTATGATCGATTATTGTTCCAGTGATTCCTAATGAGTATTGCTCACTTCTCATTAGATGATGCACAAGAAACTTGAATCTGTTAGGTACATCGAGGGAAAACAGCAAAAATAGAAAGTAGTATGTGGAAGTTTTGTATTCAAAGAAGAGGCAGAAAATTGTTCCTCAAATTTGAATCTTGCTTCAAGTAAGCTTCGCGAAATATATTTCAATTGAGATAAACCCAATTTAGTTTCAATTACAACTGTTCAAACTTCTTACAGAGATATAATGCCCCCATTGTCCAGTCTTCGGATTGCGAATCTGGTGTAGATGATGTAAGCCTTATATTAACGGTGTGACGGACCGCATTGGAAGAGTGTTAGAAAAACATGGGGTGCAAGCAATTTTCAAGCCCACGAGGAAAATTCAAGAAGGCCTCAGATCCGCAAAAGACCCACGGTATCCATTATCTACCTCAGGAGTGTACCGAATACCGTGCAGTTGTGGTTTTGTCCATATCGGAACCACAAGAAGGAGCATGAAAACGCGGTTGATTCGAACACAAAAGAAGTTGTCGATATGGCCAAACCCAAAAATCTGCGTTGGCCGAACACGCTCTGTTGGAAGGTCATGATATTGACTTCGACGGAACGCAAATGTTGGACACAAGTAGGAGCTATTACCCCAGGCTCTATAGGGAGGCCATAGAAATTCATAAACATAAAAACAACTTCAACCGCAAAGAAGAGGGCGTGAATATTCATAGAACATGGATGCCAGCAGTTCAAAATGCACGAACCCTCCCAATGAGACAAAAAACGCTTTCGAATAATCAATTAGAATCAATCGACCATCCGAACCCAGATTCGATAAATGGTGACTCATCATCTGAACCACATCAGATCAAAGCCTCGCAGCAGAGAAGGATACTTCGACCATTGCCGCATCGCCTTCGAGCATGTCTGCCGCAGATGCAGACGAAACGTCAGGACTTGAAACCTGTTGACCACGGCTCAGGAGCCCGTAAGCACCTAACAATTCATTAGTTACCGGCCGTGAAAGTCTTCAATCTTTGATTTTCCTCATCAGTTTCCATGCACGGAAAGTTATCGTGTAAATGGCATTTTATTCAGATCCATCGCCTGCTGTCTATCTGCTGCGACATCACCACTTCAGCAGGAAGAAAAGGACAAAATATCACAGGCGATAAAAATAAGTTAATTAATTTTCCCAGAAACAAAATGCGTCACTTGTATTCTGAATGGTAGTGTTATGTAAACATAAATTCGTGACACTGTTGTATATTTCCACTCCATATAAATTGAACTGAAACACTTACTCAAATGAATGGGAAAAGAGACCGATATTCTTTTATTTTTTACCCCGGGAGAAAGCGGCTTGCTTATATTTCGGTTGACGTGGCTCACCTGAAAAAAAATAGCAAGTAATTCATGAACTAATTACGATTCGTGCCAGAATTAACTGATGAACTCGAGAGATATTTTTCTCCAAGCAAAACGAGCTCGTCTGAGTTTGAGAATCAAATGTTATCGCAATGAATGATTTCTTTGCAAACTACTCTCTATTTGCGTAGAAATATCCTATGAATAGCATATGTTCGATTCAAGTGATTGGTAGACAAATTGAGCAAGAAAAAGTGACAGAGAGTGTTCATTGAATAGTTGACGTTGTATCTTTCAAAATAGTTTGCTATTTATTCACTTGGAGAAGAAGCCAGGTGACACTTCCCCATAACTTCCTTCTCTATACAGAAATAATCATATTCTTTGAAATCATTATCGAAGATGATGTATATACTGTATGATATTGATGAGTGAAGTTGCCTATGACAATACAACGAATCCATATCAATGAAATGGTATACAACGACCTAGTGGTTCGGTTGACAAGACGTCACTTATGAGGCATTTGATAAACAGTAATCAATTTTTATCATCCATAATTATGCCTTCATGTTTTTTCCCATCGAATATCCGTAAATTAATCATTTTCATAGTATTTGAATAACAATCATCATCGACTGAAGCAATTAACTATTGTAGCTAATTCCCTAGAATTAGAAGCAGCGTAGTTATTCATGGCCCACTCAGACATAAAACGAGGCAAAATCGTCAGAAATATTCATAAACATTTCTGCCTCATTGAAGAACCTTTTTCCATTATCTGATTCTGCAATGTTGGCTGAATTCTGGGTGAACATTCGTAAAGTATTTTTGAATCCGTTTTGGGTTTTCTCTCTGGAAATGAAAAGGAAAAAGCTTCAAGACCTTATAATATATGTTTTTGGACAAATTGGTATATTTGACAGGATACGTAACTGCAATATTAAAAAGATGCAAAATTGAGTGATATTTTGTCAGTTACGTATCGTTTTTTTATGGTTTGGAGATTGAATTAATTTATTAATTCTTCTTCTTAAGAGAGAAGTTGAACTGGGAATATTGAATCCGAAGTTGTGTCAAAATCAACACTAGGTATAGCCCCAGTATACCATAGCCATGAAGTGGAAACACTTAAATGACAATCCTTTGCTCTCGATTTCTGTGACCTCCATTCTGAGCTCGGGGTGTGATGTCATTTTATGGCGGTAAATTCGAATGTACGGGATATCAAGTATTAAATCAGTATGTTATTTCACACCATGTAATCAATATTTTGTCTAGGATAACGTTTGAAATGAATGTGAATAATCTGAAATTCTCGAGTACCTACAATAGCCGTTCCACTCTTCTGATGCTTTTTTCCTCCAGTCCATGTTTGTTTGGAAAGGTATATTCGATGTCCAGGATATAGAAAGCTTTCAAGAGGATGTTTTAATCGCAGCAGCTTCAAATATGCAAACTTTATATATTCAGACATTAACAATAATAAAGACTATGAATGAGTTGAAGTGGTAATTTTTTTGTTCTTCGATTTATTAGTTTTGCTTCTTTCAAATTCCCATTTGCGAATTTCATTGTGTAGAGAGTTCTAGTACATTTATTTTTCAGATTGAAATTCACACAAGCAATAGCTTTCATAGAGAGTTACGGGAGATTTTTCAGGGGAATCCTCTCGGTTACATGTCTTCATAGATTAAAGAAAACAGGAGACAGAACATGGTCAACTGCGCACTCTGCCAATTTCCCCTGATATTCCCACTCCTAAGGTCCGCCAATCAAATCGTATATCCCCATCAACGTACCGATTTGAAGGATGTGCAAGCTTGTCAAAGTTTGTTATTAAGTGTAATATCATGTGTTTCGTGAACTTTTTCGGCAAAAAATGTCACGGTATGTTGTGGAGCGATGCAGATACTACTTCAGTTCAAATTATAAGAAGGATATGAAATCTGTTCATCTATTCCGGTAACTCAGTTATGAGTGCGGTATGGTTTTGATGGGAGTGGCCAGGACACCAGGGCCGTAGTTGTTTCACAATCGAAGTTGACAATAATTTGTGTTTTCCTTACCCCGATGAACGAGACCAACGTGATAAATCGCGATGGTAATTCCATATCGTTTGAATTTTGCTTTTTGATTTCCACAAGCCATCTCAAATATTGCGAACAAATAAAATAAATAACGAGGAGTTCCATCAGTTTGCAAATCTGAATTGATTCAAAAGTGAACAAACTAATCGATAACTTCATATTACATTAAGATAAAACGTAATGAGGTTACTCCTCTGCAAGTTTGCTCTTGGTTTTCACTCCCTGTGATTATATAAAAAAAAAACGATGAAAGTGGTTATGTCACGAAATCCCACACAAATTTTAATACTTACGGCAATTTTGTGTTTGTTTTTTTTTGCATCTAGATATAACTGTTCTGCTAGACGAAATCATATCATAACATGACCTATTCCACCTTTCCTAGCAACGTTGAAAGAAGAGAATTATGGAGGCGGGCTTTGACAATCGAGGCAAAAGATCTGCAAGAATATTCTCGTGTATGTCAATTACACTTCAGCATGAATTGTGAAATGAACTAAAACCCCGTTTCGTCGATGCAATTTTGTCGCTGCAACTTGCGGCGACTTGTCGCTGCGAGACATGTCATCTAGCTGTCATTTTGCATTGCCAATATTGATAAATAGCACTGAATGTTACCAAGATTAACGTCTCCATTATCACAACTGATATATAATTTCATTCATTTCTAATAATTGATATTGTGATTAAATTACCTTATTACTCAACTTGATTCCTCAAGTCTCGAAAAATAATTGAAATGATCAAAATCAATATTCTTCACAACGATGCCACCACATATTTGTGGTTTGCGGCAAAAAATTCACCATAGAAATAACTAAGTCGCTGCAACTTATCGCACCAAAAAAGATTCATGGAACTCGAAAAACTTGCAAGAACACATGCAATCTTCTGAAGTTGCAGCGACAAACTGGCATCATCGAAACAGGCTATATATAATCCAATTTTGTGTATATTCTTAACTTTCATTCGTAATATTTTTGAATTTGCTGGCAGTAGCATACTAGAGGATTATAACATATAATTATACAATGCTTAGAAAAATCGTAATGTACCAATGAATTTTCAGTAGATTCGAAAATGAATTTGCATCCTGAGGTGAGTTTTGTTTGACTTATATGAAATCCTATTCATTATGAAATTGCACTCCCCTGGTCGTGGGTATATGAACTATTCATTGTGAAAGTGTATGTTCATGGTTATGGTTATATGAACTATTCAAAGTATATGAAATTTGGGAAAATCATCTTCATTTCAATGCAAATACGACTTTGGGCAAAATAACTGATATTTTTCCTGAATACTACTCTGTACCGCTTCCCACTCCTAGGCTTCAACTCTGAATATTTGGCAGGCTCAGCGCACATTGATTTGTATATTCATGTTCCATCTCCTGTTTTCTTTAATCTATGCATGTCTTCAACCAAACCTCGCACCTGAAAGAGTTACCTAATATTAAGATGCATATTATAAAGCTAATATTTCGACGAAAATTAGCACCTATTTGAAGTTCTGAAATTTGTAAATTATATATAAAAAATTTAAAGAGGTACTATTCTCCAGAGCACTAATGGCTATTACCTTTTGACATCCTTCGGAAACCTCAAGAAAGATGAAAATTTATCTTTAGCCTTCTACAAACATCCGCGACAAGCACACACTTTTCCACCTTGGTAGTTAGTCATAATAATACAAAATACAATATTTTAACACACATTGACGCTCATCAATCAAGTTGATTGATAACACTTCGACCTGTCAAACTGCTGAAATTGGTGTTCTGTGGCGAGTTTCTCTAATGTATGGTTATGGTATACTGGGGTATACCTTTGGAATAAGATGCCTAGGAAACCCTGGTGTATCTAGTGATTCGATATTGTTTAGAATTTCTTGGCGAAAAACAATCGACGATTACAAAAGCTTTCTAATTTTTGTATAGGGGGCGTTATATGAGCATTTTCGAAAATATGTCAAATGTCGGTTTTGTCAGATTGACGTAACTTTGATGTTCATTGTTGTCAATGAAAACTGAGATTATTTCTTCGCACTCAACAGTGTTTAAAAGTCTATATAAGTAGAATAAGTGTTGAAGTTATTATAAGTACTTTTTCACGATGTGTAGAAGATTGTGTGGTCAGTCAAAATCTAGGGATTCAAATATTATCCTTCATTCAGTACCTAAGGTCAGTACAAAATAAATCGCCCCAAAATAATAACATGAATGTAGAGTTGTAGCTGATTTTATTCGTTTTAGCTTGAGCGAAAGTCTTATATCGAGGAGAAAACATCGGTAAAGTTTCAGAATGCTGGATTGGCTCGGATTTCGATAAAATTGTTAGGGGAGCTTCAGAATATCTAAAAATGAATAAAAAGTACAAAAATCCGGCGCGGAAACCACAGCAAGTTCCTTTTCAAAAGGAAAAAAGGGTGAAATTTTAGGTTATGTAACGAAAAACTCACTTTTGATTTGTCACTTTACTTACCATTTTCTGTAAGAAAACATATCTAACTATATTTTTCTGCAAGAAATATCACCCGGATGTTCATTTATAACATTCATTCTTTGCAGATATCCAATTAAAATTTCATTAGAAATGACAACTAGCTGTATTAATTTCGGCTTCGATTGCATTGGAGCGACGTTGTCAGATTGTGAATTATATTCAACAATTTCATATTTGAATGATTCGTACAGTTTATTTATTGATCTTTCGTGGTGTTGGTTCTAAATTCCAATTAATGGAATCTACTTCTTTATGTTTAGTATAGATTTCATGAACTTTTTTTTTAATATTTTAAACGTTTTTCCGAGAAAGTTTCTGTAGCCGTGTACTCATTCATTAATTCAAAAAGGATTATACGACTGATTTTCAATCTAGAATATCGAGAATCGGGAATTTTTTCATTGAAAATATTATTATGTTCACAGTAATTCTACAAAAAATCACAATAACATACACTTGAAAAGTTTTCGAAATCTGTCTTACAAGCGGTAGCCAGAATAGGCTGGAAGTTTCTATTACAACTTGCTGCCGAGGAATTTAGGAGACTCTCCTATCAACAAATTTCAAAAAAGTGTAGAAACGTTAATGACCAATAATCCTATTTACGCAATTGATGAATTTCTGGATAAGGTTAAGGTTAGGTTGTTTCAGATGGGAGTATCTCGTTTTACCCACAGTCTCCGAACATATCCGAATGATTCAACTTTCGCAAAATCCATCCTTCTTGTTGATAGGTCCACAATGAATGTGTTAGGTTGAGTCAGGTTAGTTAGGTTTGGTTGAGATCGATTTAATAAAAACATTTGTTTTTCGCAAAGTTAGTTAGGTTTGGTTGGGATAGATTTAATAAAAGTATTACGTTTTACGCGAGTTTAGTAGTTTTGGCTACATTAGATATAAGTACTTGATTTTTCAATTTGGCAACGTCGTTTGAGATTCGAAACAGTCTAGAGCTGTCAGAATGACGTTACAAACTATAAACTATATTGCTTTGTCTGTTTCTCACCATCTTAAAATAAAATCAAAATCTTCACTTGGAGGATATATGGGCACATTTTCAATAAATTCAAAGAATGGTGTGTGAATAACGTTCTATCGGAAAATCGGGTATGTACACTGACAAAATAACAGTTCAGAGTAGAATTTTGGAATCTGGATTGAGTGCTTAGTAACATTTTCTTTTCGAAAAAATGACTTTTTCATGGTTTCCGCGCCAAATTTTCTATTTTTTTATTCATCTTGAGCCTTTTAAAACGTTCTCCAAAATTTTTGTGGAAATTGGACGCAATCCAGGATTCTGAAACTTTTCCAATTCTGTAGCTCTTAATAATGAAAAATTGAAAACAAAGTAAATAAAGGAAATATCGATGTGATACGTATTTTGAACCATTGCATAACTGATGTGTGTATCCCCAATTCCAAGACAGTCTATCACTTTCAATACACTAGCATGAACTTTGTCGTACATTCTCAGGCGAATGGGCAAAGTAAATTTTCTCGGAATCAAAGCCTTTTCTTACAAACTGATATAAAAACACTAAAAACTTGTAGAGGAAGCAGGTGACAGTGACAGTATTGACAGGTTGTTAACGGTAGGTTTCCACGTTACATGCACGTTTTCTGAAACGCATTTGATTGGCTGTCAGGGCTGTCAAAATCTCAGTAGGCAAATAATAAACAGTGATAGAATATTTGGTTGCACATTCCTCTCTACTGAAAATTAAGCTTCATATGGTATATGACTGATCGCCATCTACAATAGCGATCTGGAGCTTTTGCGATCTCAGAAATCAAGCAATCGCTTTTCGCCAAGTTTATCCCAAAATTATTCAGGTATAAGTAGATACACCAGGGTTTCCTAGGCATCTTACTTTGGAAGAATATGTCATGTCAGTGTCATATTTCAAAAAATTGCAATTCCATTCCCAATTTATTACCTCTATCAATGCGTGTATTATTCATCATTACACTATCGAAGTCGTATATTTTGAATTAGCTATAATTTTACACATCTCAAACATAAGAATGATAGTCATATTATTGAATGATACTCTCCCATCCCCATTTCAAGATTCACATTTTACATTTAGATAATACAGTTTCATATTACAAATTTTGAATTTTGTGTTTCAAGTCTCGACTTTTAATTCTGAATTTTGTATCTTGTGCTGTGGATTTTGAATACTCAATGTTGTGTTTTCAATATTATATTTTGGGTTTCAAAATGTAGTTTTCAAATAGGTATTGAATTATAAATTTTATATTTTACAACCCAATACATGTAAGTTTAAAGTAGGTTTTAAGTTTTATATTTTACATTTCCCGCACATCGGTTTCATTTTTTAGCTTGTATTACTCCCAGTTATACATATTTAATCATTTATTCGCGAAAAAAGTGCTTTGCACTTATCGCTAAAGTACTTTATTCACTTCCACTATGAAATCGCCCAATTACTTGTATTAATTTTTTATGTGTGAATAAAGATATATTATATTATTGAGAATTCTCCAAAATAGGCTGGAAAAAAGAGGCGGACTAGCTTCCGAAAAGTCGCCAAATGGAAGTATACGCATTTTTCAAATATATTTGTTTATTAAATCTCCGAATGATAGAAATACGGAACGTATCTGACAGAATAGTCACTCAATTTCTCACCTTCACAGTTTCGCAGTTACTTATTGGGGCAAATGTACCAATTACCCTAAAAACAGATATTATAAGAACTTGAAGCTTTCTCCTTATTCATTTCAAGGGCAGAGAGAACCTTGAAAATGGATTCCAGAACTTAACTACCTCTTAAACAAATATTCAAACAACATGCATGAAGTATTACCCAACCTAACTCTTATGCAGGTTAGAAAAAATCCTTCACATCGGCATTGTTCCAACAAAGGTATGTGATAATGTAAAATCATTCAAGACGCCGATGGTTTTTATCAAATTCTTGTAGTCCATGTTACTCTTCAGAGTTCAATTCTGGGTTGAAATGAATCAGAAAGCAGTTGTTCGCCTATCATCACTCCAAGTCACTTCATACACGCGAATATATCATAAAATACCACTTCCACCGCGTTGTCTGACGTGTTCCATCTCATGCTCTTTCGAGTTTTTTTTTAACTTTTATAGCAAACCGTTAAGGGCTCATATTCATTCTCAGGTGAAAGGCTTGAAGTTTCTTCTTCGTTTTGCTTTCGAATACTTTCTAGCTCCTTCGTGAATATTTTAGGGAGATGGTTTATTTTCCTTCGCCACTACTTGAGATATTCATTCACCACTTCCAAACTTTTCTAAGAGATCAATTACTCCAACACCAAACTGATATTCTTGCACTAGACGCGCGTTTCGCTAACAAGGTTAGCATCTTCAGGAGAAGAGAGTTGATACTGAAAGTTTTAATGATAAGAAAATGTCTCTAGGGAAAGTTTCAACTTTTACACTGAAGGTTTCAGTCTCATCATCTCATCTTTCCAGTCTTTGTCGTACTTTTCTTACCAAAGGAGTGGTATGTGTTCATGTCGTATACATGATTTTTAAGATGTTTTCAGAATGATAATGAATAATATCAAAAATTTCAATTAGGCGACAATAACTATCTATGAAACAGAGAATATGAAAAGCTTGACAGACAGCGGGGGGCGGGATACAAGAGAAATGATATTTTTGTCAGAAGCTGGGCAATTTTAAACTACGGTTTCTCACTTCTATCTATGAAATAGAGAATATGAAAAGCTTGACAACTATAGCATATCTCAAGGTGATGGAATAGATATTTTTCATTTTCGAAATATAAAAAATATACCAATCCTGCAATAAAAAATGATATTTTATTGATACAAATTAGAGAAAAAAAATGATATTTTTGTCAGAAGCTGGGCAATTTTAAACTACGGTTTCTCACTTTATGTAGTTAATTAAAGATATTTTAATTGACGTCGTCCTATCTAATTCAGAAAGAGTGCTCCTGCGCCTTTTTTTGAGAAATGAGGCCATCGAAAAAAAAAGATCTCATAATCTGATCTGATATATACTTTCATTCCAAATAGGAAATTTTTGTTAAATTATTTCATTGTCACGAAATGTATGTGCAGCCTGTTCCTTGATGATAGGCTAATATTCGAGGGAGTGAATGTACATGGGAAAATAATGATAATTTGCCTCATAACCTAAGGCCCAAAAGTGTTCCGTTACGAAGAAATAGAGATTATTCAACATATTCGAATCCATTTGGGAAATTATAGTTAATATAATTGGTAGGCACTAACAGTTGATGAAAGTTCATATACTTCAGTAGAAAAAATTATTTACAACTCCAACAGTGACGTGGGTACAGAAATTGACGTCGATGTTTCGGAAGGAAAGATGATATTATATATAGATTTTTCTCAAATTAAATTGATTCTTGGCCTCCTCGTTTAATTTTGGAAGAAGAATCATCCTAGTTCTCTCATCGGTATATCATTTTCGAGTTGAAAAATAAAAACCCTTGAAGTTTATTCCATGGAATTGAATCTCACTTCAGTTTTTTTTGGATTGGTAGGTAGTACCACTTGTTAGAGCTGCACATTTTTCGATACAAAAATAATTCCCCAATTCAACTGACATGTGTTCGACCATTAACTTCATAATCTAATCAAGAACTGCATCCGTGCTTGCAAAAAGTAAGGGGCATTCTGAATTTTTTATATAGTGTTTGGACCTGAACCAATATTGAAAAATCAGATTTGCAATTTCCAAAGTGCTGTGCTAGCGGCAGTGTCTCCAAAAAAACATGAAATGTTGTGACTTTTTTCAGTTTTTTCTTAATATCTCCTCGAAGGAAAGATCTTTTCTTTATATATATGCAGATTCACATGAAAGGAAAGCCCCGTAATGTTCAAAAAACACCGCGTGAATCAAGGGACAGGAGATACGAGTTAACATTCAGTTTGAAATTTTGAAGTTTGTAAGCCTCAGGAAAAACCTCTTTCGGCAAGGAGTTCCAAAGCTCAACTGTTCTATTGGAAAAGGATCTCTGAGCAAGAGAGGGTCGACAGGTCTCCAAATTCACAACAAAGGGGTGGGAACTCTGTACTCGCCGAGAAACCCATGTAGATATTGCCAAGGGTGGAACGATTGTTAACAATTCAGAAGAGCACCAACCGTGAAAATATCTATGGAAGAGAGACAAGTCTCCGACCTTTCTACGATGTTCCAATGTAGTGAGCAAAGAATCACCAACAAGTCTTCCTCTGAATAGAATCGAGAAGCCTCAATGAACGTTTTTGTGCCGAAATCTAGACATGAGAACTGCATTCCAAGACAGGTCGTATCTGCGCCTTGTAGATCATTAGAAGTTGTATACTCACTCTAAATACTTAAAAAAAAATACGTGGTTTGCTAGAATTTGAGACCAAGGCATGCTCTACACATGCTCTGGTTTCCACGATACAGCTCTTCGAAAGTTGGCCATTTTTTCTGATTTTTTTTTCGAAATTGTCACTTGGTTTGAGACAATTTCGAAAAAAAAAATTATAGAATTATTTTCGAAGAGCTGTATCGTGGAAACCAGAGCCTGTATAAAGTATATTGTATAGCGAAACACGTGTCGCGGTTTTGTAAGCCCATTGTAAGTGAATCATGCAGGAAACTGTAATATATTTTTGTTATGGGAAATGGCTTAGATAGCAAACATTATTATGATCAAGGAACACTGTGTATTTAAAATGTGTGAATTTCCAAAATTTCACTTCCAAGCTCTCATTGATAGTATGACTAACTTACTCTTGACTAACGTCTAGCACCTCGACAATTATAAAAAAATTCGATGTGAGATGCGTATTTTGGAAGATATTTCACAAAAAAGGACAATTTTGAAAAGAAATTTTTTGAGAAAATGGCCAATTTTCGAAGAGTGTCTGTATCGTGGAAACCGGCTGAAGCACATCTCAGTCCCGAATTGTAGCGAATCACCCCTTTTTTTTAAGTATATAGAGTGACTATACTGGTCAGTTTCTTCCTTCATCGAAATCTCAAGAAAAAACTGGGAAAAGACACAAAATTTCATGTTTTTTTGGGTACACCGCTGCTAACACAACACTTTGGAAATTGCAAATCAAGTATTTTATATTTCACTTTACTAAACTATCAATATTTTCTACCATTTTTTCTCAAAACTTATGGGAAATGGCTCAGACAGCCAACTGGCCGATCTATGATTAAGGAACACTGTGTATTTGACAAATGTGTGAATTTGAAAAAATTTCCTTCGACGCTGTCATTGTTATGTTGACTAACATTGTCTTGAATAACCGCTAGCACCTCGTCTTTTCTGGAACTCCATGCACAACTAGCCACAGCTCACCAGGCCAATTATAAAAAAATTCGATCTGAAACGCGTATTTTGAAAGATATTTCACGAAATAAGTGACATTTTCGAAAAATAAGAACATTTTCTTAGAAAAAAATGGCCAATTTTCGAAGAGCTGTATCGTGGAAACCAGAGCCTGTATAAAGCACATCTTAGTCTCGAATTGTAGCAAATCACGTAGTTTTTTGAAGTAAATAGAGTGACTATACCGGTCTGTTTCTTCCTTCATCGAAATCTCAAGTAAAACTGAAAAAAGTCACGAAATTTAATGTTTTTTTGGGGAACACCGCTGCTAACACAACACTTTGGAAATTGCAAATCTGGTATTTCATATTTCACTTTTCCTACTACCATTTTTTTTTCAAAACCTATAGGAAATAGCTTAGATAACAATCTCTTTTCATGAATGAGGAACACTGTGTATTTGAAAAATGTGTGAATTTGAAAAATTTTCCTTCCACGCTGTCATTGTTATATTGACTAACATTCTCTAGCATAACTTCTAGCATCTCGATCTATTTCTGGAACTCCATGCACAACATAGCCACAGCTCGCCACAGACTATAATGTATCTCTTGCGGTGAAACTTCTGCATACAGGTGGGCTGTGTGATGAGTATATATTCTCGAAGTTTGCGAACATGGCAACCAAATAGCTGGTGCTGGGAGCCTCGGAATTTTCGATAATTTTCCTCAAAGGCGTGGTCGAAACTTTGAATGGGGTACGGAGTTCGTGTTTCGCCGTTCTGTCCGGCAGAATTATCGTAACATTATTTAATTGCTGAAAATGGCGTCGACTTCTGATTATTTGATTACATATTAATGCAAATGCTTTATCTTGCCGAAGGTGTACACAGGTGCTAATACTATACAGGGCATTGCATTATATTCTACCAGTGCCAGAGCAAGTTTTTCCACAGAAAAATCCTGCATTTGCTTTTGGCGATACAAATGAAGGAATTGCCTCTCAATTATTGGGACGGACACATATGCAGAGCGGTTTCGGGCTATTTGGCCACTCGTCAGTACAAGGTAGTGCCATTATCAACACAGAGTCGATGTAAGATGGCCATATACTGGTGCTTTCAGTGTTGCGATATTATTTCAGACAAACCTGTACACAGGGTGTAGTTGTTCAAAATTAAGCCTTGAGGGTGCGCTTGTGGATGAAATTCCAAAAAATTTTCGAAATCACTCAATCCATGGATCACGTTGTTGCCAATACAGATCACTTTTGGTTAGAACAGAGAATAGAGCGCGAGATTATTCTGAGGCTGATGAAAACAAATTTCATCTTCATTGACCCATCTCCAAGAATAATCTTACGTTCTAGTAAAAAGACAAGAAAAGTTTGCTGGCAACAACATTCTAGAGTGCGCACGCCTTCTGAATATTCTATAAATGAAGTGACATGTGTTTTAGATATTTTCAGTTCAACCCAGAAGATTGTGAAAATAATAATGATTTCACTCACCAGAAAAAATGGCATTCTCTCACTTCACATACTACTACTTCTGAACCGAGCTTTCGAATTGAGATCACAATATAATATTGCTCAAATGAAAATATCAACATTCAACTGATTTTTTCAGCACATCGACCAGAATTCGCAACGACAAGCACTGGCAACAAGACGTGCACAGACTATTAGCTCACACGCATTTACGTGAATAATATTTGGCTGATTTTTGATTGAGGTGGCGGGGGCGGGGCGTGGACGGAGGAACACCCCCTTTACTTGATGGAAATCCCTAATTATTACGCTATAAGGTAGAACACGATTAAATTTACACAGAATTTATTGTCTTCGCCGGCTGAATTGTGATACTACTTCTAAACCGAGCTTTCGAATTGAGATTACTACTCCCTTGGCTTATCCCACGAAGGGCATTGAATCATATCCAACCGGTGCCAGTGCAGGTTTCTTCACAGAAGTAAATCCTGCATTTGCTTCTGGCGATGCAAAAGAAGGAATTGGCCTTCAATTATTGGGACGGACACACTTGCAACATAAAGTTGATGACTTTCCATAATTCTTTAATTTTCAATTTTTTCGATTAACTTTTGTCCTTGGTGTGTATTCTAATATACTCAAATTGCGTGAGGCTGAGATGATACATATTTCGTCACAACAAGCTGATCTTTGCCTTTTTTCGCACCAATACTATATACAACTATGAAGTAAAAGGAAGTCCTAGTTATTAATTGTGGAACAGGAAAATAGAATTCATAATATTCCCTCGAATCACTTCTTCAATGGATCCCAGTTTCAATTGATTCCTGAATGGTATTAAGGTTATGTTTTCCAATATTCATTATGGTAGTTCACGTTTAACTGAAGATACGTTTGAGAAACATTGGAATTCTGGTTATATTATCTCTGTAATTGTGTCAGAAATCTTTGAGAAATTAACAGTAATCATAATAAATATATCTGTCACACTGATCTCATTTCTTATGACTCATCTCGGAGTTTTTTCAAATTGGGTGTCCGTTACATCTTCACACTATATCTCATCAGGATCTGATCCGAATCATCCTTATAACACAGAACAGCTTCTTGATGAGAATGTGCCATCAATCATATGAACAAGTGGGTTTAAAATATAGGTTTTTCCGGAACACCAAAAAAAACGTATGTACCTACATTAGATTCCGTTGTAATGAACAGGAACAATATCGTGTTTTCCATACATACCTGCGAACAACACGAAATCATTCCACAATAGTCGAAACTCACGACAATTAGAGCGTGAATTCATAGAGCTTGGGCTGATATATTTCATAGACCTTGTCAGTACATAGACAATGGAAAAACATTCGAATGGAGATTATCAGGAGTGTATACATTTGCTTCGACAACCATAATAACCGTTATGTGCAATTGTTTATGCATAGATAGGTCGAACTCACTTTGTCTGACATTGGGACTTAAACAAAAATTCAGAGAGGCATCAGCGTCAATAATATCAACGATAATTTGGCGAAAATTATAGAATGGGGAAACATCAAATTTAATGCTGGAAAAACCCAGACATGTCTCTTCTCAAAGAGAACCGATCTATCTTTTCCTAATATTCAAATATCAGTAACTATTCCTAGTCAAGAACCTCGATGCTAGGAATTACGATCAGTGATAATCTCCCATGGGAAATAAGTGAGGAACTAGTTGAGGTTTCTTTCAAAAAATCGAAGCTTGTGCGAGCTGAGGAATAACGGGGTCTTTCTTTCTGCCATCCGAAATCATGGCATGGCAGTGAATGAATATCGAATGGGATTTTTATCTTCAGGGGCCGTTCATAAAATACGTCACACTAAAATCAGCATTTTTCGACCCCCTCCCCCCCCCATTGTCACGCTGTGTCACACTTTTTGTGACCTCCCCTAGGAATATTTCGTCACAAAAACTAAGACCCCCCCCTGCTGAGTATGATAAATTCTAAATGATAGTACACAAATTCTGAAAATTAAAAATATTCATTTATGGATGGCCACAAATAATATACATATTTTACATAATCAGAAGATTCAATGCTCGATAACACAATGAAACAGTAAAAAATCGCTTTATTTTGTTTCATTTGTATAGTGAAATACAGTGTACTGGAACAAGATTAATTCACTATAGATTCACTATAGATTTGATTAAAAAATCTGACGAGTTTAGAAATTCGTTAGAAGATGTCGCACATGTAGATTTCTACCAAAATCTACAGAAGATTTCTTTCATACCAAAATTTTTCAATTTTCGTCAGAAATCTACTAAAAAAGTAGATTTCTGCCTAAAGTGGTCACGCTGGCTTCTAGCGCTCATGTCGAAAAATAATAAACGGCGAACGTCACGTTGCCGTATACCCCCCGTCCCCCCTTGTCACATCTTGTCACACTCAGCCAGACCCCTCCCCCCCCTCAGTAGGTATTTACATTACCGGAATTTTTATCAGTCATTTGTGTGTGTATATATATATATATATATATATATTTGATCGGCTAGGCTTCCGCGGTCAGAAATGTGCTGGCTGGAACTTCCGGTTGATCCGCGTCTGGAAAGATTTTCAAAAACACCAAAACCGTTGCCACAGCCAAAACCCTCCAAACCAGAATTACCCGTGAAGCCATTGAAATCGAAAAACGTCCCAACTGTCTCAATAAACGCGACGATTCTCAAAGACTCCCCAATACCTGGAAACCACTTTTGGTCCGACATACTTCTATTCACTCCGACTTGGGAACCAATCCGTTCGAACCTCCCATCAACCGTCCGATACCTGATCCTGCCGTAACTACTAATGAACCCTTAAATCCCACCAACCTTCTATCCTCGATCTCCAGTGATGATAGCCAGCTAGTGAGACAACTCAGACCTAGACGCAAGGTCACTAAGTCTTGAAAATGGCTCCGAAATGGGAGTCGAAACGTAGACAAGTAAATCTTTCCAGACGCGGATCAACCGGAAGTTCCAGCCAGCATATATATATATATATATATATATATATATATATATATATATATATTATGTTAGCATGAAGATTCTCACGGACAAAGTATGATGAGTTGTATTCGGGTGTCATTCCGTGTTCTGTGGTTTTGATTCTCTGAAGGATAATTGTCACAACGTTTCGGCCATCTTCTAGGTGATGCCTAGAGTTTCGGAAGTCGAACTCTCTCTCTCTGTCAATTCTATGGGATTTGATTGTTCGTTAGCTGTTGTTACGGTGAAAAACCCTTCTCATTTGGATTCAGAAATACTGGAAATAAGTAACAACACTGAAATTATCCTTTCATATTTTCTCCTAATAGGACTGTCATTTTTGGTGATGACCGAGCATTTCCAATCTTTCCACCACCCATAATGACCTAATTCGGTTGAGTTCTGTATTGGATAAAAGTTATAATTAGGCTGTCGAAGAATAAACGAGCTCTAATATAGCGACATGCATTGAAAGAACTCTCCCCGATATCGTGAAACATTGATGGAAAAGAGTAAGGATTCGTCCTTGGAACATTCCATTTTTCCATCAAAGTTGTAATTACCAACAACAACTTTGATTCCTTGGGAAATTGGAGAGGAATTTCCGTTGATTACTTTCACCAGAAAAATCAATTCGTGAAAAAAATATGTTACTCTGAATGGGAAAGAATGTTTTCTGCGGCTATAATACAAAACTGCTCCATCTCAAATGCTCGTGATACAACACTGAGGTAGATTATATGTCTTCGATTTCAGATCCTCACCTTATACAACAATGACTCCATTGTGTTACAGTTGTAGTCATTATAACACAATACACTAATAATTTATTCAGTTGTACCTAAATGGAAATATTGAATTTGATACCGATGTAATTTTTTTGAATCATTTCTCAATTATCTGTGCTAGCCGTAGACAAAGTATAGTGCATAACTCGCATGAAATGCTAATTTCGCACTTGTATGATTTTCAGTAACTTCATACTCGTGGGAAATGACTATCATTTTTGCACGTTAAACAATATACTAGTATCACATCTCTCTTTCTCTTGAATATTGTTCGAATGTTTGTGATGAGGTAGAAATGTCCTGGAGTAAATTTTTTGGGAAGTATCTTCCCTGGAAACGAAAAAAAAGATTCCACTTCTCATGATCTGTTCATGAGGCAAGTTAGTATATTTGCCCCGTGACTGTGATATTGTAGGAAGGTAGAATTGACAGACCATATTAGTCATGCCACTGTCACATATTGACACTAATAACCGAAAATAGTTATTTATGATATAAGTGCTGAAAGTGATATTTTATTTTGTAGAAGGGGAGTTTGGGACACGACGCCAAAGGCGAAGTGTTTCATCCCTTCAAACAAAATAATATCACTTTTAGCAGGTATAACATACACTTTTTCTTCTACAAACAACATTGAAAGTCGAAATCAACGCATACTTATTTTACATTGATTAATTGATAAAATAATAGCCTCGAGATCATCACTTTTGAATCCAATTTCATCTAATCTATTCATGAAACAAGTTGCAAAGGTAATCAAAAACAGAATTTGTTGATTTGTCTTTGTTGACAACTAACGTCAATAAATCACGATATATTCTTTCTGGTTTCTTCGTTCCTTTATGGAATGTCCAGAAAATGAATTTCTACCGCCGAAAATTGAAGAAGCTGCCAATAAAGCTGCTTTCGAATTATTGCCTAGTAAGTCAAAGCGACAGTACGAGTTTTCATACGATCGTTTCTTGAAATGGTGTGATCAGAAAAATGTCAGTGGCAAGGAGGCCAGTGAAAACTTCGGCGGATAACATTGTTCTCTGCCCTGGTACAATCTTCACCAAAATAAATTATGTTACATCTACCAATGAGACTGATTAGTTTTACTAATTGTACGTTTAACACTTCATTTTGAATTATGTTTTTATATTTTCTCTGCAAATGAATTACTTTTAGCACTAGTGCTAAAAATGATTCACTTTTAACACCAGTGTTATGAAATGGCATTTTAGACACTGACAGCATGCGTCAAAAATTATACTACACCCGTACAGTTATATACTTATATGCACATAATTTATTTTATAGCGAGATCCATTATGAATAATGAAATGAGTGTAAATATTTCTTCCACTTCCAAATTAGTGGGACCCACAATACAAATATAAATATAATGATTATAGTTCTTCATCATTTATCGGGTGTAAAAAATTAGCATATGCAACTCTCATGGTTATTTATAAACTCGCATAGACCAAACAAAACTCATCTTCGGCTCGTTTCGTATCCCGATTAATGCTCATGAATTAATGAAAGATGGAATATTCTAAGGACGAATCCTTACTCTTCCCCGTTAATATTTCACGATATTGGGGAGGGTTCTTTGAATGCCAGTCGCTATATTAGAGCTCATTTATTCTTCGACAGCCTAATTGTAACATTTATCCAATACAGAGCTTAACCGAATTAGGTAATTGTGAGTGGTGGGAAGATTGGAAATGCTCGGTCATCACCAAAAATGACAGTCCTAATAGGAGAAAATATGAAAGAATCATTTCAGTGTTGTTACCTATTTCCAGTATTTCTGAATCCAAACGAAGAGGGTTTCCTGCCGTAACAACAGATAACGAACAATAGGATTCCATAGAATTGACAGATATTGATTTATAAGAAGATGATATGTAGAGAAGTGTATGTCTTGCCTCCCGATCTTATTTGTTCTATTTGTTTTATCTGTTACACCGCAAGTTTTAGTTCAACTAAGACAAGGCGCTCTGAAGATGGCTGCCGCAGATGTAGCCGAAAGCTCCGGAACTCAAAATTCCAGGACACGGCCCTCAAGCCCGAAAAACTTGCGATGTATCAACAACGGCCATGAAAGCCTACATTCTTTCATTAGTGTGATCTGTTGTTTATAAAATTTCCGAATTTCCTGTGACAAGTAAAGAATATATTCTTGATTTTTTCAGAATGTTGAAGTTACTAAAATAAACGAATTTCTTGTAATACCGAAATGCAGGAAGTACCTCACTACCTTAGATTGTAAGATACTCCATATATATATATATATATATATATATATATATATATATATATATATATATAAAAACATATACACATTATTGATAAAAATACCTACTGAAGATAAAAATCCAATTATTCCATCATTATATGATCGTTGCTTATAATATTTATATATATATATATATATATATATATATATATATAGATATATATATATATATATATATATATATATATATATGTTAGCATGAAGATTCTCACGGACGAAGTATGATGAGTTGTTTGTTCGGGTTTCATTCCGTGTTCTGTGGTTTTGATCCCCTGAAGGATAAGTGTCACAACGTTTCGGCAAAGTCTCATTTGCCATCTTCTAGGTGATGATTGAGTTTCGTCCTCCGAACTCGACTGTCGAGTTCGGAGGACGAAACTCAATCATCATATCATAACTCAATCATCATATATATATATATATATATATATATATATATATATATATATATTGTTCTAAAAAACATTGTTCGTTCCAGTTAACCAGTTGACGAACGTCAATCCTCAGAAGTCGAGACTTGTGCGAGAAATTGATCAACGAGGCCTTACCTTTATATATATATATATATATATATATATATGTATTATTCTCGACAGAAATTTCAAAAAGCCTTGAAAACGGAGGCAGATCAGATCCCGAAATGTCGCTAAAGGAAAGCATATGCTTCTTCAACTCAACCATAACTAATCGACAAAAAAGTCAGCTAATTTTGCTCTCTTATAATTTTTCAGTTACGTGTCGGGACAAATATATCAATTTTCACTGAAAACAGATATTATAAGAATTCAATACTTTTCCTCTTTTATTTCCGGGGGAGAAGAATCCCATAAAATGGAATCCCGGACTCTCTCTACACACAGTTGTAGGGATATGAGACAATTTGGGTTGGTTCAGCGGGAAATTGAAATCCCAATGCCGCAACAAACGAGACGACTCACGAAGGCTTCCCAATTCCTGGAATCTATTACTATCCCACCAATCAACTCCCTTAATTAATCCTTTTCAACCAGACCTACATGGGGTCCGACAATTTTCAACAACGTCGAACCCTCATATATATATATATATATATATATATATATATATATATATATTTATATATATATTTCACGATATTTCACCCTGTAATTTTTCTCAGAGTTAGTTTTCTAACGAAAGTCCCGGCTCTGTGAGTACAAATCATTTTTAATTCCTCAATCTGGGAAAGAAAATGCCATTTATTGTACGTATCCTTCGAACAATGATTATCACGGTTTCTAGGAAAGATACAGGATTACGGTGTCGTTCCAATACACAACAAAACTTCCCTCAGGACAATAAAACCGATTATAACGAAGTGATAAATGATGCAAGAATTCTGTCCCGCTGCACACTCATTACGGACAAGAGCAGAATAAGGACACAAAATACAACCCGGCGGGTATAAAATGGGCTCACTCTAATGTAATGAATACGTTTCATGGAAATACTGATCGATTGTTCTTTGAAGGTGCGTTTGCGAGAGGCAGGCCTGAGTACAGTCTAATATCCGGAAATGAAACCATTACGCATAGCTGCCACTCACGCAACTCTCTCTCTCTCTCTCCGTATTGTTACAAAACGAAATCTCAATTAGCTTCGTGTTCGGACGTTTTCTCTTATTCCAGCTCTTTTTCAATTTATATTTGCTCTTCAGATAATATCAAATAACAACACAACAACGCATTTGGGTTTGCTCTTTTTCGTTACACAGTTCATGAATATATTTCTGGATGCCAAAAAAAAGATCAGCTTTTATAAAAGTAGTAACGAATTAAAACATCACTCTCAATTACCGAATGAATGAGAGAAAGAGTTCCTGTAAAACATCAGGCATTGAATCACATAAAAGTCAGTTTCCATTACTATATTTTCATTCCAAATATACGTGACTCAATAAGTACTGTTTGTACGTCATTATTTTGTGAAATAGAAACTTCCATTTCTAGATGTGATACATGTATATCGAAAGAAAACACATACCAACAGATATCTCCACTACACATCAAAACCAACACACGTGTCAAGAAAGGTATAGTAAAATGCCTTTATGTTAGAACGAAAAATGTATGTAACTCACAAAAAAATGATGAAATAAACTTCATGAAATCAGTATTGAAAGGAAAGGGATATCCAGGAAATTTCATAGAAAAAACTTTGACAGAACTCGACAATCCAAACACAGTCCACAATGAAATCATACAACCTGCACAAAACACACAACCTGTATCTAACATTAAACCTTATGTCCCTCGTTTGTCTGAGAAGATAAAACGGATCGGCAACATATAATGATAGAACAACGTTCAAAACAACATATACTTTAAGGTCAATTCAATACTGACACATACCAAACCAAGTAACACAACGGAAAACACAAAAAATTGTATTTATCAAATTCCTTGTTCGTGCGTCAAAAATATCGATGAAACGTCTCGACCATTGGAAGTACGAAAGGCTGATCACAAGAATGGAACGATACCAAAATCATGACGAAAGAGAGCAATGGTAGGAAACAAAATAACGGAATCTGCTCTCATCATGCTGTCTGGTGAAGAAGGCATATCTATGAGTTCCTTGATATGGATCACGGATGAAGTATTTTCATACATACATTAGTTCCTCCTTTTTTTCGATAGTCAAAATTTGAGTTATACGAGAAGTATCTGACTAATTAGACTTGTTTTATCTAGAAAGAACTGTTTCCAATAGACGCAGCAACTTTTCGGAGTAGATTAAAAATCTACCCTTCTACACTTGTATAGATTTCAATATTGATTCTTATTTTTTTCAGATTGTGGTAGGTTACAAACCCAGAAAACTACGGAACAAATACGTGATTTCCTGAGTGAAGCTTCAGTAAAAAAAGATATTAGAAGTGGAATTTTCAGATAATCGGTTAGTAGTGTAGATACCAGGTATATATTACCGATATTTCAGGATATATGAGCTGAGAATTGTCGTAAATGAGGGGTGTATTGTTCGTCGTATTCATTCATTCATTTTTGTTGAAAAAAAAGCATAGCATTGAAATTCCACACAACATATGAGGTATACCCATCGCTTCACATCATGCTAGATGAACACAATCTACTGGTTATGACAATCACAATTTTTCTCTTCGCGATCCAGATATACATTCGATAAAAGAATCTGCCGATAACAGACATATTTCAATCAATATCTGCTCCTATTAATAGTTCTGAAATTCATCAAAGACCCCCTCATATCTTGACCAACGGAAATCTCAGTCTAGACACGATATTGGAGGAAATCTAGTCGTTTTTATACCGTCTGATGAACTGTAGTGGAAACAGTTTCTTGCGTTCTTATATAATATTTCATGAAACAAGTGTTTGGGTTCATCGATTTTCAGATCAATCTAGGGATTTAGGTGTGGAAAGTTATCATGCTGAGTGCTGAAGAAATGGACCCCATGAAATGAAAACTGTTGTTGAAAATTGTTTTCATCAAAATCATTTGCTCGCGTAAAAGTCCAATGAAATCGAATTATTAGATTCTTTTTTCGAACAGTTTTGTTATGAAAGGAAATATTCGCACAGAATCTCCCACGATGTTAATGAAATACCAAATATTCTCTCCGATGCAGATTCTATAAGATAATTCAAACTCTAGAGAGATTATGTGTAATTTTATGAGATTAATCAAAACATTATTACCTATACTGAAACAAAATCCCATGGGCTGTAATCACTCTGTTCGTCTGGGGAATCTTTGGCAAGGGTGGCAAGGGGATGCCCGCAGGAGGAAATTCTATCCCAACTTTGTGGAATCTTGTTATGGACTACTACTACTATGGCAGGATCGAAATGGAGACGAAATACAGTACACATAGTGATGACCGAGTCATCTTAGCACAGAGCAATAAAAACAGTATATTAAGAGTGTGCATGCAGCAGGCCTTGGGTACTGTAACTAGTTGGACCTATGAAGTTGGACCTATGAAGAGGGACTTGAAATGAGTCCAACCAAATCTTTAATAGTGGCATTCACCAGGAGAACCAAGATGGAGGGAGTTGGACCTCTGAGACTCAGGGGTGAGGTAATAAATCTGTCTGGTGGGATTTAATACCTTGGAGTAGTACTGAATTCCATAGGATGCTAGAACCAGCATGAAGACAGAATAAAAAAAAAGCGGAGGTGACACTTATAGTGGCCAGGCGCACTAATGGGGATTCTAACCAAGCATGCTGTTACTGGCTGTGTCCAATGATGATTAGACCCATCATAACGTATGCATTTCTGGCAGTCAAAGACAAAACAAATATATGCTATGAACAAACTGAGCAAGATCCAAAGATGTAAGTGCTCAGGTCAGACGGCTTCCACAAAAAGACTCTGTCATGCTGAGAAGGAAAATTTATTGTAGTCAATTGGACTCAAATCATTTGAGGATCATCAGTATCCTTAGGCTCAGAGCTGTGCCGAGCACTGACGCTCAGTGCTTCGAGCACTAAGCACTAAGCACCCTTGAAGAGTGCTCCGGAATCTCGAGCACTAAGCACTAATTTTGACAAAGTGCTCGCGATTACTAAGCATTTTCGAAAAGTAATTCGATATGGGGAGCACTAAGCACTAAGCACTGTTCAAAAATATGATACTGTTATATACACTTGAATTGCTTCTTGACATGGTTTTTGTATTTTTTGTAGATTATTCACGTAAAATTCAATCCTAAACATCATGAAACAGCATATTGAGTCGAACCCAATGCTTTGCCTATGATTCATTATTTGTAAGTATAGCATTGAATACACTGATGGGGTGGAGGCGGAATGAATACGACTCGCATTATGATTATTAATATCATTTGATATAAATAAATACATATCTCCAACAGAAAACAGAAAAACATAACGTCAATTCTCTAACAACTAAATGTTACACATCAATCGAATGAGAAGTTTACAGTTTTGCTACATATTGTCATTAGCCTTTAATAATACTAGATTTTCAATCCAGATATCGTTCAATGAAACAATGAGCACTTGAGTGCTCGGGAGCACTTTTCGGGATTACTAAGCACTAAGCTCTTTGGTAAAATGTTCGAAGCACTAAGCACTAAGCACTGGTTCAAGAAAGTGCTCGGGAGCACAGTGCTTACGAGCACAAAAGTGCTCTAAGTGCTTTCACGAGCACTAAGCACAATGCTTTGGGACAGCTCTGCTTAGGCTATTCCTACTGATGATTGTGTATCATCACTTCGTCTTCAGTGTTAGAGTCGAATCGATTGAGATAAACATAATCAACAGCGTACGCAGGGAAATAGCAGCTGTGGTATGTATCTTCAAACTTGTCAATAATTAAGTCGACAGTTCTGAAAATTGATATCCTTGATTCCTATTCTTATCCCTTCAGGAACGCTAAGAGTTGCAGATATGTTCTCTGAAAGTTTCTGTTGTACTTTTTCAGCTTCAACTTCACCTTTCTTCATTTATATTCATCCCAATTTTCACAAAATGGAATTGTCTACTTCTGTGGGAAAGAAGGAATCTGAAATATCTCAATGTGTTATAGGTATTCACCCATATCCTTGTATATTCCCCAAGAAATATTATTGAGGAAAGATCATTGGCCACTCAAGTATTTTCCGAATATACGAATATATTCGAGAAATTCCACGAATACTTTGTTATTCAAAGAGAAAAAGTTCGAAAACTGCTGGAAGTGAATAAAATTCTTATACTGTGGAGAAAGTGTCTCAAAGGAGTTGTATGCAAACTCATGTTATTGATTCCCCCCAAGTCTCGTACACCTCATGCGACACGGACTTTTTGTGCGTCTGCGATCCTATACGTTTTCATTCCGATCGTTAAGCGAGAAAGAGGAAAAAATGAGTGCTTTGAGAAGATGCCACCGACTGCTATATGTCTCACGAAAGGTATGATGAAGGAGGAGTTTTCTATTTGACGGTGTCGAATTTAGATCGACCTTTCCAGGTGAGCGTATGAGATGAGTGAAGGCCATAAACACTTATACGTCATGAATATTCAGCGTCAAAGGTGAAGTTCATGATATTTCTGAATTAGTCAGTCGTTCATACGCAAGAATAGTCACACAGATCAAGACTTTTCTACAGATCAATAAGCAACCTTATACAAAACTGATATTATTTGCATCTTCAGGAAAAGAAAATTTATACTGTTTCTGAAAACTGAAGTTTTATATTCAAACAGATGCTTACAGGTTACAGTTAGGGGATTTGGAATATCAACCATTCAATTGAACCACCGTTTCCCTATACTTTTTCGCGAACAACTGGCACGCAAGAAGACGGCAGTTACCTGAGGGATCAAATGTTTGAAAATAGAGTATTTCAATAGCATCAAATAAAACAATTATTTTCCACACCTGTATATCCGACTCCTACAAAAGATTTTGACCTCCCTTAGATTGATGGAATGACAGAAAAATCGCCATAATATAAGAGGTGGGAAACTGTTCAATAAGTTACCAATGAAGATCAAAACGTAGAAGCTCAAATGTGTTCAAAAAAGACTAAAAGACATTTCGATAGAACTATAAAATTTACAGCCATACCTTCATAAGTTTATCACTTCGTTTCAAACCCAATCGTTAATTTGTGAGATTTATAGCTATAATAAATTTGAAGTTGTTGTGTGACACTGTTTCTTTCTCAGTTACAATTATTCGTTCATGAAAATTGTTAATGTTTTTGTGAAGTGAAGATTATCATTATGAAAATTATCAGTATGAATTTCAACTGAGATCAATGGTGTGAGGATGATTGATATTTATTGAAAGTTTGGAATGAAGTAGCCAATACTGGACAAGAAATATTACAGCTTCCTGTATGATGCTCACTAACGGAGGCTTAACGAAGAGGAAACTGTAGTATTTTTTTGGCTATTGGCCTGTGACACTTTCAAAATAATACACAATATACTGCTGATATTCGAATATATTTATGATTAGCGTTTTTCATTACACTTTTATTTTCAATTTTCAAGTATGTATGTATTGATAGTAAAATACACATTTTATCTTCGAGAAAGTCAACTATTCAAGATGTTTTTTCTTGACTTCTGGACTTAGATAAACAGTCTCTCTTTGGAGAAATACTTGAAACTGAACAAATCATAATCTGCAAGAAAAATTTTAGCTATTGCATGTTACTTCATGTTAAACCAAGAACTTGTCTTTGTTAAAACACACTGTGTTTTTCTAAAGTGTATGTCCCATAAATGTTCGTCAATCTCAAAATGAAACCAGTTGAAGTTGTAATTGGTGTACAAAAAAACATGGTTTTCATAACATTTTCCTGCAATACAATCGGGCAAGTCGTAAGACACCCCTGTTTCATATGAAACAATGATTCTTCATGATTTTTGTACTTTGATCGATATTTTCAACGAATGCGGGAAGGCTATGAAAAGGCTTCCATTCAATATTCTGTCAAACTTAATGAAAGCAAATCCTGGATTTTACGTGAACTAACACGCAGCGCTTATAGTTCAGTAAAGTGAAACAAAATACGGGTTCGTGCTTGCAAAAGGTTGGGTCATTCTGAATTTTTATGTTGTTAGGATCTAAATTAATACAGAAAACAAATTTGCAATTTCCTAAGTTTCGTGCGAGCGACGGTGTACCTAAAAAACCACGAAAAAACATTTTTTTGTATAGAGCTCGCCTCGGTCTCAAATTGTAGCAAATTACGTCTTTCTTGAAAGTATATAGAGTGACCATACCGGTCAGATCCTTCCTTCACAGAGATATTAAGCAAAAACTGAAAAGCTCACAAAATTTCATGGTTTTTTGGGTACACTGCCGCTCGCACAGCTCTTCGGAAATTGCAAATCTGGTTTTTTAATATAAGTTGGTACATCCTGATTGAATTATTACATTTTTTGCATATCGAGATTCTTAATACCTTCAGTTACTTACAGACTGAAAAATATGTCCAAAAAATCAGCCGCTGCCGCCCGGTCTATAGGGATGTTTGACAAACTCTACACCTCCATGAGGTATGTAAATTCATAAAACAAATAAGGCCCCTCTCTCCATTATTTTCCATCAGCCTCGGCCGTGGCTCGTATATCCCAATTCCAGCCTCACAAAGTCCCGGCTGTAAGCGGACATTTTAGTATGGAATTAAACGGAGCAAACGACAATCGATTTTTGGTTAGGATCTCCCTGCAGGACATTTCACTCTACTAAATTACACGGCGAACTCCTTAAGAATTATAGGTGGACTGTGTACTAAATTCGTTTGTTTACTACATTTTATAATAGCCTCCAGCGCTACACTTCGGAAAACAGCATTACTCGAGGTTTCCTTAATTGTTATAGCGGGAGCCCAAAGTAGAATTGCGGCCAGCGTGCCTCTTAAAAATATGAATCATTCGTCTAGAGTTTTATGGTTTTCCATATCGTATCTGGAACTTGGAAACGATGACTCTTTCATTATATTTCGATTGGTTTGGATTTGAGGAAAGTTTGAACGACTTTAGGTCGTCTATGAAATTTCTTATATGTGTTTATTTCATGGGCAATGAATGGATTTGGTTTCAATTTGGAAATAGGTGATGACAACAGTTTGATGTGATTGTTCACCAGGTAGGAAACGCTTAACATCCTTGGACGACTGTGCAGAGTCCAGGAATGTCGCTTTATTACAAGGCAAACATATTATTTGTCCCCAAATAGTTCAAAATTCGAAAGACATGAATTAATTTTGAAAAAATCGGGAATATTTTCATTTACAAATAACTGGTGCTTTGAAATTCGTGATGAAATCACTTGAGTAGGTACTGTGGAAACGTATTGAGGTTGAACTGTCGAACTTGACGTTCATAAATTTAATTTCTCGTGTTCTCGAGAGTAAAATGATAAGTGATGATCCTTCTGGGCATCCTCTAGAGCTGGTTGAGGCAGTGGATACTGCTCCATTGAAATTATTGCCAATGAAATCAAGAGAAAAGTACGTTTCATGGACTATTGCAAATAAACAATGTGTTTTCAAACATTAATGTAGAACACTTACAACTTTTTTCTTAAAGAAATTCATTCTGGAATGTCAAAGTTTCCTAGAGATTTGCGGAAAAATACATTTTTTTATAATATATCAGGGATATTCAATCGAACTGGCTGACACTTGAAAAATCCATATTTAACACAAAATATCACAATATGTCATTGTTAGTGAGGATCGTACGATTTACAAAACCTCGACACATGTTTTGCTATACAATGATTCCCCCAAGTGAGATAAATCTACTCACTCTACTTGAGGAAGCTATTGTATAGCGAAACACGTGTCGTGGTTCTCTAAATCCATTGTTAGTGATGATATTTTTTTATTTTCAATTTTTTAGTTCGTCGGAAGTGGCCAGTGAAATATAAATAAAAATTCTGTCTATGTCGACGTTTCAACCTTTTGGTTGGTCATTCTCAGGACACTATAAATGTAATATGAACCCAACAAAAACATGTGAATTTAGAGTCGAAGATATTGAAAACATAAATGAAGAAGGAATTGATGAATTTCATGTTTGTTTTTTCTCTTCTTTTATTTATATTTTCAATGTTTCAAACCCCAAATTCACAATGTAATTGTGATTGTAAGTGTAATTTTTGTGTCCCGACGATAACCAAATTAAAAGTCGAAATCTCGACATAGACCCTGTTTGATTTCCTGTATCACTGACCACTGACAACAAACTGAAAACCTGAGACGTTCAAAGAACACCACGTGAATCAAGGGACAAGAGATACGAATTGAAATCCACATTGAATGTTTGAAGTTAAAAGCCTCAGGAAAAGATCCCCCCCCCCCCGGCAAGGAGCACCGACCGTGGAAATAGACTTGGTCCGGGAGCGTGTCATGAGCGAGTACCAACGAGAAGTTGCCTTTCTCTGGATAGTGGCGAGACAAGTCTCCGACTCTTTTGGTGTTGGTACGTCCGCCGTATCTTTGCTTTATAGATCATCAAAAACTGTTATCCAAGGAATATGAGTATTTCTAATCCTTCAGAGGTTAGATATTTCTCAAGAATAATTTGAAAATGTGAATTATCTCAAGTATAAAGACTGAATTTTTCCAAGAGGGCAACTATTGGGATCGTGAGAACCTTCAAAGTGAGAAGGCCGGTTGAATTACAAAAAAATTGTTTATTCCAACGATATTTTCCAAAATATAAAAAAGAAAGGGGAATGTTTTTGTCACAATAATGTAGTGTGAATGATCAATATTTAGTATTTTGAAATACTCATGCAAGGTGTTCAATAATAACCATTCATTGTCGTTCTGAAACAACCATGACTCAATTTTGCTAATGAGTATCCACGATTTGTGATGATTATTCAGGAAATTGTGGGGAAATTTCTTTCTGACAAATGATTTACTTCGACATTCGGTCAAATGTACCGATTTCAATATTCATCCTGTCAGCCAATTAACAAAATATTCAGTTCATCAAGTGTTCTTTCTGAATGGTTGAATTTTTCCATAAACGAAAAAACAAGGTTTCCTTTCATTAAGTTATATTGAATTTAGTCCAGTTTATGACCATTTTCCCGTGTATTTATGCCATACAGCACCGATTCGCATGAAATATTGAATTCAGGATCTACATACCCTCTTTTTCAAAATCTACCCTGTGCCGAGGGTTGCTTTCTTCCTGGGGGTGGATGCCACCCCTTCTTAGGGGTGAAAAACTTGTTATTGGAAATGAGTGCGGAAATCAATAAATTGACTAATTCTAAGCAGTTTTTGTTCAATGAAGTTTTTTCTGAAAAGCAATACTTTTCGACTTATTCGCGAGTGAAATTGTCGGTTTTCAGGCAAAATAAACACGTTTTCAGATCCTTTTTCGCGAATAACTGGAAAAATATGCATCTAATCGAAAAACCTGCGGAGAGCAAAATTATAGCTTTTGAAAAATTAAAGGCAATCGTTCATTTGTGATGTATGCAAACCCACTCCAAACTAAATAATTGCTTGTTGAAAGTTTATTGATATTTTCAATTGCCGAAATGGAAAGTTTCTACGTACAATAACCAAAAACCAATGCATTTTTCGGGAAAAACTCATCGAACCTTTTTTGAAGTACTTCAAAAATCCTCTTCTTTTGTTGTTCACAAAAGTTTCTAGCATCAAAACTGACCGAGGTATAAGGTATAAGGAAATAATGTTGAATCCTATTTTTTCGTTGAAAAAAATTATGAATAACTCATCCTCTCTCCCCCCCCCTATGAAAAAAATCGTTGTTACTCCATAATTCACTTCATTCATGTTCTTATAATGAGTTCTGGGTTTTTTATCATAGATCAGAAATTGTCTATTAAGGTTAATTCAACGTATTTACAGATGACTGCACGCTCAAAACTAGTATTTTGTATTTTTTTCGAATAGGGGTGGTAGTTTTCACCTCTGATGAATAAGAATCAACCCCAGGCACAACCTCAACTTTGAAGTAGATGGTAGATAGAAGCTAAATCTCAAATTAAATGCAAATAGATACACTGAATAAGTTGAATAACTGCCAAATAACATGTTAATTTTTTGATGATATTCTGTCATGGGGGGGGTGTTAAGGGCTGACACTAATAACTGAACCATAAATTATATTAAAAATTTTCAATTGATTGATTTTACTGATATGAATATGATTTCATTTTATTACAATCTGAAATTTTGATTTTTTTTTCGGATAGAGGTGGTTTTTACCCCCCCTTCAAAAAAACAACCCTTGCCACAGGGTAGATTTTGAAATAGATGGTAAGTAGAACCTATATCCAAATTTTCATACGAATCGGTGCTGTATGGGATAAATACACACTTCACACTTTTTTTACCGTCATAGACTGGAGTAATTAAATTAGCCGGTATTTAATGTGAATAGGTATTTCTCACAAAATACTTCAGTTTCCTGTACTGTTTCACCAACAATGGGTTAAAAAAACTGCTACATAATTTTTCACCCTTCCTAAGAAAGCTATGATATAACGAAACACGTGTCGCAGTTTTGTGAACCCATAGTTAGTGACAATCGTACAAAAAACTGTAATATTTTGTGTTATAAATGTTTCAACACGACCAAAATGGATTTTTATTATTATTGAACCCATTGTATGAGAATGTTGTTGAATATGAAATATTTGATGTAAGTTCTTTTATATAATTTTCTTATTTCTTTGACTTTGGAGGAAAAAAGGTGAAAAATCACTACTTCAAGACTCCATTCTCTCCAAAATATTAATCATATTTCTCAGGAATTACAAATTTTGAAAATTGTAAGGGAATGAAAACATCTGATACACATAGTCAAAATGTCCAAAATAACGAATATATCGATCGCTGAAGCTTATCGACAGTATCTCAACAGGCCTTTCGTTATAGCCTGCCTGCTTTCATCAGTTCTCTTGAATCCTCAGATATAGGACGGAAACAAGCAGGACCCCATTGAACTCCTTGACCTAATTTCGAGCACGAGCCGAATCGGCCCTGTTAGGGCCGCACAACGAATTATCCGTTTATTTATACAGTGTGACCTGCTGATAAAGATCCATTTCCTGACCGTTTGTAGAAAAAAAGGTTTCTAATATAATTTTCAACAAAGATGGTTGAATCACAGAATAATCAAACTACTATACATAATCGAATCGGTAACCTAACACAATTGTCCCAAAAATATTTAACCTTGATCGAACTTTGACACTTTCATCGACACTGAGAAATCTGACAATATATACCAACAATAGGAAACCACACTGAGAAAAGCCAAGTGACGTGCGGCAAACTACTTATAGTGTAGCCGCTGAAAAGATAGAATGATCACGTGAACGGCACGCACTCTTTGAATGTTCCTCTCCCCAATGTTGCAAGTCCGATTTACACCACTCAACAAAAACGTCGCCGCGTCGTCCTCCTATCAACTCTTGGGATGCTTTTTTATAAGTGTTCATTGTTACACCTTCTTCCTCTACAGTTAAATGCCTTTTTTTTATCTTTTTCTTGGAGGTGAAATAGTGTTTCCATCCATATTATTTAATTAACGTAACACACGTAAATACAAAGCACAAATGAGTACAGTACAGTGTAAACAGTTCTTCATTTATTTCAGTTTAGAAGGCGTGGCTATGCAGGCATTTACTGTTCACGCGTCCTTGAATTCTATCTTTTGAACAGCCCGACTATAGCTGTCTTCATCTGTCTCACCGAAGCAAAAGCAATGGAATATTTTAGTACGCTCTCATTGGTGCACTTTGGGAAGGCGTGGCTTTTACCGAATATTACATTGGATTCGCTTCTGTTTAGTAGTTTAATTATTCTGTGGTCGAAGTGTCGAATTGTGAATAACAAAAGCATAGCGATTTTTGTCTTTCAATGCGAAGAAACAATAAAATAATTCAAATCATCTTAGAACAATTTGTTCAGATCGATTTCAACAATACCTTCACAGTGGGTCGATGGGCTAGCGTAAGATGACCAAACCAGTAGACACGTTGTTGCCGATACAGATCACTTTTGGATAGAACGGAGAATAGAACGCGAGATCAATCTGACGTTTGATAAAACCAAACTTCATCTTCAATGACCTACCTCCAAGAATAATCTCACGTTCTAGTATATTCAATAACCATTTTAAAATTTCGTAGTGACCATAAAAAAAACACAAAAGAAGTTGCTGGCAACAACATTCTAGAGTGTGCACGCGTTCTGAATATTCTATAAATGCAGTGATATGTGTTTTAGATATTTTCAGTTCAACCCAGAAGATTATGAAAAATAATACCGATTTCACTCACCATTAACGTGAATATATTCGGCTGAATTGTGATACTACTTCCAAACCGAGCTTCTGAATTGAGATCACAATATTATATTGTTCAAATGAATATATCAACAATCAAGTATTGTTTTCAGCACATAGACAAGAATTCGCAACGACATAGCCACTCGGCAACACAGGACGTGCACATGACTGTCATCTCAACTGCGAGAGTGACGATACCTGGCGAATTTTTTGAGTTATTACTACGGTCTACGTCATCAATTCTTGATCTAGTAGGCCGGATCGGTCGTATGATTTGCTAACAATCTTTTATATGGAGTGAAAACACCAGTATTTAGCCACCTTAAGTCGATGACTTCCCATAATTAGAATTCAAACACCTTTCATGGCCTCGACCAAGCATCTACCTACAGACGAGGTATCCTAAAAAAAATCGAATTCGCCCATCCCTCTTGCCATCTACCCACAGACAGGGCAACTCAAAAGCAAACTCCATTCTTCATATGAGGAAAAGTCAACAACTTCCAGACATAATAGTTAAGAGCTAGATATTCACAACCAAAAACGAGCCAACATAATGAAAACACTGAATAGTATCTCAAGGTACATATCAGAATATAATATCATTGTATTATTGCTGGGTTATCGAAGTGATAAGGTAGTAGTATTATTGAATTGAACTGGCTGCTGATATTTCATGAAGTACAGTTTTTGTTTGATTCTTACTAACGAGGGGTTTACTTAACTGCGACACGTCTTTCGTTATACAAAAGCTTTCTCCGTTGGGCTGATATATCCCTGAGGCCCAATTTGTTAATACGGGATTACCATTGGGTTAACGGCTTTCGGACTGGTGGAGGGGATGGAAATGGTTACCTTGGTAGTGAAAAAGATGACGATTGCCATTTGATTTTGAACTAAGGTACCTGGCCTTCGTGAAGGATACACTATTTGAAGTGAAAGTGCTGTGAGCTATAGTCATCCTACAAGTTTCAGAATGCATTGAAACGAATTATACACCGAATGGAACGGGCCGTTACTTGAAAATCCATATTAGGCAAATAATATACAGTTGCCTGTAAGATTTTCACATATTAGGGTTCACTAAACCGCGACACGTGTTCCGCTATACAATAGCTTCATCAAGCAGATTATTTTGAACTAATTCTTACACTGTTTGAACAGCTCCTAACAGCATTATCTTTACATTAATTGACTGTCGGATATATTGTTGTATAAATTCAAAACGTAACAGTGTGTTAGAATTAGTTTTAAATTTCCTGCTTGAAGAAGCTATTGTATAGCGAAACAGGTGTCGCGGTTTAGTGATTCCTGATATGTGAAAACTTCACAGGTAACTGAAGATTATTTGATTCATTCACCGATATATAGGCGGATGATAATTTATTTACCAAACTATGTCTCTCTTGAGGAAAGGAATTGATGAGAAGATGAATAAATCTAAAGAATATGCTCTGGGAGCTCTTTCAGTGGCCGTATACCCATTTTCAGCATGAATTTCCCTCTGATTCCATTTATCGATCCGCGACTATTGGAGTATTAAGCAATTTCTGTTCCAGGGATTTTCAACTGTAATATTTCCAATAAATTGTTAATTAACTTTCTGTTTTTCTCTGCTGATTATTTACTTCCGGGTTGAAATAATTGGGTCTAAATTGGTGCACGTGCAGTTTAATCCGGTTGCTTGAAGACTACCTGTCAGCTTCATGCCCAACGTCATATTGATTTTGAAGTGGAGGTGAACCACTTTGACATTTTCCGCAGTTCTCCAGGATTTGTAGTTTGTTATATCCAGAAAACAGCAACCGACAACCGTGAGTGAAGAGAAATTCGTTATAATCAGCGCAAAGTGGAGAACTTACTTCCTCAATTACAATATGATGTTGACTGTCAACCTTGGGATGGAAAAATGAGTATTTTCACTTAGTCTGAATATCACATCTCTTCAACTTTTTTGTTTGGTTTCTTGGTATATGGCTGAAGTGTGTCGGATTCGTTTTTATAAGTCACTAGCTGTTGCCCGCGACTTTATTCGACTTAATTTACATAAATATACTATTATTTTTCACTGAATTTTCTGCTCAACTTTAATCAAATATAGCCTAAATCACTCCTGAATACTGTAGCTTTCTGTTAGCGAAAGAAGTTTCGTGATCGGATCAGTATTATCGAATATTTCCCTCATATATAAAATGTCCCATAAGAGCAATGCAATTATCGAAAACTTACAGCGGTAATTGCATTGTATCAAGTCACCATAACAACACATTTGAAACCGTATCGCTAGACGTCAGTAAACAACACGAATAAATGTCAGATAGACTTCAAAAATAAAAAAACATTTCGCGTTCAGGTGAGTACTCCATACAATCTATTGAGGAAAGTATAAATGAACAAAAAATAACATTTCCTTGACAATTTCTTTATTCTTGAAATATTCCAATGAATTACATTCCTGCATAAAAATGACCACATAACTTTGCATTCAAGCGTGATATCTTATACAAATTGCATTCGGTTATTTTCATATTTTGTAAAAGAGCCCTCGTCCCTCGGACTCGGGCACTTTCGCCAAAATATGAAAATATACTATTGCAATTTTCAGATACTTATCACGCTTTCTTGCAGAATTATCGGTAATTTTTATGTACTCGTGCAATAATATCCGAAAATTACCCCCTACAAACAAACAAAGTTAGAAACTTCACCTCTCAGTATAGTATAGTGATATAGATCAGCTCCAGAAATACGCTGTGTCTACAAACTCCAGGTCCAAATCACCTATTGAATGCTTTGAGCAGACGCCTAAATCGGCAAATCTCAGGGGGCGGTAAAACTTTGCAAATGTTCCATTTCTTATAATTATGGATATGTTCAATTAAATACGCTACCACCTTCCTTAGAAATTATTGTCTTAGAGCCAGTGCCTTAGGTTTTATATAAAAGGCGCTTACATTTCTTTCAATCTTTGCCAATAACTGAAAATAACTGAGAAGGTGAAAAAAGTGCACATTGAAACGCACTGTTACATTATGTGGAGAGGGAACTTTATATCTGTCTACATCCCGAGACTTCAATATGGCGCCAGGTGTCAGATCGTCAGTTTTCAGGTGGTCAGGCTCTCAAGCTTCTGTATAGGATAACATCCAACGTCTGCAGAGATGTAATAACTCGGTTTTGATACCTATTTTGTTACCCATACTTTATTCATGCTATTGTCTGAGTTTGTTGAATACATTTTCATTTCCAGAATTTCTATACCAGCATATTGTTCACAATATGATGTGAAAAAGTATTAACCAAATATTTATGTTGGGGGCGGCAAAATATGTGCTGGTTCAAGGGCTAAAATTCCTAATCTAGGCCTGACAAGCTCCCACACAGGAATTCACTTCTGGTGCTCAGAATGTTCTACAGTTCATGCAACTGAGCGAACGGTATATCTGTTCTGAACACCGGTTAACCAAACACATTGCTAATCGGACCCGTAACAAGTCTAGAATGGACTTCTGCGCACGTTATTAGGGTGCTATTTCTTCATGATACGATATATTCCGTAAAATTATTTTTGATTCCATACTTTGACCGGAACCATCATCAGCAACAACAGAAATAAAAATATAATAAATAGAAAAAAGTAAATTCAACGTATTCCATAGATACGACCTCAAATCTACTAACAAAGGTCAGGTGGCCATGAAAAAATTTGTTCACAGCTGTAATATTCCAAAGACATTGATAATAATTAGCGAAATAATTATATTACTGTTTCAGAAAGAATGTTTTTTGGCAACGGCCTCACGCCAAAGGTGGAGGGGTTTTGGCTCGAATGACGTGCTTGAGGAAGTTAGGAAGTTAAAAGGAAGATGAAATTATGAGCTATTTATCAATGTTCCAGGAATATTCGGGTAGAAATTATTTTTCTGAAAGGACAGTGACATTTTGAATAATATGAATAATTTGATGAGATATCGAAGAGTTTGTCCATCATGACATAATTGATGACTAACCGTGAAAACAGCCCATGGGTTATCAGTGTGATTATGGTATCATTAGTGATTTAGGCAGTCATGACTGGAAATAGACAAAATTGAGAAAACCATTCAATATTCTGATTATTATGATGATTTGTGAACACACGAATTGTCTTTATTTAGAAAAAAATTCCTTCATTTTCTTATTGAATAGATAAGCATATTTCATTCTCCTGGCATATTTAGTTCCTTCCATTATTGATAGTCTCAATAGAGTTCGATATTGTATGGAAATGCTGACTTTATTTTGTGCCGAATTTTCATTGTAGCCTTCCGCCACAGAATTGGATTTCAATTTGAATCAAAATCGGTATCGTTATGAGATATCTGTATCATAATTAGCTCATTATGATACACATTTTTAATTAACTTACAGATTTTCTATCCGTTTCATCAAGATGAATAAAAACCCTGGTGCGTTGACCGATATGCTTTTGTTTAGCCAATTCCTCTCGACCTGAGAAATCGAAGAGTAAGCTTACATTTTTTGGCGGTAGGTGGTGTTGAGGTGGTAATACAAATGTGATTTTCTAAGGGTACATTTTCATTGAGGAGGCAGCTTACGAGTGATTTTCGATACCGGTGGTCTCATTGGATAAACTCTTGCGGGATCTTTCGTTCACCGATAGAATTATCAGTACACAAAATACGTAATGTCAAGTTCGTCTAATAAAAAGCTATTATTTTTCTTTGAAATGTTTGACAGTGCCATGCTGTTCTTGTATTTGTTTGATTTATAGTAATAGTTAGATTTATCATAAACCGATTTACAAAGCTCGAAATAAAACGCTCGTGAAACGTGTAGGTATTACTTATCCCTCATATCATCGGCTCGGAATCACATTAAAATTGCATTTTTCAACACTATGAAGAAAAAGTACTTACCTATCTTCGGATCCTCAGAAAGTAGGAAGATGAGATATCAATACTTTTCAATTCCACTCACAACTATTGTTTCGCAAGATTTGAAATGACATCACAATCACTGAGTTTTTGATCTATTTTCCATCGAATTGAAAGCAAAAGGAATACCTAATAATCAGTCAAAATGTGATAATTGACAAAATGGTTAAGGCTCTCGCGGCCGAGGTTATTAGTATAGCTACTTTCCTTCGGGCTTGAAGGCCGTCGTTCTCTGGAATTTCTTCCAGTCATCGGAAATGAGTAAGCCTCTGAAGAAGCTGGCCACTCGCGCTAGCGAAACTTTAGGAAGAAATTCCAAAGAACGACGGCCTTCAAGCCCGAGGAAAAGTAGTTATACTGACTACATAATTTCTAGCATTTCGCGGGAAAGTAAGAAATTGCATACAAAACATGAGACCATGAATTAAACATAACCTATAAATCTATAAATAATCGAATGGCAGTCGAGAAGAGGGATATCATGGCATCACAGATTGAATTAAAATCACGTAAGGTGCGCCTCTGCTGTCAAACTTTCGAAGGCAGCTCTTCAGTTAAAATTGATCAAAATCAAGATGGCGAAAAGTCGAAAAAATTTGCTTACAATCTATTAGGTATAAGTCAACACACCAGGGTTTTTATTCATCTTGCGTTTCATAATGGATATCATTATGAAACGGCTTATGGGAATATAAGTGTATAATTATAGTACGGGTGTAGAGGAACAATATCATCGCATTCATCAACATCTTTCGAATTGATCAGAAAACATTCCAATGAGAACATCCCTTTCTATTTGGTTTCTATAACGTTCAAAAATGCTGGCAATCATCAGTATAGCTGTCAAGCGTTATGACTGGAATAAAAAAGGATTTCGATGGATTCCAAAGCCTCCCTGACACTGAAATATCTTCAAACTGTTCTTTCTTCCGCATGTGCAAGGGAGAATCTCGCATCGCTCCAATTTTCTGCCGAGCCAATTTCACAGTGCCAGAAGTTCCAATTACCTTTTTTCGATGGGGAGTATGTTCCTTTCCGTCGAAGGTGAACCAGACATTTTTTTACCCAATTACGAACATTCAGCGACATGATTATTTTTGTTGATAGAACGTACTATCGGAAAAATGTTTTCTACTGCTCCAAATCTATGTGAAAAAGAATACAAGTGCGTAGTTTTTTTCTGAGCCGAAAGTTTCGACATATATATCAATGAAGTTTCATCAATTACCTAACTTAGCAACATACGAATCATTTTGAAACGATGAATGGAATTGAAAATTATGGTTTATGGTGGTGTTAAATCAACTTCCAAAGAAACCGAACTGAATCAGTGACAAAACTGAAATAAACGTTTGTCTAAATGATTTTCCCACACTCATCTGCAGTTTCTCCAACAAAATAAGCAAACTATAAATGAGTAATTTCATTGGAATGAAACATTTCAGCATTGAAATCTTGCTTCCGTTAAAATTAGGTAATTAGGAATATTTGTAGTTTTTCTGATTCTTAAATACCAAAATTTATTGATCTTTTTCATCAGTAACAAAATCATCGGGATTTCACATGATTTATCACTCGATCCCACTTTTCATTTGGAATTTTACGGTTGTGACAAACCTTCGCTAGAGGTTTGAAGGCAGAGGTTGAAAATATGTGGGAAATATGTCCCCTTCGAAAGCAAACTTTGTGTACGAACCTTTTCGCTTCAAATTCCATATGAAGGAGAAAAACTAGGTGCACATTCTTCGTTAGACTCGTTAGACCACTCTGTATAATCCCTCAAAAATTCATTAAAGTGAAAAGTATGTCATTCGGGAACTATATTTGCTGTAGAAGTTTTGAAATGGTTGATTTATATCAAGATTGCATATAACCATGGTGTGTTGACTTATACCTGAAAAATCGTAGTCATAAACTCTCGATATCTGGCATTCTTGATTTTGAAGAAATATAACTGAAGAAATCCCTTCGAGAGTTTGTCACCAGAGGCGCACCTCACGAATCTGGTTTCGAAGCCTACCCTGATCTACTGAAATTTTAATCTGTGATGCCGTGAACGTCAACGGTCCCGCCTTTCGATTAAATCAAATTTATAGGTTATGTCATGAATCATAACTTGATGCTTTTTCCTTTCGCTTTCAAGTTGATGAAATATGAATTAAAATCTCTGTGAATGTGATTTTAAATGTTCCTAATCAATGTTTGTGAGTGAAACTGGGAAGTATAGTGGATATCTGAGGAACCGAAGATAGGTTAGTAATTTTTCCTCTTTATTCATAGTGTTCAAAAAATGAAAGGTAATTGTAACGTGATTACGAGCCGATGATATGAGGGAAGTAATACATGTTATGCGAGCGATTTATTATGAGTTTCGTACAGGGGATTAGTGAATTGAATCGTGCACTCCTCAAATTATGTATATCATTTCAAATCGATTTGAGTTGTTCAAGGTATACCTATACTATCAAAATCATAGCGAGTATATATCTAGGATTTGACGAGAAATCTGAACGCTCGGATTCGGAAGTTTCAGTGAAGCTCCTGACGTTTCATTATGGAATTTTGTTTAAAATCTCCGAATGGAGAATTTACCTCGAATATCTATACTTCTTGTGGCTCGATCCTGTCATTCTAGTAATCTATTGAAATGAAAAAGTTTCAAAATATGAACTAGTTTTTCAAATTCAAATCGAAGTGTCAAACTTTTCAAAATAATTGATAGGTTTCTATTAGACGAACTTGCCTTACATATTTTGTATACTGATGATTCTATTGGTGACAAAAAATCCCGTGAGGATTCAGCCAATAAGACCGTCGGTATCGACATTCACTCGTAAGCTGCCGCCTGGTTGGAAATGTAGCCTAAGAAAATCGCATTTGTATCACTGTGTCACTACCTACCGTCAAAAAATATAAGCTCTGGCTTCGGTTTCTCAGATCGAGAGGATTTGACAAAACAAAAGCATATCAGACGACGCACCAGGGTTATATGCATCTTGATTTATATGAATCTCTGGTGGTATCTTTATAATTCGTTCCTTCCTTTTGCTTGAATGTTGTTTATAATGTAAAGACTTCTTTCGAAATTGTCATAGATGTCCAAACGTGTAACCTTCCATAACCAGTTGCGAGATATTTTACTCTTCATAAATTTGGCTTGTTTCATATTTTCATTACTCGGTACATCTAGAGATCAGTCATCTTTGTCTCATTATTCAACATGGAGGTATATCTGAATAAGACGTCAAACTGTCAACATATATCTAGACATACCATCGAAAAAGTGTGTGGAATCGATACTTCCGGATTAGAAAATAATGAACACACCGTTATTCATAGAAATTATGAAGAAATATCTATCAGAAATGTGGTTCTCATTATACTTTTCAATGATAAGCACTGATGTTAGAGTTTTTCAACAATCAAATATGTACATGTTTTTATCACTTTGATTGACACGCTTAGCTTGCGTCGAGTGGAATAGATGGAATAGATGAACAATCAACAAACAAGTCTTTGTATCAGAATGTTTACTCACCTTGCCTGATTTACTTTCTAGAGCAGTGTTTTTCAATCTGTGGGTCGCGACCCCCAGGGGGGTCGCGGAGCCTTACTCGGGGGGTCGCCGGCAAAAGAAAATAAGTTCTACATGATTCACTACCTACAGTAAAACACACTTTCAGTGAGAAGGATGAGCTTGTTTATTTTTCAAAAAAATGTCAAATCGTGGTGCTATTTTCGAAATATTCACAATCAAATCATTTTCTAATTGAAGCCTATTCCTTTTTTTAGTTTTGATGTCCACTATTGAAGAGAACGTTAGTTCACATAAGTATGAAGTTGCGAATGGCACTAATAATTTAAGAGCTTTCCTTTCCAGCTCAAGATATTCTTGTTTCCTTTTCATCCAAAACACGTCAACAGTTTGTGAATAAAATTCCATTTTGAGCATGCCGTCAGCAGCTAAATCTATAAGGTTTTCTTTCAAATTTGTGGTGAGAACAGCTAGTTCTATTGACTCAACCAAGAATAAGGGTTCAGAATCCATCCGCGACCATTGTCAGCTTCAGAGTGCAAGTCTGGAAAATAAATTAATAGTTTCTCTTGCAGATTATGTATGCTCTCTACCATGCAGGAAATGTGAGCTCCGACCACAAGCGATTGATCTGTTGCATTATCTTTCTGAAGACATGGAAATGATTCGAATATATTGTTTTGCAGAGAGGTTGACCATAAATGAAATGCTTTCACTTTATCTTTCGATATCATAATATTTTCATCTCTACCTTGGAGATTCTTGTCTTGATCTTTTGAGAAACTTATCCATTTTAAAAAGCGCGGTGGAAGTGAAAAAGGAAAACAAACAAGTCCGTACTGATCGGTAACGCTCAGTCAATTATTAATTGAGAGTTGAGTTGAGTCGAGAAAAAAGAACGTACCAGCGCGGGCGACGGCGGGTGTTGTGAACGCCCCGCCCCTTTCGCCCGCAACAAGAACGCGTTGGCTTCCAAATCAGCCTTACCTCGTGCTTACTTTCCACGCTCTCGCGGCTTCTTGCAGAGGGTATTTTAATAATGAACATATAGGTACCTAAATAGAGAAAGTCACAAATTAAAAGGGTTGGGTTGTAAAACAGCATCTGCTGACACCCCGCCTTTTCTTAATTGAATAAAGACCATTTATTATTATTATTATTATCATTATTATTATTGAATGTAGTATTTTAATTACATTACAGTTTTTTTTCTTCCTATGGCCCAAGGGGGTCGCAAGAAATTTTTATCATTGGAAGTGGTCGTGCATTCAAAAAGTTTGAAAAGCACTGTTCTAGAGAATTACCGAATGATATGGCAAATATAGTTGATGAAAGAACTATTCATAATTGGGAAAAGTGAAATATTTTATGAATCACTTTGAAGAGCAGAGCGTTATGAGAACTTTAACTCTGGACACCTCAGGTTTCCCATGCTCCATATTCATAAAAATTTTAGAAGAATATTCATCATTTCATCTTCATATATCCATGATAATTTTTGGCGAATCATCAAAAAAAGGATGGAGCAATCTCTCATAAATTTTCTTTAATGCCCAATTGAATGGACAATTTCAAGGACTCCTCTCTCTCTTTTCGACAAATTCAACCGCTTCAACAAATATTTTTTACAACGAAAAACTACCCCGAACACACCTGAACAGGGAAAATCGAGAAAAGCCAAAATGTATTGATGTTTCCACCCTTCGGGAAATCCAACTCTATAGCGAATACCATTTCTGTAACAATAACTATAGACGGTAGCATGCCAGCATAAGCACGGACTCATGAAAAATAAAGTCCGTCAATTACGTTGCTTTCTATTATTGATTCCCATGTGAAATGACGTCTTTCCATTGATTGATGGCTTCGAGCATGAAGATATTGACAAGAATACATATTTCGTTCGGAACGAAATAGATGTATTGATAATCAGATCGAGTTCATTCAAAAACACTCTCATTTGTGTATTTACACACAGACTGATGATTTCAACTTGACGTTCGACACGCAGGAGTGTTGAGGTTACATTATTTTCTGATAATTGAACAGAAACCCACTCTTTTCAGCGATTCGATGACAGCAGTCTACCTCTTCATCGTTATTGTGGAACAACAAAATGATGGTGCATGATGTATTTCCATTAAGAAAGACTAAACGTTCGAGTGGGAATGACACTAGTCACTGCTGAATGGCCGGACATTAATTATTTATCCATCAGGCACCTTTACTATCGAAGCTTGTCAATTATTGGTATCCAGTGGGTCATTTCATGTTGAACAAAGCGATATATTTTTCCCTTATCAAATTGTCTCACGAATGCGGTCAGAAGACGAATGAGCTCAAAAGGTAGAGCTTTTTGTGGGTGAGGGACGTCTAAAATTGTAATTTTGACAATGCGCTTCGCAAAGACTAACTGATTTGGAATCGTCACACTGTCCTTCAGAATATCTCAAATCTCATTTCATACCTCTTCTTTCTCTTATATTTTTCGCATCGTGCTATATAGAAAAATGTCACGAGGGCCAGTCCATCAGTTATTTCCGTGAATTGGAGTTGATCTCATGATAGTTTAGAATTTTTAAACTTCTGACTCCTCTATTTCTGTTGTAAATGATTTCGAATCTAAAAAAATGAGACTCAACAATCAAATATACTTGTACCGCTTTCATCAAGATGATAATATATCCTGAACACTACAGGGCAAAATTTTTCCATCTAAAAATCGAACCTCGACCAAATATTCTTGGTCTTAGATTGAGAATTGAGAAAGAGAAGTTCCTAATTATTTTTTTTATATGCAGATTCACACGAAAGGATGGCCCTATAACGTTCAAAGAACACCGCGTGAATCATGGCACAGGAGATACGTATTAACATTCCTCTTTCGTCAAGGAGTTCCGTGGCTCGTCTGTTCTATTGAAAAAAACGGGGTAGGAATTCTGTACTCGTCGGGTCATTCTTGCAGATATTGCCAAGGGTGGAACGACTGATAACAATTCACAAGAGCACCGACCTTGAAAATATCTATAGAAGAGAGACAAGTCTCCAACCGTTCTACGATGTTCCAATGAAGTGAGCGAGTCTGTGAGCGAAGAATCACCAACAAGATTGCTTTTCTTTTAATACAATCGATTAGCCGCAATGAATGTTTTGGTGCCGAACTCCAAACATGAGAACCATATTCCAAGACAGGTTGTATCTGAGCCTTGTAGATCATTAGAAGCTGACGAGAAATGAAGTATTATTTGGCACGAAATGGAAATCCAAGTTTCTGGGAAGCACCTTTAACGATAATTACATTGAAGCTACCTTTATTCATCAATAGTACCACTATATAGGGACTGTCAGCTGTCAGGTTGCTGTTAAGGTGAATTCATATTGTAGCCTAAATTATATTTGCATATTTTTTGATACAATAGGTGGTCATAGGAAAAATGGTGTACATGTCTTGTGCGGAAATGATTTTTTACATATTGTTTGAACGTAATTTTTTTGTGGTATTTGCATTTGAAAAGGAATCTGCCTAGGAGTTTCGAGAACGGAAGCACATTTAGGTTCCGAAACGTTAACAGATAAGTATTTTCATATATAATTTTATTATTTTTTTGGTAGGCAAAATTTGTGTTATACGAGAAGTTACTGACTAATTGGATTTTTTCTATCCAGAAAGAACTGTTTTTCAATAGACGCAGCAACTTTTCGGGGTAGATTGAAAATCTGCCCTTCTACACTTGTATATATTCCAATATTAATTCTTAATTTTTCTGATTTTTTACACTCGTGGGATTGGTGCACTCGACACTTTCCGTACGAGTAATGTAATATACCATGAATGCACCAAATGAGTTGTTTGTTTGACAGTCAAAAATAGTCGCTTGAATATATAAATGTCACTTTCGACTTTCCAGTTATAAGGTGGAAATTAATAACTCAGTAAAATGTGCTCACCGTTCTTGACACTCTATATATCATATTTATTTTCAGGTGAAAAATACTTGTAGTCTAATTAGTTTTTCTTCTTCGTAAGAAACTCTTTCACACCTTTACAGATTCCATATAAACTTTTCCAATATTTCTATTTGTTGTAGTTCACTAAGTCAGACAGAATCAAAACTGATAATATATCTGCTGAATTGAATGTTTTTCACGGACGCTAGAAAATAGAAAATAGTTCTTTCTGAAATTAATTCTTGTGCAGAATGTTGAACTGCTGGCGTCATTATCATTGATAGCGATATGTCTATAATTTCTGACAGTCGAAACGTTGAATAGTTCTACACAAAGATTTATACCCGAAAGGACTATTTTCTAATAATATATAATAATAATATAATAATATCAATACATGTGATGTAACACGAGCAAAGAGAACGACGAAAATGATTATACATCACCCCTGTAACCCTACGAACTAACTGAAATATTACATAAATTGTCATTTCCACAATTCTTCGACTTGTTATTGTTATGTGACTTTGTTATTTCATTTGTTGGTCTTGCATTGACTCTCAACCGAAAACGAAAAGTGGTTTCACGAGTTGGAAGTACATATAATATTTACAGTGAGGTCTCATGAAATTATCCAAGGTGTACAAAAGTATTCTAACGAATTCTTCTGAGTTTTCTGGGGTTAATAACCTATATGTATAGATTTCCTTGTTTTTTAGATTGTGATAGAATAGAATAGACATTTTATTTGACATCGTTACATATAGGAGATATTTGTTTGATGCAAGTCAATCAGGAAAAAACAGTATTTTTAAGAATGTTTTCTCCTGATTGACTTGCATCAAACAAATATCTCCTATATTTAATGATGTCGAATAAAATTTCTTTTCTATTCTATGCAATCACAATCTAAAATCAAGGAAATCTATACGAGTGTAGAAGGGCAGATTTCTTATCTACCCCAAAAAGTTTCTACGTTGATTTAAAATGAAGGCCTTCTGAAAATATCACGTCAGCAACTTTCCGTATAACCTAAATTTGCCTATCACAAAAAAATACAAGTACAAAAATACAGCGTGGCCCAACGAAAAGTAGGTATGCACCTAGCTTTCCTTCTTTATTTGGAATTAAAAACAAAAATGCTCGGGTACGCAAAGTTTGGTTTCGAAGGGGACACATTCCAGACATATTTTTCAATGTGTGCCGTTAACCCCCTAAAATTTCACATGGAAAGTGGGTTCGAGTAATATATCATGTGAATAGGTACAAAATATGACTTTCAATGAAACTCACTCATTGAAATTCAAATCAACCCGATAGTTTTGCAGTAATAAAAAATTAGAATAACTAGGCAGCAAAGTAAGGACTTTCCTTCCTAGGCAGCAAAACTAATACTTTGCTGATTGATATGTGTCTGAAGGAGTGAGTACTTCTAAGTCGCTATCATTGTCGATAATGTTGTCAAAGTATAATTACTATCGACATATACATTTCCATAGCAACCAACTTATTCCAACACTTGCGATTTCTATCAAGTTTTGTTTCAATTCACCACTACGGGAAAATAAAAATATTGTGAGAATTGTGATAACTTGTTGATACAATATCCTTCATATATCATCATAAACAATAGAAGAAAAAATCATATACTCTACTCAGCAGCAAAGTAGATTGCTGCTGAGTTTTAAATGTTTAATTTCTATTCAGCACGACTTGCCACAAACATTTTGAAAATGTATCTTAGTCAAAGAAGCTTGCCTTGTCCTCTGTGAATGATACACGTACCAACAAAGAGTTCTAGCTCACTTTCCAGTTATTTTTTCATATAACTGTTCATTTATATTGATTTGGAATAGAAAAAGCTGAACATAAAATTTTTCAAGGCAAGTTTAATTCATGCAAGACGAATTTGAATTTTTTTTGTAACCCAATTAAAAATTCAGTTCATTCGATCCTTGGGCGATAGAGTGCAGACCAATAGCCCCTTCAGGGCGCCACTGGCTTCGCTGCGTCTTTTCGTACGAACACTCACCCTTTTCAGACACATTAAACATTCATAACGTCGGTGTGAGACGAGGTTTTTGTGGTTATAACACCACCGCCCCTCCGGAAGTAAGAATACGTGAGAATAAAAGTTTCAGACGAGTATTACCGGAACACAAAATTATTCATCACTTGCAATGGAGATGGCTAGTTAAGTGGAGTTCCGTCACTTATCGGAGGTCGATCACGTTCATCGCGGCTTGCTTTCGGGTGGGTGACGTGAGACTTGGACAGACTTCCACTACTTATCCTTGGTCGTACTGGGTCGCACGTCAAAAGATAAGACCTCGTTAATCCTCAGCTCGCACAACTTCTGAGGGTTGTTCATGAAGGGACGACAATTGTCAAATGGAGGAAACATTTCTCTTTCATGGATAAGGTTATATTATGTCAAATGGTATACCCTGTATATTTTTTTTATTTGATTTATTTATTCATCCCAAGAAACTATTACAATTTATGACAGGGATATAGGTATACATGTGGAATAATTACGTAACAAAGAAAATAACGAAATGACAGTGATAATTAACAGTAAAATGATATTAATCATGAAGCATGCATGAAATGATGAGTTTTTCAAATTATCGTGTTGAGGTATAGTTTTTTGCTGAATGTACCTATTTTTTCATCCTATGAAGTATAGAGTATAAAGTATATTTTGGAGTTGTGTGTACTGAATGAAAAAAAAAATGGATAGCTTTATTTTTGTTCTCTGATGCTTTTCAAATTCTCCAAGATGACATTTGTTATATTTCTTTTTTCAATGGTTTTCTGGGTTTCCGACTTACTACAATCTGAAAAAATAACAATTAATATTCAAATCCATACGAGAGAGAAAGGGCAGATTTTCAATCTACCCCGAAAAGTTGCTGCGTCAATTGAAAAAAAAAATTCCTTCTGGATAGAACAAGTCCAATTAGTCAGCAACTTCTACATTTGAATAGATTCTAATATCGATTCCTATTTTTGTCAGATTTTGGTAGGTTAGAAACCCAGAAAACTACGGAGAAAATATTCATCCACCACAAATAATGACGTTCAAACAGTACTTATATTTTTCATAACAGTTAATTGTTTTTATCCAAAACATGATAGTTATGACTGTCATTATTGATATAATTTCAGACAAGTGAACTATCAAGTACACTGGTGTGTTATTCGATAGTTTACTTGTATAAAGTGACATTAACAATGACAAGCATAACTGTCATGTGTTGGGTAAACATTGTATGCCAGTCGAGTGACTTATTTTCAACATAACACACTAGTACCATAATAGTATATTATGCAACGATCGTGTAATGATGGTTATTAATACATGAGCATAAACCGGGATACGGATCGAGCCGAAGGTGAGTTCCGTATGGTTTATGAGAGTGTATTAATAACCATTACATGAGAGTTGCGTACGCTATTTCATCTACACCCAATAAATAATGAAGAACTAAAAATATTATATTATTAGGTATTTATATTGAACACAATAATAGTAGGTAATCAATCGTATTTCTTTGAAAAATTCTACAAAATTATGGGTAATGGTATAACCACGGAAAATACAACAATGAGAAATGAGAAGAAAAAAAAAATTAAAAGAAATCACTGTCGAGTTCAGGATTTGAACCCGGACGTTTCCGATCACCGCCTTCGTGGTTGACCACTTGGCCATTGGAGCTCAGTCGAGTTGTTCGAAAATAAAAACATATGTGTTGCATTTGTCAAATGAAAAATAGAATCCTGTTGATTATATTTTTTTCTTGTCTAAGACATATGTGGAGGAGTCGCTGGTAGTTCTTCTATATCACTGCTATAAGACATTTTCATTCGATTATCGCAAATTGACTAAATTCTTCAAAAATTCAATACCTACTGATTTTGACTTGACAAACGTCAAAATGCAAAGCTTGCACATCATGCTTGATTGAAAAATATTGGGTTTCTATTGGTTGAAAATCTGTATCATAATGAAAATCTGTATCGTACTGGATTTCATTATTAAACGGGTTGTGGGCATATAAGTGTATTATTAGAGTACGGGTGTAGATAATTAATTATTATACTATTTTGTGCACTTACACTTTCTTGTGAATTTTGTTCGAGAGCGTTAGATGAAGTATATATCTACCTGAAACTTCGTTATTGAGGAATAACACGAGGTTACTCAACTGTCATTGCTAAAGGTGGCAGTTCCGATGGACAAGTTCATTGTGAATTATGGGTTTTCTTTTGTCACTGAGTGAATGGTTTGAAATTTGTACACTCATAAATGAATTTTATATCTCAATATATCGTTTTGGAATGGAACATATTCAAGGCATTAGGAATTGAAATCAGACTGTAACTGAAAAAAAAAATTACCATGAAGCCAAGAGTTTTATTCAGGAATATAACAAAGTTAATAGGGGTGTTCGCACGTCCTTGACATTTTTTGACTGATAGTTCAGCTGTCTATTACCAGATGAATATTATACTATCCTTGAATATTATAATGAATGCAATTCAATACTCAAATAGTCACTAAACGATACCAACCATGAAGAATAAAGTTTGTGTTGAAAATATGGTGATTCATCGAATCTTCTGGAACGGAAGATATTAACTTTACTTTTTGAAAGGTCGTTGTTGATATACAGTTACAATTATCCTGATGAGAATGGGGAGATGTGAAATGAAAATCATGCAAGGAATTCCCTGAGTGAAATTTCTATGTACAGTGTCGATTAGCCTCATTGAAAACTCATCGATAAAAATATTTGGGAATTTCTCCTGATATATGAGAAACAATGCCAATTCTATAGCTTTAGGGTACGATATATTTTATTTGGGCAAAACACTTTGCAAACTACCCACTTTTGAATCATTTATGATCATGTGCATGTGAGAAAATTGTGGAAGATGCCTAATTCAATAATAGATCCCCCTCCTCTTGGAACAAAAAATAGGGAGAGAGTCGAGTGCTCTTCCCAATCAGAACGGTACACACCTTTGTCTCATTTTCTCCTACCGATTCTGTGAGATTGAGAAGAGTATCCTTAGAATCAGAAGAATACGTCAGTTGAATTGGAAATTAAATTTGAAACAAATTTTGCTGAAATAATTCAGGATTTATGTTCTGATTGATGTCCGATCATACACATTTTGCCAAAAAAATACTGAAAAACATAGTTTCTCTGATAAATATAACCAAATACGCCATATTATCTTCGCTACATATGCGGCATCCTTTTTTTGGTATCGGAGGGGTATCTCTGAAAACAATTTCCTGGATGCCGTATCAAGCGACGCACTTATGAATTAAAAATAGATACAATTCTTCATTCATTGCCTTAATGATGTCGAAAGGATATGATCGAATATGGTTCCGTTGCAACCAATGAATATTATTCGCTTTCTGATAAGTGATTGGTTTTATCCGATTGAAAAATGGGTCATTTTCAGTAACGAGCACACGTATGCATCAAATAATATACGTACATGGAAATTAGAGGATACTATCATGTCCTGCACAGAAATGAATCATGCAAAGCGGACTCAATATTGTGCATGAAATTAATGGCATATTATTCTATAATTTCAAGGCATCAGCTTTTTAAAATCTAGTCAATTGAAACGATTATTGGGAATTTCACTCAACACCAACTGATTCAGAAAGAAGCAAATGATAATAACCTATCTAATCTACCAAAGGATCTCATTTATTTTTTTTCTTCAAGCAGGATATCCCATCTCGATAAAATTTCATTTATCAGTCAATAACATGGTTATTGAGGAATCCACTCACAGAAACGTGAAAATTGTTTGATTGAAGAATTGTTCCATCAAATTTGTCTATTTCTAGTCATGGGTGTCGAATAACCAATGGAAGCAACATTACACTGAATATTTCCATCGTTTGTTGAAAATCCCATATGAAGCGGGACATTCTCGGGCTGGTAAATACCCGGTAGGTATCGAAAAATACCCGCTCGGTCCGTGTATCTATAGTAACGATTGTTGAAATGTACATTTGTCATCTTGACAGGCATAAATACTGAATTTTAAACGTCGTTGTTTCAACTCCGGAAATATTCTACCGAATCACACTCGTGCATCAAAATAAACCTGATAATTTTCCATTCAAGCATGTTGTCAGTAAAACAACTGCATTCGGTTATTTCATATTTTGCTAAAAGAGCCCTCCTCCTTCGGAGTCGAGCTCTTTCGACAGAATATGAAAATAAACTCATGCAGTTTTCAGACGACATGCTTTCATGGAGAATTATCGGTAATTTTGAAGCACTTGTGTGATTACTTCCAAATATTTCCCTCATATATAAAATGTCCCATAAGAGCAATGCAATTATCGAAAACTTACAGCGGTAATTGCATTGTATCAAGTCACCATAACAACACATTCGAAACCGTATCGCTAGACGTCAGTAAACACCACAAATAAATGTCAGATAGACCTTAAAAATAGAAAAACATTTCGCGTTTAGGTGAGTACTCCATACAATCTATAGAGAAAAGTATAAATGAACAAAAAATAACATTTCCTTGACAATTTCTTCATTCGTGAAATATTCCAATGAATCACATTCTTGCATAGAAATGACCAGATAATTTTGCATTCAAGCGTGATATCTTATACAAATTGCATTCGGTTATTTTCATATTTATTTTTATGCACTCATGCAATTATAACCGATAAATATCCATGGACTGTTTTCACGGTTAGTTATCCCTAATATCATGATGTTGACACAAAGTCTTCGACAGTTCATCAATTCAATTCATATTTATTACGTCACTGTCCTGTCGGTAAAAAATCCCACCGAATATTGGCCGATTGAAGTAACTCATTACTTCATCTCAACTTCCTCCTCCTTTTGATATTACAGCTGGGAATAGAATCGCTTCGAATTACTACATTATAAAGTATTCTTCGAAAATTCACCATTCAGAGACACCTATTACATTTTCCGAATATTTCCCCATTATTTTTTCCAGTGATCTAGAACAGTGTTGCAATTTGGAATTCTGTGATATAATATTTCATATCACGTGTACAAAACTTCAGCTTCAATAAAATTGATGACTGGTCACACAAAATTTTGGTATGAATATTAGATTCACAGTTTGAAAGGGCAGAATGAATAAATGAATCATATAAAAATAATCTACAAGTTCCAAACCTGTTGAAGGATCTCATCTTCAATCATGTTTTATACTTTCCATTGCTTTTTCATTATTTCTAGTATCTAACTGGGAGATTGTTCGTTTGTTCTGTGAAGATGGGTAATTTACACACTCTTTTGATGTAAGAAAGTTGCCCATAGACATTTGTTCCTTACCACTGAGTATAAATCGGTATTCGTTTGAACTTGAAATCTCAATTCAAAAGTGTAGAGCTGGTCGATTTGCACAAAGTTTGGTTCTGCACACTTTTGTTCATAACAATTTCCCGAGTCATTATGTAAACATCGCAGCGTTATCTGAGGAAAAGTCGTGAGATAACTGGATTTAACTTTGGGTTCTTCTAAGCTTGTTGAAACAAGTTTCAAATTGAACTTTGAGGGATCCACCTACCATCGTCTCGAGGAGCTTCACAACAAAACAACGAAGTATTTAAACTCGTTCGGGAAATGCGAAACATTTTTTAATTATGGCTCGGACAAAATGAGTTTGTAAGAAGTTATCGAGAGAAGAATTGACGAGGGAATACCAAGTATCTCCTGGAAAAGGTAGAGAGTTACAATATCACTTCCAGTAATTATAATTTGATGATGACATCATTTCAAGAATGATCGGTTCGTTAACGAGGTATTTACTATACGAATCCGGTAGTGGAATTGATCAACGTATAATTAAGTATAATCAATTGATTATTACTCCCAATGAATTATTCTTGTTTGTGCTTCACATATTTCGAACGAAGAATTCACTTCTAGGTGAGAATTATGACCAATTTTCGGCAAATAGATTGTTTTTATATGTTTCTGGAGCAGAATAATTACTTTTTTCTCCGATTGACAGCAAATATGCAGCTAGTTCATCCAAATTTGTCAGTTTCTCAAAAACTTTTAAAAATGATTCTTTTCCTTTTTCAAAAAGCGCAGCAGTTGTGTCACAGCCACTTAATGCGTGCAGAAATAAAATATGTGTTTTGGTATGAGGATAATTATCAAAACTTTTAGTAGAGTATATCTCCGTTTTTACGTTTCCTTTCCCAACTTTTTAAAGAAAATTTCTTGTTCGTGAGACGGAGCGGAAGAATTTTAAAATTTAAAGATTTCAAAGAGGCACCAAATTATTTTCTATTCAAAATGTCATTAGTGTAAATGGGTTTATGATTATATTATGATTTATGTTTTTCTCTCAATTAATTTTTAATTTTAGTAAACGGTTGTCAGTATTATTGAATAGATATAGATTTAATGCATGAAGAAAATGATAAAATATAATATAATAGTTAATAAAATTGACAAATATTCATAATCATTGATTTATCGATAGTTCATCAACTATATATGGCGCGTTTTCGACCGGAGGCACCGGTTGACCTGAAGTGATGCTGTGACCGCGCGCTCTCCGCCCTCTATCTCGAAAACGGTTCACCGTATAAAAATTTTTTTTGACAAAATTTGTAGAGAATTTCGTATCCTACAATATTGATAATGAATATAAATAGCACAAAACCCATAGGAAATGAGATATTTCCAAAAATAGCGCAAAAAAACGATTTTTGTGACCTTTGACCTTGAAATTCAATAGTTGCTTACACCCTACCATATGTAGGTTTTGAGACAACTTTAAGAGTGTCAATATACAAGTATTTACAGACTTACAGCTGGGTATCTCGAATTCCGAGATTCTTACCTAATTTAAACTTAAATGACTGGACTACATACAGGAAATTGAAGTAACTAATTTGAGTTCAATATGGATTTTCATCAGGTATCGGCCTGTTCAATTCAATGTTTTTATCCCCCCCATCTTTCTCCAGTCATATACGTGATACAGATATTTGATTTCGAAATCGACGGAAAAATATCGGATCCCGCATTAAATAGGAATTTTATTCCCAGCCTATTAAGATATTTGGCGATTGCGCATCTTTCAAACATTTGGCGGATGCGCTCTTGGGTTTCAGGCGAGCGAAGAAAAAGATAAAAGAATGTTCTACGCTTTGGTGGAAGGAATTTCTGACAATATATAAACTATGGTGAGGGAGTGAACAAGCAATAATTAACAAAACAAGAAATAGGATATTGTGCAACAAGTGCAGAAAAGTGTTGATTTCTCATGAGTTTGAAATAGTTGTGACACGAGCGCAAGCGAGTGCTGCAATTCAAACGAGTGAAAAATTGCATTTCTGTTCGTGTTACACACTATACTCTTTCTACAACGCATGAGTACAGGATATTACAATGTGAAACAGTGAACATCAATTAAAATAAGTAAAAAATGAAAATCATTTCAAAACCAGGTTTCATGCTGATCATTCAGTCATCACCCAAAGACAATGGTGGAGTTTTTTCTGCTGAATAAATCAGTTGAAAATAGTTGAAATCGAAGGTGTAGTCTATCAATTCAAACTTTGTTGGTTTTTGAACAATTGATGGTAGTTCAATTTCCCCAATAAAAATAGTTACTGCAACATTATCGTTGAGAATTGGAAAGTATTCACTTCGAAACAGTTATACACTTAATTCAATCATGAGGGAAATTGATGTAGATTCGAACCAAGATTGATTTCGTTTTCAAATTTTAAAAGAGTGAGGCTCACATCAATTATGTCCCTTACTGCGTGAATAATCATGAATAGTTCCCATTGGGAAGTTCACATTCAATTCATTATCATTATTCTGATGAGTGATTATTTGAAATTAGTGAACTGCCATCAACGCCTAAAAAAAAACACCCACTAATAGAAAAATCATTCCCTAAAACCAATCGAAAATGACGAACATGTCACAAGCGAGAACAAAATGGAACTCCTACCTATAAGGATACATTGTACTGTTGCTATTCCCTATGAGATCGCCAAGGGTTATGTGAATTGAATCTGTTTTATGGCACTCGTTGAAACAACAAAAACTTCCCTGGCCCCTGGTGCGCTGTCACCATTTTCTCTGTCACGAGGAACCAAATTTGAAATGATCCCTCATACTCACTGACGGTTTTTTTGGCGCCGAATAGACACTTGTAATCAAGCGTTTCTCTTCTCTAACTTTGACAATCACCTTCAAGAGTATTCAGAAAGAAAGTGATTGGCTTCTGAGCAATTAGGGAATATTGGGGGAACAAATGAGACTTGTTCAGTTACATAAAGAAGATTGATGAAGATTTTGAACCATGATTCATTTGGTATTCAATCGATCAATAATATCTGATATGGCGTGGATAACTGTGAAAGTTATCCTTCACGAAGATTATGTTCATTCTTTATCTAATAGGTTTGACCAAGAACAGGGGAATACACCCGCTATCTTATTCTGTTGGACCCACTCGCAATCATGAACTCTTGAAGCATCAAGAGAAACTCCCACCTATCTACGAAACGTCGTACTGCCGTTGTCCTCCGAGGGGGCGCAACATCAACTGCGAATTGATCTTGTCATACGGAACATGTTGGAGCGCCGATAACTCCTCCGGCACCTGGTGCGCTGCCACGGAGACGACGCAGCCAGGGGCCGTCTGGAGGAGTCCTTCTAGGGGTTCAGTTACATGAAGCAGATTGATGCGGATTTTGAATCATGATGCACTTGTTACTCAAACGATCAATAATCTCTGATATGTCGTGGGTAACTATGAAAAGTTTCCATTCACAAAGTTCATGTTAATTTTCCCATTCAACTATCTAATGGGTGTGACCAAGAACGCTGTCTTCGGGAATAACTCACTGTTTAAAATCTATTTCCCTCGGACCCATCCGCATGCATGAAATCTTAAAGCATCAAGAGAAACTCCTACCTATCAACGGAACGTCGTACTGCCGTTGTCCTCTGGGGGACCGCAACATCAACTGCGAATTGGCCTTGTCCTGCGGAACATGTTGGAACGCCGAAAACTCCTCCGGCACCTGGTGCGCTGCCACGATTCTCTTCTGCCACGGGGACGACGCGGCCAGGGGCCGTCTGAAGGAGTCCCTCTCGAGGTGCAGAGGCTGCGGCGATGCAGCCACCACGGCCCACAGGCAGGCCCACACAGCCCACATGTCTCTAAGGCGGTCCAAGACTCAAGTCACCGACATCCCATTCAGGGTGATCACTGGCACTTGTTGCTGGTTTTTTTGGCCGCCCGATATGGTGTTCTCGATGCTGCTGCGGAGACGCGACTGCCACCAGCGACGGCAACGACGGCGGTTCTGAAGACCGAATCCGCCTACGCTAGACCGGCCGTCCCCACTACATCGCCGCGACGCCGGCGTCACGTCCCGTCGCCGAGGCTGGGAGCGGCAACGCCAAGACTTCCCGAGGAGATGAATGGTCGGGTTGGATGTTTGTTCAGGTACGCTGTTGCGTATGCTCGCGCGAGGCTCGGGATTCGGAGGCCCAGGAAAAGTCGCGGTGCTGCGAAGGCGTCGGTTCTTCTGAACGTGTACCAGGCGTTGCGAAATCATCTGCGGTCATTTTTTTATGTACAGATGCACACGGAATCAAGGCACACGATTACGAATTAGAAATGAATGAATATGGGCCTTATTCATCGACAGCTACGATTACATGAAAATTCATATATCGTCGGACCCAAGGCAGAATCAAATACGTGAAAAAAAAGCATTCAGCTCATGTGCATGGTTGAATTTAGTATTGTGTTAGGTTTCTATGACAAAACCACGAATAAGAAATCAAACCCCTATAAGTCATTTCAGTAACTAACTGAAAAACTGCCGATGTGTGCACATCCTTGGTTTTGCCTTAAGACCGACGATGTGGTATCAAATTAGACATTTTGATGCTTGTAAGCTTAAGGAAAAATCTTCTCCGGTAAGGAGTTTCAAAGTTCAGCTCTTTTATTGAAAAAAAGCCCTGAGCAATGAAGGTTCGATTGGTCTCCTAGCTCACAATGAGGGGGTGGGAATTCTGCACTTGTTGGGTCATCCGTGTTAATACTGCCAAGTGTGGAACGATTGACGGCAATTCAGAAGAGCATAGTCCGTGAAAATATCCATGGAAAAGAGATAAATCTCCGACCCTTCTATAATGTTTCAACGAAGTGAGCGAGTCCGTGAGCGAAGAATCACCTACAAGACAGATTGCCTTTCTCTGAATAGAATCAAGAAGTATCATTGAAAGTTCTGATGCTGAGCTCCATATATGAGAGCTGTATTTTGAGGCAGGACAAAACTGTGCCTTGAAGATCATTGGAAGTGAATTATTTTTGCACGAAATAGAAATCAAAGCTTCTGGGAAGCACCTTCATGGTTTTCCCGTGGGAGATTATTATTACCATTCGAAATTTTTTTTTTTCAGGAATTGTTTCTCCACTAAGAGTAACACAAAACAAAGTCATCCTGACACAATTTTTCGAAAAAAAAAAACACTCGAGACTGGTATTGGCTGATAAAGTAGCCATTAATATTAATAGCCAATAATCATTCGGGTCTCTTTGTGGTTTTTGGATGAGGTATCGTCTGATATTCTCTCAATGAATACAGATGTGGCACAGTACAGTTCTGGCACCCACTTTGTTTCTGCTTCATATCAAAGTTTTGCTATAGAAAACATCTTGTGCGAGGCATTGTTTTGCAGACGACAGTACACTACATACTAGTTTCTCTTCCAGTTTCCCCATATCAGCAAGAGAAACAAACATTCTGAGGCATCATACAAATGGAGTAGTATCAACTTTTTGAAATTTTGGTACCATGAACTTGGTGAAATTCATTGCTAGAAGAACCCAGGCATGTCTCTTCTCAAAGAAGGCCGATCTAGGTTCATCTCATATTCAGATGTCAGGGTTAACTATTCCTACAAAGTAAAATATCTCGATGCTAGGAATTACGATCAGTAATAATCTCTAATGGGAAAACCATGTGAGATCGAGATCGATTTGATTGACTGGCGCGGCTGATAGTTCATCAGGATTCAGGAATTCAGCTAAGGCAGTCAATCTACTCTGCTGCCGAGTTGAACATATAGTTTTCTCTCCGGTTGTTTATAATGATATATGTAGAATGTTGTATTTGCAAATTATAACAATTCTCACAACCTTTTTATTTTTCCTGTAGTGATGAATTAATACAAAATATGATAGAAATCGCAAGTGTTGTAGTGTTTGGTTGCTATGGGAATGTATATGTTATAGTGATTATAGTTTGACAACTTATGAAATCCCAGACAGTTTTGTGCAAAAATATCGGTATATTCATATTAAGGTTCATGGCGACTCAGAAGTACTTACTTTTCTAGAAATGAAGGAGATGGCAAAACATATTGAGTTGAATCTGTTGCCGGATTCTCATTGATAATAATTATTTTGCTACCTAGACAGGAAAGTCCTTACTTTGCTGCCTAGTCAATCGAAGAAAAATTTTTTACTGTAGTACAAACTCAATAATAGTCACTTCTATCGTGGTAGGAACCACTAGAGTTCCAAACTCAGATGTGATATCCCTTTCTTCTTTCGCTATTTTCGTCATTTCAATCATCTCGATAATTTCGATTATCTATTCCCAACCATTCCCACAGATTATCCAAATATTTATATGGATTAGGCCTTTCTAACCACCTTCCCTGAATTCCCAACGCGAATTATGTTCGAAATATCAGAATTTGATCATTGTCAAGATTTCCCAGCACAGTTCGGGCAATCTTTCAAAATTCACGTCACGAAGCCCAACTTAATGAAGACACGTGGTCAAAACTAGCAAACGTACCTCTACTGCATCGTGTGGGAGAGCCCAGTGGCGCACGGTCCTTCTCCAATGGTTGCATTCCCAGGAATTATGAAATTCGGTTTCAGTTAGGAGACTAGTTATTGAAAACTGACGTGGTCAGAAGACGATATTCTGAAATGAATCTTTCACAACTTTTTTCTGTTCGGTACAACAGTATTATTTTGATATGGAGATCGATTTCTGAAGCAAATTTTTCAGCACGCAGGTTTCATTCCCATGAATAAATCTCCAAATTGGATGGTGTTATACGAAATGGAACACAGAGCATACTTAATTTCCTGAAAATTCAGGATTGAAATGTATTTTCTCCGCTTTGAGTTTATGCATGAAACTCTGAAATACATTCTCATGAATCAATCAGTTGTGAAGTGTGACTTGATGAAATTCATCTTGATTTTGGTACATGGTTCTCTTTCAACAGATACCCTATATTGCATCGAGAGTTAATATCGGAATCAGGTTTTCTGAAGGTGAAAAAGGATGAAAATTTTTTCATTTGAAATTCGGGGGTGGTGATATTTGATGAAATATATTATTATATTATTATATTTCCATCTTATATTATGGAATTGCTTCAATCACAAACCGCGGAATTCCTTACATACCATTTCATTTTGGTTGTTTTTTTTTTATTAGGCAACTTCTACCAAATTTAGAATTCAGAAAAATATTGTAAAAACTGTATCACTCACATTATTATAGTGGGAAAGTTTACCTTTCAGTCACGCCCTACTCAATACCCAAACTCATCAATATTGCCAATCCTAACCTCAAATATTTGAAGAATAATGTTAGAATATTGAAACCACAATGTTTAAAGCACTATGTAATCTTTCAAGCAACTCCACCATACGACCAGAAGACAATTGCAGGAACTGGCAATATAAATATCACGAGTATTCTCGTTTTGAAACTATTTTTATTTAATTTATTTTGTTTCGTTTTTTCACTCATCATATTTGACTTTACCTTCAATTTTGAAATTTTTAACCTTCAGTCTGCATCTGCTTGATCTTTTTCATTCATTTTTGGATTTTTTATAATTGAATTTCGATTTCCCCTTTCTTTCTCAACTTTTAAATATCTCTTCCAATGTTTCAATATTCGTCGTGAATTTTTTTTTGGATTTTTTCATTTTCAAAATGATTATTTTAATTTTTGATTCCGATTTATTGTTAGATTGTCATCATTTTGTTTCATTTGATTTCCTTAGTTTTCGAACCAACTGGTTAGTTTTTTCAGTGACGTGAAATTAGAAATCGTGTACCAAAACACCTTACAAAGCGCAGCTCTAACTGTTCAGTGACACTGGAAAGTATCACTTTTTTTGTGGGAAATGGTAGTTTTCACTTCCACACCAGAAGATATCAATGATACGAATTGATAAGACACAAACAACAATATTGAAATGAACCCGTTAATCAGAAAGTTGAAAGCGAATAGCAATGATGTGAATGAAATTATTGGATTGGAAAAATAATTAGAAGAAACAATCAAAATTCAAACAAGAACATTGGAAATGGCAGAAAATGTAACTGAACTGTGAAATCGAACGAACAGAAAGGAAAATAATCTCTCCAAAAACGAGTAATGATATTATGTAGATAGTTATAACACTAAAAGAGAGAATTTTTGCTATACATTTCGATTAATTTATCACCAGGTCTTCCCTTGAATCATCGTGGTTCAAAGGCCAATACTTTTCGTGATATTCTTGTTTTCGAGACTTTACCAAATCTCTCTATTTTTTTTAGAAATACGATGAATGAACTCACTCTTATTTTTCAGAAAACCTTAACAGAACGACCTTTCAAAAAAAGCTTCCAGTCCTATGTACCTACGTTATATCTGGCTAGACCTTTTTCTGATGCGAATGAAATATTTGAGACATTCAGACATATTGGAATAAAAAAAAAACTTCATCAAGCGGAATTCGAACCCATGTCTAGCATTAACTAGACGGATGCTCTCACCACTGAGCTATCGAGGACCCTGAGTTCTCCATCGCATTTCGAAAATCATTCCTCCCAAATTCTAGTGTCAGTTGTTTTTCAAATCGGAAACCTTCGGCGGTTCTCGACAGACGGGGGTGTCAGATAGGGAAGAATACTCATTCATTATCAAATTAGACATTTTAACCAAAGCATCGTCGAATATGTATCAACCAGATGATTTTGAGCCGGACATGAAAAATGAAATGCATTTAATGTCCATATAATAATCAACAATTCTTATGAAATATTTGCCAGGTAGATAAAGCCTAACATTCCTGGACGACTGTGAAGACTTGGCAACACCGAGCCCAGGAATGAAGCTTTTCCTACGAGGTAAACATACCATTTTTCTGCAAATCGTGAAAAATTTGACTATCAAGTGATTTTGTAAAATCGCGAAAGATTTTATTCACAAATGAATGATGCTCCGAAATTCGTTATGAAATTACCTGGGTTAATGTTGAAACGTATCAAGTGTGAATTGTCAAACTTTTATAAATGCAATTGCTGATGCTCTCGAAATTTCAATGATGATGAAATTCCCATTCCTAGGACTTTTTCAAGGTTGATTGAGGCAGTGGATACTGCTTTATCGGAATATTGACAAAGAAATAAAGAGAAAACTACGTTTTATGGACTATCACAAATAAATAGTGCGTTTTCAATAATTTATTCAGAACACTAACAACTGTTAGGAAATATGATTTCCTTGCACTAGGGAAATCTTCACTTGAAAATTTGTGTGGAATGTCAAAATTTCCTAGCGATTCGCGAAAAAATAATATTCAATAAAAATAATAATACAGGTAATAGAGGATTTTGTTTTGCAAAATTAGGCAGGAGTTATTTTAATGCATGGATAGTTGCAGTCTGACGTACTTAACTTAAAAACACAAAATACTTACAAAAATGGCGAACGGAAGTGCCGCCATTTTGTGAAAAACCGTTTGGGCCTGTATCTCCGTAACCGTGCACTTTAGGCCCACAATTATAGGGACCTTCTTTATAGATAATTAAATTTTCTATCTTTTTTATTTGATTTTTTTTGTAGCACTTACCGTTCACGACTTATACTATTATTACTTTGTGTTCATTCACTTTTTTACCGATATCTCTTCAAATAATTGTAAAAAAAAATTGTTTGTGATAAAATTTTCAAATCGATTAACTATTATTTCAAACTCTTTTCTCTAAAGTTAATATTTTTGAAGTTACAACGCGTTCAATGTTGTACTACCGAGTTCAAGGTTATTGAAAACGAAGTATGCATAGCGTAATGATTGTTTTGTATTACTCAGAAAACGTGATATTTTCATGATCACGATAAGTTTATTGACAAAACCTAGGTATACTGAGTATGAAAAAAAACTTGAATTTACTATAGTCAAATGAATATAAACAGAAAATTATTTGTTTATAACCTCACTTTACTGATGTACCTAAATCATTTAAATCATTGAATTAACAAAACGAATAAAAAATAAAATAAAATATGTAACAATAACTTCTTTAGTATCTTTTAACTGATTATCAAAATACTTTTTTGTTAAGTGTATAAAAAATAATTATATTTCACCTTAAAGTAGCCGGGTCGATTAACATGCGTTCATGTTGCCTCTCTCCTCTTTCGATGCTAGCTTTTATAAGACTTTGGATACGTTTCTTTTGGACCGATAGCATAAAAATGCTCACTATGGTCGCAACCACTACCCCTCCTTCGGTTGAAAATGTAGTTTTTGGAAGGATCTGACTATATATATATATATATATACTAACCGCTACAAACTCTTCAGGTCTATTGAAAACCCCTCCTTAAGAAGGGTCTATGCATAGGCCAAATAATTGAATGACGTGTTCAGGCTCAGCTGGCGTTGATCTCCCAGATACAAGACGATTGAAATTAACGCGTTGTAACTTCGAAAATATTAACGTTAGAGGAAAAAGTTTCAAATAAAAGTTGTAGAAAAATTATTGATTCAAAAGTTGTATTCTAAACAATTTATTGTTTGAACAATTATTTAAAGAGATATCGGTAAAAAAGTGAATAAACAAAAAGTAATAATAATATAAGTCGTGAACGGTAAGTGCTACGGAAAAAATTATCAGATAAAAAAGATAGGATATTCAATTATCTATAAAAAAGGTCCCTATAATAGTGGGCCTAAAGTGCACAGTTACGGAGATACAGGCCCAAACGGTTTTTCACAAAATGGCGGCACTTCCGTTCGCCATTTTTGTAAGTATTTTGTGTTTTTAGGTTAAGTACGTCAGACTGCAACTATCTATGGAATAAAATAACTCCTGCCTTATTATGCATTATGAACACGAGTAGCTCGCTCCCTATTTATTACCTGTACTAAAAAATTTCTCGAGCGGGATTCGAACCCAACGTCTTCCATTCCCCAGGCGGATGCTCCAACTACTCAGCTACCGAAGACAGTGAAGACTAATTCTTCTGAATGCCGCAGATATTTCATTCAAATTGTTGATTATTATTATACAAACACTAAATAAATTGCCCTTTTCTGTTTTTCAATTAGGATTCATAATTTTCAGTCAATCATCCAATATAGAGAAAACTGACGAATCAGATGATGTTTGCTTTCACGTAACCTTTGACATAATATGAATTCTAATTCTTCAGAGCAGTGTTTCACGTCGAACGGCCTGCGGGGATGAAATTTTCCCTCTTCGTGTGATGAATGGGGACGGATTTTCAATTCAGCATCCGGCACAATCACTGATTCACTGAAAGGAAAACCCTCCAGGAACTTTGGAGAGCCCACCTTTCCGGAATAGGCCGAAGTGATTGAGTTCCAACGTTATTGGTCCTCGAGTCACTTCTGAATAGTTCATCATGTCGACGAGTAGAAATGCCCTAAAAGCTTGTTACAAGGAAAACGCATCAGCTCTCCAAACGAAAACAACGATATTACTCCTGTGGAATTCAGTGTAGAGCTTGAATTCAACGAAAATGCAAGCTCGCACGATCGCTCCAAGAGAATATTTCATGATACTTCACTAATATTTTTCTGAGGGGATTACAAATACAAAATACAAAGTGCTTTCATTTTCCTAGACTTGAAAGTACAAGTGTTGGATAGGTCAAAGTTGTAAGACTCACAACCAAATTTGATATTAAGTAATAGATTATCACACGAAATACACTACAATACAATAATCTATGATGCCAAAATACACTGCTCTGAATATCATTTGAGATATAAAACATACACACACAAATAAATGCAACTCCTACACCCATATATGCACATATACACTCGCAAATATATAAGCGAAGATAAAGAAGACATATTCAAAAATATATAAAGAAGGAAGAGTTTAAATTTCAAGTGAGCGGAAGATACTTTCACAGCTATGAGTGAAAAGCAAAATTGGATATGCATCTTATTTTTTTTTCTGAGCGATAAAAAACTTCATCAGTCATGGTTGACCAACCCCAGAGGTAAACTCCATACGAAAGTCGTCTTTAAATTTATACTATTAAAGATTATTAGATTGAGTGTGCAACCAATTTGATTTTTTTCTACAGAGTCCCAATTGAGACTTGATTTCCGCCAAAAATTGGTGTATGTTCAATAACTATATTAAAGGATGATTTGAAAACAAACAGCATACAGGGCAAGTCCAAGAATATCGAACCCATTCCGGAGCTAATACCGTTATGTCGAGAAATACAACCGATTTTAAATTTGAGAAATGGGTGTTAGTTGAAAGTGATGTTCTAATCCAAAGGTCAGAACTTGAATTCAAATTCTCAATCTTCATTATTTTCGAAAAAATAGAAATCAAGAAATAATATTCAAATCTATACGTGTTCGTACGAACACTATGTTCAATAGAAAAATGTATTAGTGTTGTTTTCATCAGATATCTTTTGATATCAAATGAATTTTACCTCCTGTTGCCCATGTATTCACAATTTCAACTTTTACGCCGTATAACCTCAAATTACATTAAGTCAAATAATTTTTTTTAGCTAAGAGTACACTTATTGCCTGCTGCATACTCCAAGTATTTAGCACTCATTTCTTAACTAGTCAGCAAACAAGAATACCTATTTCTCTCTCTCTCTCTCTCTCTCTCTCTCTCTCTCTCTCTCTCTCTCTCTCTCTATATATATATATATATATATATATATTTGTTTTTTCGGGTTTCATTCCGTGTTCTGTGGTTTTGATCCTCTGAAGGATAATTGTCACAATTATCCTTCAGAGGATCAAAACCACAGAACACGGAATGAAACCCGAAAAAACAACTCATCATACTTCGTCCGTGAGAATCTTCATGCTAACATATATATATATATATATATATATATATATATATATATATATATATATATAGATAAATATACATATATCATAATGATTTTTGGGAGAAATGTCAAAAATCTTAGATCTGATCTCCATTGGAGGTGGAAATGTGTTCTGATGATTTTGAACCATCAATCGGTCTGTTTTTGCTGTACATTTTGTGTTCACTCTATCGCCCTTCGAAAGGCCCTGACGTTTCACCGATATACGTATGACTGCACGAAGACGGAATTTGATCAATACCATTCCTTTTGTTTACTGTTGTGTTAGTTGACCTTGTGAGTGTCTGTATTGAACGTGCTAAACTGGTCCTTATTTCTCACATTTTATCCCAGGAAAACAAGTTGAGCAAGGCAGAATTATTCAAATCAGTTTGGTCATTCATCAAATGTTCCAACTTCTTGACTCTATAGATTTCAGAAGAATCCAACGGATTGAGTTTCAGACCTTTCTTTTCCAAATGTCATAAATCTCAGTCATAATTGATCTCATGTCCTTCAGTCAAAAGATGGTTTACGAATGGTTTATATTGTCTTTCTATTTGAAATGAATTCTATGTTCCCTTTGTTTTTTGTTGAGAGATCTTCCCTTTGGGCCAATATACAATTTAGGGCGTGAACCACACTTTACTTGACAAATAAATAATATACAGTTGCCTTAAGATGTTCACATATTAGGGTTTACTAAACCGCGACACGTGTTTCGCTATACAATAGCTTCCTCAAGCAGGCACTTTGAACTAATCTTAACAATGCAACATTTCGAATTTATTCAACTTTTACCTTACGGTCAATAAGAATATAGTCCGACAACAAATTAATAGATCAATTAATGGTCTGAAGTCATATCCTTATTAGTACAATTTCCTGGAAAGAACATATTCAACAGAGGCGAATTATTCAACTCCGTCCGATGATTCATTAGGAACTGTGAATGTTCACACTCATTAATTTCCGAACTCTCCAAGAGATCGAGTTTCAAACCTTTTCCTTGAAAATGAAGGATTTCAAATTCGTGGTTGAACTCGTGTCCTTCTGTAATGAAGTGGGATGCATACTTCGAATTTGTCTTACCGTTTTGGAAACTACTTCTGTGTTCTTTTACGCGTGTATCAAATGTTCTTTCCGTTTGACCGACATAAAACATAGGACATGTACCACACAATAATTTATAAACTCCTGATCCATCTGATACTGAACTACTATCTGTTGATTTTGATGAAATAGCTCAAATTATTCTCTGTTTTATGTGCAACCTTCAAATCTTTCTGTTTCAAAAAATTAGTAGTTTTCTCACTCGGTTGACCACAATAGGTCAACGTTCTGTAATTCTTATCATAATTCGTTGAAACTGAGTGGATTTCTTTCAGGACTTGACTATACAGCTTTTTGGACAATGAAGTGTTTAATGAATCACTATTATAACCGCTGTAAAAAAGCGATTTGTTTTATAATATTCAGTTCTATTTCGAAATTCGTATCTGATAAGGGAATATTTATCAGTCTGGGTATCATACTGTTAAATGCTGCCGCTTTATGTTGGTGAGGATGGGTAGATGAATTGTGAACTACAATATCTGTTTGCGAAGGTTTCCTACGGGCAACTGTATATCATTTGTTCAATATGTATTTTCATCAAGTAACGACCACTTCCATTCAACATTAAAATGTTCTGGTCCCCTCCACAGTTACGCCAATGGTTTTTCAGCGATGATATAGGCAACATCGATCGACCGCTCCCACTTTTCTACCACCGGCGACCTACCTGTGGATATCCGCCGCCGCCATGGGCTGTTGCGACATCCTCGTCATAATAGCTTTTGTTTTCCTCCAGGCATGCTGGGATGCTGGAGCTCTTTTCAGAGACGGCTGTGTTCGGCTTGTCATTTTTCCGAAAAACTTTCTCGACAATCATTCGTCGTTTGATATATGTTGAAAAATTGATGGAGATAATGTTAAACTCCAGAATACTGAGTGATTTTAATACCCTTACATTACTAACTGGGGTATTCTATCCCAGTTTCCTGGGTTTCTGACCCACCACAATTTGAAAAAATGAGAATTAATATAGGAATCTATGCAAGTGTAGGAGGGCAGATTTTCAATCTACTAATCTAATCTTTTGAGTAGAACAAGTCCGATTAGTCAGCTACTTCTTGTATAACTCAAATTTGACTATCAAAAAAAATTACAAAAACTAATATGTATATGAAAATAGTTATCGTTAACGATTCGGAAACTGAGTACGCTTCCGTTCTCCAAAACTCATACGCAAATTCCTGTTCGAATGCAAAAATTTCTTGTTGATAATCTTCGTGATTGACGTTAATTTGTCAAATAAATGAATATGATATAATTATAAATTGATTGAATAAAAAATAAATTAGCTTCGAATTTATGTACTCTGGCTCTCAACTATTCAGTTACATTTGTTCGCACTTTGAAAGTTTCTTAAGACATATTGACCAGCGAATCGTTCTAGAATATGCATTAATTGGAAAGTTCCACAGGTAATATTCTCGATCTCGCGCCCGCCAAATATTATCTTTCGGGCACCCGCCAGATATTTGGGGCACGCATCCGCCAAATATTTTTTAAACAAACCGCCGTAGATTTTAGCGCGCATCCGCCAAATATTCAAAACTACCAATTATTTAACGCTTCATTGGTAACAACACTGTTTCTGGTTTCTCGAAACTAGTTGAGAGTCGAATATTCCATATACATCTGATCCTTTGCAACAAATGGATTTGGATTTGGTTTGAAATGGGTTTTTGCGTCAAAGTATAAATTTATACGAGCAATGAATTCTAACGTGTGAATCCCACTATTCGAAGTGACACGAGAGTGTCCTTGATCATAATATAAAATTACTTTCCGTTATTCAATCACGAGAAGTGGAACAGAAGATGCTGGTTTCTTTCAAATTGGGTATGAACGAATAACTTTTGTTTTGATATTTATTTTTTTCAGATTCCATCATGGTTAGAGGATAAAGAACTCGAAATCTCAAAGAATCTTCAAGCTTGATCTTCCTTCAATATTAGGAACATTATTTTTCTGGTGTGAATAACATACGGACTGTCCTGCACGGGAAGGCACAGGCGGCTTCCATGTATTTTTGTCAAGGACAATATCTCTATTGCTTGGCCCGTATAGAATTTTTCCTCTACCTTGTATGCTCATTATGTACGGCCTGTTGGCACTCACAGAAAAAGTTCATTCCCGACCATTTCTGATTTCCAACATTCATACAGGAAAACTTGAGCAGTCACTGTGTAGGCTGAACATGTCGATGAGACACTGGATCTAAAAGTCTATTACCATATACCATCTGATATGACACAGTCAACAACTTATATATTCATGAAGAGAGTCAAAGCATATCTTTTTAAAAATCGTTTTCATTCAATAATAGTCCATTATTCAACGACCATGAGCCGCACGCCTGTATACGCGAATAGAATAAATACTATACTATAGCCACGATTGATAAAAAAATTTGTTAAAGTTTTATCGTTGGAATATTTTGAGACATCACATACATATTTTTAGAAACATCATTATTTTATTCTAACGAATATTTCATACAATACAGTATTGTTCATTTATGAGTACATAGTTATCGAAAATTATCATAATTGTATAATATCTCATAATAACACTGGTCTGCTTATCTTTCTCCGTCTCAATTTGATGCATGTTCAATGAGCATTTTGATATTTCTGAATAAAAATATAGTAAGGAAAATTACTCAACACACATCATTTTTTCAACAGAATTTTCGAATAAAACTCTCATTGCGCCTCAAATTTAGGTCATATATTTAAAAAATCATGCAATATAAGATAAAATCTCCCAAAAATCATCGAAAACTATAAGTGAGCTAACTGGGAGTCTGAAGAATTGATTTCAATTCAATAACCTGAAAATTATATTTCCTCAAATCCTTAAAATCAGAATGATGTTTTAATTGTGGAACTTCATTTTCCTGTGTAGTTGAAAGAACGAATATTTGTTAATACAATCCACAACTCACAGAAATATCCGGTAAAACCCTGGGTTCATACAGCAAATAAAATAAAATAAGAAATAATATGAAAAAGTTTAACATGCGTAATTCAATGGGAAAGTTTATACAACTCCTGAAATAATATAAGAAATAAAAAGTGAGATAAGAGTTGTCCAACATTCAACTCTCATTTTATATCAGTTTGGAAATGGATGTGCGCACGTGCAGAAAAATATTTGAACGTCAATGTCAAAAAAGGCGTCATTTCATTGGTTGATTATTATTCCTTATTTCATATGCATGAACGGGTCTAATTTTTTCTAATTGCATGACTTATTCCTTATTTTATTTTATTCGCTGTATAAATCCAGAGTAAATTAAGAAATATTCCTATTGAACTTTTTACTTTTTACTGCACTCTTCGAAATCACAGATCACAGCGACAACTGCTGTAAGCAGCATAAGTGTTAAAACCATAGGGTTACCCACAGCAAGATACCGACATGTTATTGAGATACATCTCACATTAATTGACACTTTTTCCTATTGGGAAAGTCGATATTTTCATTTGTTTTATCACTACCAAGCAATTTCCTCCAATAATTCGTTCACGTCAAGTAATAATCATACCAGCAAGTAGTAGTCCACGTGCAGCACAACGTATTTTTTTTTCTGGTTTCCGTCAATCCGCTGACGAACATCGACCCCTAGATCCCGAAACGTGTGCGACCAACGGATTAACGAGGCCTTGCCTTTTCACGTATGACTCCTAGCACGGTTAAGGTGGGAGTTCTGATGTACGAGTTCAGTACAAATTTACGGCCTTTTTTGTCTCATGGTTCTCATATAACGATTGGGTGACTCATTTGAGATTTGATATACACAGTTTTAACGAAGACAGTCACTCCTTCGTTCAAATTTCCAATGCTCATAACCTCAAGCTGAAAGCAAACAAATCTGTCATGCTATTTGACTCAGAAGACAAAAGAATATCACAGTCAATAATGAGATTATCTCTATTTCAACAGAGGCGATGGATCTGGTTCTATGGTTGGTTTCTGATCTCAGATTTAGCAAGCATGTAAATCATCTGATCAAATCATCTTATAATATTTTGTTATATTCTCATAAAATTCCGTTGACTTCAGAGTTGAAATTGAATTTGTGTGAGTCCCTTATCATCTCAAAAGTATCCTACTCTGACACCAAATACGGTTCAGCGCTAACGAAGTTTGACTCGGATCGGTTGCAGAAAATTCAAAATTCATGTCAGGTTTTCTTATGACAAATTCATTCATAAAATTGCTGAATCTGGTAGATTGAAACTGCATCAATTAAGGAAACTACATCTATTGATCACTACACACATGGCCATAACTTCTGGAAAAGCTATTTATCTTTCAGAAAAACACTAAAATTAAGATATTTGAATGAATTCAACACCCGAAACCACAATCTTCTGGTGATTCTCAAGCATTCATCCTCTATTTTCAAACGATGTTTCATAGGCATTCTTCAGGTTTTATTGTTGATGTGAATGCTGGAAACTTGGTCGAATACTCATCACAATTTCAATTATTTTGGTGTATCATAGTTTACCATTGATTGATTGAAAATTGTATTCATTTTGTTCTACCACCAGGTTCAGCAATAATAACGCTCTAAGAGCGATGCCTCGCCCTTTCATGTGACTATGTGAATAAAGACATTATAGTTATTATTATTACTTCAGTAAAAGATTAATTGATGCTACTAGATCAATTATAATGTTTAAAACCTTGCATATAACTCAATATACCGCTTTGATAAAAAAAAATCAAGGGGAACTTCAAAGCTCTGAGAATTATGAACGAATGACAATTTCAATAAAAAAAATATCTTATGGCATAAACAATTGAATGCACTTAAACAATGAAAACTTTTTTTTATGTAGGAATATAATTAAGTTTATAAGCGTTTAAACACGTCCTGGAAATTTTTTGGATGATATTCGGCTATCAAATACTAGATGAGCATTATCCTACGTTAGAATAGTATGATGAATGCAAAACTATACTCAAAAAGTCACTAAACTATACCAATCGTAAATTGGTGTGATGCGACTATTGTAGTGAAACAACTTCCTCCTCAAAAGGGTAGCAGTAAGTCTCTTGATTGCTTCAGTGACATGAGATCAATCTTCTTGATGAATGAAATGCGTTACTAAAAATTGTTTCAAATCGGAAAAATCCGTGAGGTCATGAAGGTAGCGTGCTCGGGTGTGTGAATAAATCTTTTGACACCTTACAAACCTTCAGAACACGACCGAGGACGCAATAACTGAGAATACTCCGCCTACTTGATGATGAAATATCACCGCAGAGGATACAAGGAAGACAGCAATGAATAAAGGGTCCCACATTAATATCTCCGGTGAAAGGCAGACGAGAGATCGTGTTCGAGAGAATTTTGTGGGCAATCAGCAACTCGGATTTTCATCTACGATGTTCATCTCATGTTTACACCTCCTCTGTTTATACCGTGCAACTGAAATATAGAAACGATGATATGTATACAACATCGGTAGTTGATCCAAGGGAACTTTTACACCTCCTATTCATATAACAACTGTTTGAATAAGGTCATTCTCGTTTCAGGTTTCACGTATTCAATTGATCCCTCTGAACTTGGAGTTTTCAGATTCAGCAAGTTTCAATGGGCAAGTAAATACATTCCTGATTAACAAACAAATACATGTATAGGCTATGATAGACAAGATGAATGCTGAAATGAATGTTTTTCACGAAGGCTGGAATATAGAAAACAGCCCTTTCGGGTATTAATCCGTGTGCAGAATGTTTAATAGTTGACATTTCGACTTTTATGTTGGAGCCATCATCAAGAAATTACAGATATAATTCTTTCAGTAACACAATATAACTAATCAACCCCCTACGCATTGAACAGCCAATTTGTTGCACTACAAACCTGAAATATATCTTTATAATCCCGGTCGAAGGATCAGCGAAATTCTCTATAAAATTCAGGATTTGTTCAATTCACAAAAGCTTTATTGACTGTCAGTCTTCCTTTTTTTCCATGACTATCATTATAAAAATTAATTACATTGAAAATATACAATATGTTCAAACTCTAAATAACATTAAATACCGTGATAATTTCAAATTCGACTAATAAATAACACTATTGAAACAAATTCAAACATTTCTCCCCCCTGTAACGGAAATAATTTCATCCGTTACTCATTTCCAATAAGTCGATGGGACATATTTTCACAATTGGTCTTCGGTATGTTTCTGTTCTCGTCTTGACATCAACGATCCGAACTTTTCCATCTTTTCCTGGATGAGTTTCAATAATGCGTCCCATTGGCCACTTATTCCGTGGAAGTTGGTTGTCCATCAGTATGACGATCTCGTTTTCGTTGATATTTCTTGAGTCACCATACCACTTCGTCCTTCTTGTTAGGGTTGGTGGATATTCTCTCACCCATCGATTCCAAAAATTTTCGGACAATTGTTGGGAAATCCTCCATTGCTTTCTCAAGTTTTTCTGATCCCCTTCGAAGAAATCAGGTGACTTGGCGATGGTCATCAGAATCAGAGGACACATATGTCAATGGACGATTGTAAACAGTGTGCTGTGCTTCCATCAGGTATGTTAACAAAACCTCTTGTTTGGGTGCCGTTTCTTTCAGTGTGATACCAAGAGCTTGTTTAACGGATCTCAACATTTGTTTCCAGGATCCTCCACTATGTGGACTTCCAGCAGGCATTCTTTTTCATTCAATCTCAGCTGCTATCATCCAAATTTTGAAGTATTTGTTTGAGTTCATTTTCCATAGATTTCAAATTGCTTCCATTATCACTCCATATAACCTTCGGTTGCCCACGTCGTGCAATAAACCTCCTGAGTGCCATAATTGCCGAATCTGTAGTGAAACTTTCAGCTGATTCGAGGTGAATCACTCTCACTGAAAAGCAAAGAAATAAAACCTCGTAGCGTTTATGTCTATTCCTACGAATAGTTACTTCCATAGGTCCATAGTAATCTACAAAAGTGTAAAGTCTTTCAGGTCTAGTCAGTCTAGAAGTCGGTAGTTGTCCCATTTCAACGAATCTGGGCCCCGCCCTGATTTTTTAACATAGATTGCATGATTCAATAACCAATTTTTGCCCTTGTAAAATCCAGAATTTTTGTCTAATTTCATTCAAAACCATTTGAAGTCCACCGTGATTAGTTTTCCAATGATAGTACTCTACCAAAAGTAGTGTAAATCTGTGCTTATTTGACAGAATGATTGGTCGTTCAGTCGAAAAATGAAGTTCTGTTGAATTATCAGTTCTACCTTTCAAATGAATCACATCATCTTCTAAACAGGGTGATAACTGGTATAATGTACTAGAACAGAACCACATTTCTTCGGTGACTTCATTTCTTCCCCAAACAACTCTTTTTGTACTTCTTTAAACCAAACATTAATCGCTTTCTCTATTTCATACAAAGTCAACTCATTTTTTATCTGAGAATTTTTTTGTACAATTTTCAATGAACCTCAACATGAATGCAGTTATTCTAATCAACTTTTTTCATTTCGAATATCTTCCGATATCTGGAAGAAAATTCAGCTCTTTCATTGAAATTGATAAAACAGTTCGTTTGAATTCCTTATCCTCAATATCAATTTTGAAACTATTACTTTTTTGAGCCCAGAACTTCTCTTCTTGATACAGAAAATGAGGTCCTCTGAACCATCGGGAATTTGTATCTCTCCTACTCTGTCAGCTACAAAAGATTTGAAATTTCTCGCCTCGGATCTCAGCCATCCCAAAACAGAAATCGAATCTGTCCAGATTACTCTCTTTTCGATGACGAAAGAGTCTTCTTTCTGAATCATCTCCGCTAATCGAATTCCCATCAGTGCTGCCTGTAATTCCAATCCCAAATCATAATACTAACTTCGATAGCCTGTTTCCCCTTGGATGTTTTTTATAAATATATCAATTCAAGATATATGTGAAAGTATGTGAATACATTTCACATACGGTCCTTTTTTTAAATCCCTCCCTTTTATTTTTTGAACGGGTTAGCTCAAAAAATTGAAACTTGTGACAATGAAATTGATGCATAAATACTATATTTTGGAGAAAAATTGACAGATGAGAATTTCAAGATTGCTAGTGGGCGCCATCTGGAAAAAAATTGGAAGGGAGTTCTCATGATACAACATTTTGAAGCACCTGACGAATATGAAGGCAATATTTTCACCTACTATGAAATTCCGGAACATTTAACAATTTCCTGAAAACATCGACGATTAACTTCATACTCTTAGGAAATAAGCTGAGTTCAGTTCAGAAGATGCTCGGAATTGTAACCTCAAACTTCTTGACTCAATAGCAGCCTATCTGATATTTCACGTCGAACATTTTCGATCACAGCAACGTCGATTTTTCTACAAATATCCATTATTCTCTGTCGTGTATTCAATATTGAGGCAGGTTCAGTTCCGTTCACCTTTTGCTTCAGATAGCCAAATAAAAAGAGTCCAAAGGTATCAAATCTGGCAAGCAAGCTGGCCAATCCGTTGGACCTCGATGGCCAATCCAACGACCATGGAAAGTATTTTCTAAAATAGTTTCTTACTCCCATGGAGAAATGGAGTTGTGCTCCATCTTGTTGGAATAATAATAGCCATATCGAATTCATTAGGATTCACTTTGGGTGATTAGAGAATCAATAGTAGTTTCCAGTATATCCAAATACAGTGCCACTGTTAAATTTCGTTCAATTGACCATTTTGAAGATGGTTTACTTGGTACCTATCTACTTGTAAAACTAAATGAGAAAATTTGAACTGAACAATGATGTTCGTTGACTTCTGCCATATGGCAGGAAAAAACAAATACTTACAGAAATATCGATATCAATTTGTCTGTATCCAGGTAATTATTGAATGTTCCACCTATTTGTAGTATGTGAAGATATTGACTCAATATTCTAGGGTTGTGAGTATTATTCAGGAGTTTCGAAATGAATATCACAAGACCCCCCTTTCATATCATTTTTTATTCAGATGGCGCCTAGTCGCCATCTTGAAATATTTGTCTATCGATTCTACTCCGAAATAAAGTATTCATGCATGAATTTCATCATCCCAAGTTTCAATTTTTTGAGTGGACCCTTTCAAAAAACTAAAAGGGGGGACAAAGAAACGCACTGAAACGAAAATATATAGCGATTTTCTTTTACCATCAATATCATAAAAGAGAACAAGAAATTACTTTTTCCCGTTCAGTTGAGAAGTTCACTTGAGGAGCATCTTATTTCATAAATATACATTAACCATCTGATCTCTGGCGTTTTCCTATTACATCACTAATCAATGATTGATAACATTCAACTTTTTTGATATTTTATGGAAAACTAACTACCCGCCCTGGCTTCTGAAAGATAAAAATTGGTTATTATATGTTATCCCTGAGAGATACTATCGTGGACTTTTTCCCAGACCTTTTTAGAGTTCACAATACTGTAAAAAATCATTTATATCTATCTTGTAGCAAACGTTAGCAATGTAAAAAAAGAGTGTTTATCTAAGACATCACATTAGAAAGCTTCAAACTTATCAGTGTTTCTCTACTAAAATGCATGTGTTATACGTATAAACCTTACTGTTGAATCACTCTTTCTATAAGAAAAAATGCACCTAAGTCCGTAGTTTTAAAGATCTAAGCATTCATAGGGACACACAGACAGCGGGAATTGACCTATTAATAATGAAGACGATGCTAATTTTAGAATTGATCAATTGGTCACGAAAAAATGAAATGTCTCTGAATGTTGACAAGTGCTATTGTATTTCATTTTCTAGGCCCAATATCCCTATTCAATTCGACTATCAAATTGAAAACAGCCTTAAACGGGTTTTTGAAATTCGCGGTTTAGGAGTCATATTTGATCACCAATTAAATTTCACACATCATATCGACTCTATAGTCAGTAAATCTTTCCAATTATTGGGTTTCATTTCTATAAATACTAAAAAACTGTCTATTATGGCTTTCAGAACGTTATATCTGACATTGGTATATTCGGTTATTCAGTATGCCTCACCAGTGTGGTCACCATATTATGAAATTGACATCGATCGAATAGAAAGAGTACAGAGAAAATTTCTGAGATGTGTAGCATGTGAAATGAATCTACGATATGGTGAATATGATAACTTGCAAGTTATGCAAATTTTGAATATTAACAGCTTGGAAAGTAGAAGAATAAGATCTGACTTCAAAAGGTACTATCAGGGGAGATAGATTGTCCTTCACTGCTTCATTCGATTTATTTAAAAGTTCCAAACAGACCTTTCCGTAACTCTGAATCATTCCAAGTTCCCTACCATCGCACAAATTATGGTTATCACAGTACATTTTCACGTTTTGTTAGATCAGGTAATGAATATTGCAATAGAGTTTTAGAATTCAATGAACAAACATCAAATTCATTCAAAACCAATTTAAAAAGATTAGTAGTATAGGGGTTCGCCTATTACTGTAGTACTGCTAAATTGTTAAATTTTTTGTTTACATTTAGTATCAGTATTATATTTCATATATAAAAAAAAACGTGTATAACAATAAATAAAATTAAAAAAAAAATTAAAAAAATGAAATAAAATAAATAAAAATAATTAGTAGGGTTGAATGCTGGCAAACTCAGACATGACCATTTCCAAAGAGTAACAGAAATAGATGCATCATCCGCATATATAAATGAAAAAGAATATTTCCTCTTGAGGTACTCCTGAATTTGAAGACACATAACTCGAAAATTCAACGCAAGCTTATCGATTCCCTACCGATTGGCATTGCTGCCACATAAGTTCTGTCGCCTCCTGTTCTCTTTGACATCATTTTCAGATTCAGAAATGAAATCATTCAAGACAACATAATTGTATTCGTAAGTCCTGCTGTATGCTGCTGATGGGACCTAGCGGGTCGAAACATCTAGTCGGCACTGAATTTGTGAGCAATATTTTCTAATATCGAAATTCTCACCAGAATTGGGTCGAAATTCCACTACTGATTCGTCATCTCAAAGTTGCATTTGAAATTTCTGAAGATTGTCGGAAAACACTGCTGGACTGTCGAAAAACTATGCACACCACAATGAAACTTGAGTAGATTGCCCTCGTCGGGTTAACAGTGATGAAACTGGCAAAGGTGGGGACAAAGACCGTGGAACGAATAAAATTTCGAAATTTATGAAGAGATCTAGAGTGGTGAGTGAGTGCGTAAGCGAAGTATCACCAACAAGAAGAATTCGAGAAGCACTTTCATCAATCAATCACTCAGAACTTTTTAACAAGACACACAAGCCTGGAGAGGCAAGGCATTTGATGGCAGTTTGATGATGAGTTTCTGAAAGGAAACTCGACAAACGCTTTCGAAATTTATTCCACTTCTGCCGACATTTTATTGCATTTCTCAGTGCCAAGCTAATAAATGAGAGTAACATTGATATTCACAGTATTGTTGTGAAGAGGCTGGAGTTTGGAGACTATTTTCTGGCTTTCTTTCCTCGGAATCGAGAAAATAGGAGATACAAAACTTTTATGAAGGATATGAAATCTAGAATTTTCACAAATACTTTAATAGAGGGGAATAAAAAATCCAATCTATCAGAGAGATAGAAGTAGAAACAAAAAAATTTCACTCCTTTCATAGAAGATGTATATTTCCTTTTTTTATACGGTGAATGAATTGTCAGACAATAGTTCTTCAAACTTCAATCTCACCACAAAAATACTCAATCATTCAATTATACTTAAACTCAGAATTTCGTTGTCATAAGAATGAAGAAATGTCAATTAACTGATAGCGAACTAGCCACAAGGAAATGTTTCGTGTATTTAATGAAAGTGTTCGTAATTTTTATCTATTATACTATTGAGGCATGATTATCTCTGGGCTTGAATGAAATATCATCCTGATGATTGAGATTTTTTCAAGAATTACTGTCTCTTTTGGCTTCATGTTGTACAAATTTCCTATAAATACTAATTATCTACAACCTTCCATTATGATACAGAATTTTCATTACGATACAGATTCTCAACCAATAGAAACCCATTATTTTTCAATCAAGCTGATGTAAATTCATAGAAAATAGCTAAAGTATCACTACTTTTGTTCGGGTTAGAAGGCCGTCCATTTTTGGAATTTCTTCCTGGAAGAAGCCTTAACCATTTTGTCCATATAGCTAAACTCCAATAAATATATCATTAAAATCAGCGTTATAGAAGCATTACCATGAATTTCTCGACACATATCGGAGAAAGCAGAAAATGTTGTACTGAATAATTATATTTTTCAATTGAAAAATGCATGATATATTTCTTTATTTTCGATATAACTCAGTGAGTTCTCGTGGCGAAGCGGGTTATGGATCTAGATTCGAACTAGACCACTATATGGGAAGTGGGTTCGAAACCAGTCTCGGCCATTCGATTTTTATTCATTTCCGCTTTTTGTTCTCTTCAGCTATTATTATTGTATTACCTGAAGAAATACCATTAATTATTTTTTTTGAGTTTTTTAAAGAAATACGATTAATTACTATTATTGTGTTCAATACAAATATAAATATAATATTGTGGTGAGAGTGGAGATAAAATAGCGTATGCAACACTCATGTAATGGTCATTAAAGGATCGTTGCATAGCATACTATAATTTGATTCATATTTCGTGTGCATGGTATACAGACTGAGCAAAAGTGATTTCTTTATGATTCAGTGCCCGTGGTACCATAAAGGCAAGGGAGTAGCTGTTTGGAACGATTTTTTTTCCATTTCATTGATGAATCAAATGTCTATGATTCAACAAAGGGTATTGATTTGTGAAATTTTTTGTTTTTACAATTTTCATAGTTTTGTACTCTTTTTAATTCGAAGAAAAAAGCCAACAAAAATTTCCTTATTGCCGATCATTCATCATTTCTCAGCGTCGTAAATATTTCATGAGCTCTACATTGATTATCTGTGACATGTTAACTCAACCTTCTCTTCCAATATCTATTATTATCTATTTTTGAGACCAACCGACAGCATTTGACCTAAAATGCTGATATCCTTTTTTCATTATATAGAAGCTTCGTCTTTCCTTGTTGAAGTGATTGAAACCGTTTCGATGGCACAATATGTTATCGGTGTCCATCAAACATTCATGAAGTCGCCGTAATGATTCCTGATCGATGAATATTGATGACTCGAGATTTTTGTCAAATTGCTACACATTAGTAGCGCTTATCATTCTTCAGAATTATAGAGTGCCAGGTCGGTAGTGTTGAGTTAGATATATTTGGAAAGTTATCCCAAGTACGTCCAGAAGGAAGAGCCTTGTGCAGGCAAGGGACGGCTAATATTCTACAATTCCGTAGCGCTCCCAGACAACTTACTGATTTCACGGTTGCGTATTTGCTATTTCAACTGTAGGGAAACCCAGTAAAACCACAGTGCTGCCAAGTCGGTGCTTTCAACAACAATAACCTATCGCACTGAGCCAGGCAGATAAATTTCTGCCATAATTCGGGCTCGAACCCATACCGAATCGGTAGTGATGGAAGTGAATCGAACTCGAGATGGAGCATTTGCTCATTTGGCCACCAAGTGGCCAAAATACTACATCAATGATCCTGAAAAAGTAAAAGTTTCCATTTTCGAAGAATGAAGAGAGCTACAGTTGGGAAAGAAAAAAAATTAAATGTTCCGTAGTTTTCTGGGTTTGTTACCTACTACAATCTGAAAAAATAATGTTTTTCATTAATATATATTGGAATCTACACAAGTGTAAAAGGGCAGATTTTCAATCTACCCCGAAAAGTTGCTGCGTCTATTGAAAAACAGTTCTTTCTGGATAAAACAAGTCCAATCAGTCAGCAACTTCTTGTATAACTCGAATTATATATATATATATATATATATATATATATATATATATATATATATATAGTGAATCTTTTGGGGTTGCAGTCAGTTGTGTTGGGCTATATCACAAAAAAAACTCTTTGTTATTCGTCAAGCTTTCGGCAATCTTTATTGCCTTCCTCAGACATATAAATAATAATGACCATTCCATGAACAAAAAAACAGATTTAAATGGTCTTAGCAAAATTTACACCTTTTTGATAAAATATTAGAAGGATAAGAAAAAATCACCCTCTATTTCGACTTTTCCACCGTAATCTAGAAGTGAAATTATATCATATGTCTAAATTCATTTAAACGTCACCTTCGTATTTTCATGTTCAATTTTTGCCTCTTTTTTATTATTCAATCTCACGTTAGTAAGTAACCATTCCATTATATCATCATATGATAAATTGTTATGTATTATAGACGTCCTGAGGAAGGCAATAAAGATTGCCGAAAGCTTGACGAATAACAAAGAATTTTCTTTGTGATATAGCCCAACACAACTGACTGCAACCCCAAAAGATTCACTACATATTCATTAATCAGTCACGAGTTACTTTCCTATATATATATATATATATATATATATATATATATATATATATATATATATATATATATATATATATATATATATATATATACGCAAATTCCTGTTCAAATGCAAATATCTCTTGTAGGCAATCTTCGTAATTGACATTTGTCAAATATTTCAAATTGAATTTTTTTTCCCAAGTTTATAAATAAACAACACACTGTAATAGGAACAAACATATTCGAGAATAATAACAGAGTCCCGATAGAATCGAAGAAAAGTGGGAAGACTGTACTCATCGGGTCAACTATGATGGATCAACCAATTGTAAAATATTATTATTTCAAGAAAGTTGTGATATGGGAATGGACTGGACCGCAGACATTGAAAAGGTGATAGGCAAGAAGTTGAATCAAAGAGTATGGGTATCGCTTTTGACCAAATTATGGGAAGAATTCTCAACAGAATACTTCAACGCCAAACTGATATCATTTGCACTGGACGCTCGTTTCGCTAACAAAATCGGCATCTTCAGATGACCGGGGTTCGATTTCCCCCAGGGCCATCGAGCTGTGATTCACACGTCAAAAGGCAATGCCTCGTTAATCCATTGCTCGCACAAGTTTAGACTTCTGAGGGTTGACGTTCATCAGCTGGTTAACGGAACGAACAATTTTAGAACAACAACAATTGTCCCATTTGTCAGTGGAAAACTTATGATATATCATTGGTTATCATACATGTAAATATATCTACTTGATATGGAAATATGTTGTTCGTATATTCTTTTTTAAATATAATTCTCCACCACTTGGGATTCAACCAGAATATAAAATGATCTAAAACTGATTAAAATATCAATGAAGTAAATACAATTAGTTGATACGGTGATTTGTCGATGTTTGCATTTCAGATGACAAATGAGTTGTTATTTTTTAAGACAATACTGACAAACTCATTTTGGAGGAATGAAACAAGTTCGAGATTATTCTCGAAATTCTCCAACAATTGTGGTCGTTGCATAAAAGACTGTTGATGGTGGTGAGTATCCGAATAACTTTACTTCCAACTGTACCAGATTTCATAATTCGTATTTCCAAATCCAATATTCAACACAGGCATATTGGAATGGGCAGAATAATCAAAACCTAGAAGTTGAAATGTAGAAAATCAGAGAATATCCGGCCAAATACATTTTCAAGCCCTCTCCCATTTGATATTTTTGAAGATTTGCTTGGGACACTTGCAGGTTGATTCAACCCTGTGAATAATTTCAGTACCTCTCATTTCGAAGCGAACAAATCGAAATTTCATCTCCCTAGAAGCAATTCGGAAGAAGGAAATATTTCGAGAGTTCAAAACAGAATTTCTTTCAACTTATTTTGTTCGTATATATACATATATATATATATATATATATATATATATATTAAACTAGTGAATAGTGGGGAATGCAGCAATGTCACAAAACTTTTTTTATTCCATCATCAGGGAACTACAAATAGATTACATTTATGTGAAAGATTTTACAATAAGTTGTCTTATCATACTTACACTTAGGTGAGGTTATATGCCACGATGTTCAAAAGTAATCATTAATGGAGTGCTCATGGAATGAAGTTGTATTATAAAACTGGGTTAGTAAATGATGTACACAGATGCACATTTACAAATTACACGTTAAAATTAATATTAAAACTCGTCACTCTGTGTCGACCATGTGGTCAGTCTTAGATTGTCAGGTTAATGTCTTCATTTCATATTTCATTCTTGTCATGAAGACATTAACCTGACAATCTAAGACTGACCACATGGTCGACAGAGAGTGACGAGTTTTAATATTAATTTTAACGTGTAATTTGTAAATGTGCATCTGTGTACATCATTTACTAACCCAGTTTTATAATACAACTTCATTCCATGAGCACTCCATTAATGATTACTTTTGAACATCGTGGCATATAACCTCACCTAAGTGTAAGTATGATAAGACAACTTATTGTAAAATCTTTCACATAAATGTAATCTATTTGTAGTTCCCTGATGATGGAATAAAAAAAGTTCCGAAAGCTTGGATCAACTTAAAAGAGTCTTTCTTTTGTGACATTGCTGCATTCCCCACTATTCACTAGTTTAATCCCTAACTAGTCAGCAACGACTACCCTCTTCCATATATATATATATATATATATATATATATATATATATATATATATATATATATATATATAAAAAGAACTTCGAAACCACTAGGTGATTTCTGTTAGTGAGGTTGCAGTCAATCTTGAGGATGCCAGGGAGTGAGGAAAACTCTTTGGTATTGCGTCAAGCTTTCGGAAATGTTTATTTCCTTCTTCAGGACTAACTAAAACATTGTGAACGAATTAACAAACAATTTCATAGACCGGATGAGACTAGTTTCTATCGTGAGTTTGAAAGAAGCTAGTTTCTTCATAACAGTCAAAGCTTATCGGTCATCATATGCAGATAAAAAACAGTGTGAAAACATTCAAAAGTTGAGTAATATCTTCAAAAACTTAATTGTACCAAACAGCATGGTTGAATTATGAGAATTATTTATAGGTTAGTCACGTGAAGCGTGGTGAAGTTGATGTATGACAAGTGACAGTTGACAATTCATTCAAAGATTTATATTGACCCATGGAATCAATAGAATTTCGGTGGAGGAACCATTTCAAATTTTGGTGGAGATGCGGAATTTTAAATCAGGAAGTTTCTAAGGAGCCATCTGTACAGCTCCATCGAAAACAACATTCCTTCGTGAAATAGACGAGAAAATTGATTGCTGAAATCGCAATGGCACCTAGGAATCACACGGTAAATGTTAGGACCCCATTAATGCCCAGTTCGCACACCGAAACCGTTGTAATTCACGACATCCCCTGTAAACGAGTCGAACACAATTTATGCATGATTTCGTTCTCAGGTGATTCCCTCGATAATGATTCCGCTTCGTTTGTTCTCATTCATGATTCGTCAGTTAGCCCATTGGAATGATTCGAATTCGAAATTGCAGGTTTCCACCGAGCGGCCTGATTAATGCCCATTGTTGGTTCATTATCTCATATTTAACGATGCAACGTTGAAAATGATATACGTTGATAGGAATGACGTCAGAGGAGGGGTTTATCGGGGATACAAGGTGGACGAGGTCCTGAAAATAATATGGAATAGAAAAAATAATCAAAATTCGATAAGTGACCCCAAGAAATGACTCCGGTAATATCTCAAACCACAGTAACCACAGAAATACAGAGAATGATTAAATAGTATGTTTGTTAATGTGTCATTGTAGAAAATCAATTCTCAACTCCTTAATCGTTCATACAATCATCTGTAATGGGTAACATAACCAACAACCTTCTTCCTCGTTCAGGGTACAACATAACCTAAATCAAGATCCTATTGAGAGGTTAGGTTCACAGAATACATCAGTCGCCTCTCTTACAAAATGAAAAACCCTTCTCGTACAGAGATAAATTCATATTTATATATACAATCACAAAGCATGTATGAGAAACAACATTCGTTTCAGGGTTTTCTGTGATATATCATCACCCTGTAAACCATTTTCAGTTGCCTGTATGGGATCAAGTGGTGGTTTCCTGCTTCGAATATTATTGGGTGCAGTAGTAAAATGATTAGAAATACGTTCTTTATCACTTTTTGTATGTTCACCCGTAGAAACTACTTGGTCTTGTTATCATGTTGAATATCATTATGCAAGACCAACTCTTTCGCTAAGTTTGCCTAATAACCACTTATTCCCAATGTAATTTCTTACTGCTGTTCTCGTACCTGGTGTAAAAGCTCTTGGTACATTTAAATTATATACATATAAACTTTTTCAGAATTATCTGACGTTGATTTTGGTGAAATCCTGTCTAGTTCATTTGTTGATTTCTCTGTCCAGTTATAATAATAAGGGTGATTCGCCAGTCGTAATATGAGGCATTTTTCTGTACTGCGATAATAATGAATTGACTTTTTGATTCATGGATCATTATCGTGAAATATGGGGTTATTTCATCTCCACTCTAGGGGGTTGAATGCATCTTGAAGAATATGTCCAAAATGTGTCCTTTCACTATCCAACTCTCGGCTTCAAATTACAAACAGAAGATACGTAACGTCACATTTCCTGTTTTGTAGGTTATAGGTGTTTGAAAACACTCGCCTGGAAGAACTTGCATTCCATGATTTTGAATTATTGTTTTTGCATCTTTTTTTAATAGGTACGTAATAACCATTGCCTCTAATGCTGAAAAAAAAATGTTGAACTGGGAAATTCTGGAAAACTATGGGTAAATCATACAAGTACCCAGGTAAGTTGAGAAAGGTCATTCGAGGTGAAATTTGTTTTCATTATCGTCAGAGTAATCTCGCGTTCTATTTTCAATTGACTTCGATTATGGTTCTGGAATTTTAAAATAACTATAAAGATTTTTAAACATGTGTTGAAACTATTGTATATTTTCTAACACTACGAATAATTTACCTGCGGGTGGTACTTGATATATATCATGGAGATGGATATTAAATTCGGAATTATCAACACCAGAAACAATACAGAATGCTTCATTATGAAAGTTACTAGAGGTGAGAAAATTCACTCAAAAATAGCAATAGTAACGATAAAAATGTGTGAAGTATAGTATTTCTCACAGTAAATGGTATTGGCTTATTAACTGCAATAAACTACCCTATTCAATCCCATTGTGTAGAAAATCATCTGGTAAGAGATGCAAATGTGCTACAGGGTCGAACTTAAGAAATTTGAATTTTGTATAATGTAGGAGATATACAAGTAATTTATTTGAATGTTACAATTCTATTCTATATTTAGTTCAGTGTCGCTATCGCTATCCTCATCTGAATTAATTATAATTGGCGCAATTGATTTTACAGAAAGGTACGAGTTTTCAACATTTATAACATGACTAACAGAACTTCTCCAACTCTCGGTGGGAATGTCATTCATACAGTTCCTAATTAATTCTACCACACTACCACTTGAAGTCGGAGAAGTATTTTTTCTGCGCACGCTCGATTTAAGTTGGTGCCACATAAGCTCTATGGGATTGAACACGCAGTAGTAGGGAGGTAGTCGTAACACTGTATGTCCCAATTCTCCTGCAATTGTATCACAAACATACGTTTTTTTAAAGAAAATGACTGCAGCACTTGTAAAAGTTCTTTTTTTGTATGATTTTCCTCAAAATATATGTCATTTGCAGCCATGAAGTTTTGAATCTCCAATTTCGTATTCTTTGAGACAGGAACTTTTTGCAATTGTCGACTATGACAGCTTGCGTTGTCCATTACTATAACGCTGTTTGGCGGAATGTTGGGTAACAGACAATTTTTAAACCAATTTTCAAAAAGCTCTGCTGTCGTATCTTCGTGATAATCAACACATGAGTCCTTAATATTTTTGGCAGAAAGCCACATAGCGTTTGGGATCCAACCATTTTCTGATCCTGCGTGTAATATTGTGATTCTCTTTCCTTTATTTGATGGTGCTTTTGTTTCACACCTATCAGAGGAATCAGACCATCCTTTGGAAGGGGTGTCATGCGTGTCAAACCACGTCTCGTCAAGGTAGAGTATTGGCCGATTTTCAGACCGGTATTTTCTTATTGACGTTATATATTCAGAACGCCAGTTTATTAAACGTGTGGATTCCATTATTACTTGTCTCTTGTCAATTTTGCGATATTTAAAGCCCATTGCAGACAGAGCTCGCCAAAGAGTAGTGAGACCACAGTTGATGTGAGTTTCGTCATTGATGAGCCGCTGTTTCAGACTTTTGATTGTAGGGACACGCTGCTCATCGTATATAGTGTAGATTTTTCGCCTCATCAAATCTTTTTCCCAGTCGTCTAGACTTTTTGTGACACCGGAAACTTTACGCTTTTTTCTTGATTCCATGGAATTTTCAACAATTCGTCTAAGTAAGAGGCACCTTCGTCTAATAACTGGTTACTTTTGCTGCAGCACCCGCTTTTTATCCTTGCTGAAGTAAGGAACTATACACATTTTTTATAATCATTTTCGCGTCACAAGATAAGTGATTCTTCTTTAACAAACCACTGGAAGAAGCGCTATTACTTTTTATCCACGGACGCCATATACTGTCTATTCTGTACGTTGGGGTATAAAATATTTGCTATTAATGTCTGTAATAACAAATAGATGTTATGAAATTATTGCACGCCGTAACACAAGTGAACACTTCCAATGAAATACAAAGACTGAAATGAACGAGAAGTGTAAGCTGTAATCTTCTACAATCCCTCTCTGAGAAACAAAATTACCTGAATCCGGTCCTTTTACATTTATGATGTGCATCTCGGATTTTACATCTTAAGAGTCTAATTGGTTTCATTATGATCCTACCATTTATTGTGAAAACTACTATACAACGTGAAACGAACCGAACAAAACCAATTGGAATAGAATTGAATATTGACTTTATTGGAATTTCCAAGAGCATTCAAATTTCAGATACTTGATATATATATATATATATATATATATATATATATATATATATATATCTGTCAAGCTTGTCTGTAAGAGGTTAGCTTTCTATAAGGTGGCCTGTCTACACCATAGACATTATAACTAATGGACTGGCCTTAAGGGAAAAAGGACTGTAGAGTGAGCAAGATAGAATACTTCAAGTCATACCTCTGAGCAAATTCCTTCCTCAATGGTAGCAGATGGAGAGAGGTTGAGAAGGACAGAGTAATTCAAATATAGAATAATCATTATTGGATTAGATTAGATTAGATTGGATTATTTATTATCTTTTTTGCCACATTACATGAAGGTTCGTTAGCATACAAAGTATTAATAATTTGATAATACAATTATGTCACAGAATTTGCCTGGCTGGCTAGGGACAGATGCTTGCAAATACAATGTATAGAAAGAGAAATAGCTGTGATACAGTTGCAGTTAAGAAATGAACAGTAGTTTGATGGTAATCATATATGATGCCTAACAAATATGTTTGGAATTCAGATAAGTATTCCATGAAGATGAATTGACTACACAACAGAAACAGTTTAATGGTAATCATTTGATAGTTGTTATATACGATTGAAATTCGGAAACGTCATAGAAACTATTCGAGCTCAAAATATTTTTAAGATCACTCTTGAATCTTTTCAGAGATTGATTTTTCAGTGGTCCAGGCAGCAAGTTGTAGAGATGACTCCCGCATTGTTTCGGAGATTTTTCGTATTCCATATGACGGAACTTTTCCATATAGAGATTATTTTGATTTCTGGTAGGATAGTTGTGAATTTACTAGCACTTCTTTAGGTGGTGCTTGCTTTTGTGGATGTGACACAATATCTTCAATATGTAAATACTAGTCACCGTCAATATTCGATGTTTCTTGAAATGATTTCTACAGGAATCTTGATACTTCAGGTTGAAAATGAAACGAATAATACGCTTCTGCAGGGTGAAGACTCTGGACATTATGCCCCTCACAATATCACTTCAACGTGCATATCCTTTCTCTCTATATTGCATTCCGCATCGTGTTATATGGAAAACTGTCATGAAGCCAGTTCATTAGTTATAATGTCTATGGTCTACTCAAATTGTGTGTACTTCTAATTACCTCTGTGAACGAAATATTCCGCCAGAATTTATCCAATGAGACCGTCGGTGACGAAATTCACTACTAACCTGTCACTTGCTGTCGTTTGATTGGAATTGCAGCTTTGAAAAATCGCATTTGCATCATCACCTAGCATCAGAACATGTAAGCTCTTGCTTCGCTTTCTCATGACGAGAGAAATTGGCTAAACAAAAGCATATCAGTCAACGCATCCGGGCTTCTATGCATCTTGGTTGAAAGCACTTCTAGATGATTGGTTCTATATTCCCGGAATGTGAATTTCAACCACCGTCTTGTTAACTTCGGGAATCAGAACGTGCGTAGTATGATGCAAGACCTTCGAACAATAGGGTAATTCTCCCGGTAAATACAATGCTGCAGTCTGAAAGTTCGTAATGGAAAGTGGTGTCGAGTGTAAGCAGTTTCCACTCCTCCAATTTTTAAGGCATCTGCGTTTATCTGGGTGTACCTTTCAAAATGATTCATAGTCCCTGGGGAGTGTTGTGTTTCCAGTTTCTTGTTAGACTGTATTTATTACATGTCTGCGTAGTTGGTAAATGATACGGGGAGTGTTATTGTTTTTGTGGCCCTCGTAAAATATTGCTACTATACACTATTCTCAGAATCCCAAATGAATCGTTGTATTTTGAGGCATTAGAGTTTGAAAACTCAGTGAAGGTCATCACCAACAAAAAACTTCTGATATTTGTTTTTGTTATATCCTGTTTATTAGCAGAGATTTTGGAGAACTGCTTATAATTTGCAAAAGGTCGTTAGATTTGTGATATTTCATGAGAATCAATACTTGCTTTTGACAGATTGATCACTTGCTTTTGACATGTTGATCACATATCTTCGAAAATCCAGAGTTTAGTCGAAGGAGTTTCGTATTTGAAAATTGAATGTTCAATGTGGATCAAATCGAACAATATAATGTTTTACATTTAATAAATATGGATGAACGTTATCTTCATAGTTTTTTTGGGTAAGTAACCAATCACAATCTGAAAAAAATTGAGAATCAATACTGAAATCTATTCAAGTGAAGGAGGCAGGTTTCTACTCTTCAAAATTGCTGCTTTGATTAAAAACAGTTCCTCTTGAATGAAACGCGTTTCTTTCGTCAACAACTTCTCGTATTTGGCTACCAAAAATATACGAGAACTAATATTTATCAAAATACTTATCGCTAATGTTTCAGAAACTGAATCGGCTTTCATTCATTCTTTTTTTCTCAATTAACCTCTTCCAGGCTCGTTTTTCAAAATTCTGTCCAAGATCTTATATTTGACATAAGATGTTGTCTATCAAGAAAGGTAGCCAAGTAGGAATTATATCAACTGAACTCATTCAGATGCAAGTATCTTCAGACAACATTGTAATAGATCCAAGACATTGGGCCTGTTTCTGGGGGGTAGTTTCCGAACGGCTAGAAACACCCCAATAAGATCTTATAAGTTAGGCTGTGGGGTTCGTAGCACCCTGATGATCAAATAAAATTGGTAACTTATCTAGAAAAACACCATTTCAACATTTCCATAAGTTTTATTACAAAAAAAAATGGACTCGATGAATTCACGTATAGTAGGGATCAATTATTGGCTTGAATATGTTAATGAACAGATTCTTAAACATGGTTCAAATGTTATGTCTGTTTTCAGTTTTGATCACGGTTTAACTGCATCTGGTTTGAGTCAGCACTTGTGACGTTAATTTAGGCACTATTTCCGAGGCACTGTAAAACTCATTCGCTATACTACTTCGATACTCATAACTGGCGTTATAACTGAACTGTACTGGAACTGTAACTTATACTGTCACTCACAGTGACTCACGTTCTTGTCTCTGGAATTTTGTTCCTTTCATATGAAAGTGGCAGAGTTCAGAGGAGTGTTGCCAGAAACACACGAATAAGAAAATTATTTTTTTTGCCAGTCAGTTGTTTACTCAAGTGACAAAGGAATCTGTTTGTTCTTGATGTACATCTTGTGTCCACTAAATCGCATTTCCCGAGGTCTAGACGATTCACCGATATTTTTTTTTTACCGTCCCAATAAGGATTTATTTATTTGAATACAACTCTTTGGGTTTTCTGTCTTCAGTTCGTTCAGTTTCAGTATCGCACGTAAAGTATTTGTTGTTATGAATTTTGTTCCAACACTATACCTGTTGACGGTCCGGTCCGTTTTATCTTTTCTGACAGTCGAGGGCATTCATTATAATGTTTGTTACAAGATATGTAGTTTGTGAATGTTGCATGTCTTTACTCTCAATATTGATTTTATGAAGGTGAAATCGGCATCATTTTTTTTTAATGAATTGCGTATCATAAAGGCATTCGATAATAAATTTATCGACAAGGTAGTTTGAGTTATAGTCTAGATATTTTGAACCTATCCCAAAGAAAGCCGATCTATCATCCAGTATTCAGATGTCAGGAGTATCTATTTCCACGAAGTCCAGCATCTCGATGCGATCAGTCATAATCTCTTATAGGAAAACCATGTGAGATCGATCGCTAAAAGTGCTTTCCAGAAACTTGGATTTCTATTTCGTGCAAAGAAATACTTCACTTTTCGTCAGCTTCTGATAATCTACAAGTCACAGATACTGTCTTGGAATATAGTTCTCATGTATGGAGCTCGTCACCAAAATATTCATTGAAGCTTCTTGATTCTATCCAATCCGTCTTTTTGGTGATTCTTCTCTCACAGACTTGCTCATTTCGTTGGAACATCGTACAAGAGCCGGAGACTTGTCTCTCTTCCATAGATATTTTACGGCCAGTGTTCTTTTGAATTGTTATCAATCGTTCCACCTTTGGCAATATCTACACGGATGACCCGACGAGTATAGAATTCCCACCCCTTTGTTGTGAACTTGGAGACCTGTCGAACCTCTGTCGAAACTCCTTCCTGACGAAGCAATTGTGTGGGTGACACGTATAGTTGTGAACTTGTCAATGTAAAGTTCTCACAGGAAACTGTATTATAGTCTGCTTGAGTTGAACTGTTTCGATGCAAAAGTTTGTAACAGAGGCCAAAATCGAAAGATATCTATTATTTAACTAGCAGAATTGAAAATCCAGGTATTACAGCAATACAAAATACATAAATAATCCAAATGGGCAACTAAAGTTGTATTAAACTTCAAAGACGTCTGGGAAGTACCCAATGATTCTTGATGACGTTCATGGCATCAAGAGGATCAGAAAAATATCGTTCTTGAGATAGTTAAAACTTAATTTGAAAATCGCACGGAAACTAGGAAAGAGTTGAATTTTTCAATTCTCAAAAGTTTGATTTGGCTCTTATTCATGGAAAAATATACATACTAGATATACAGTGCGTTCATAAAGTGTGGAAACGCTTTATTATCTTACGAGTTGATCATTTTTGGAGGAAAATCTCCGACAGGTCGATTTTGAATTTTAGTTTCCCACCTTTTTTTTACAAAAAAATGATTTTTTCCCCACCACCTTACAAGATATGACGTCATCGATATTTTTTTTAAATTGAAAGGGTATGTTTTCATATCGAAAATTGAAAGCCAATATTTTTCTGAGTTCAACCATACCATATACGTCATATCTAACACTTCAAGTTACAGTATACTGAGTATAAAAGAAACCAGTATTCATATTTCTCAACATTCATTTAATTATTTATTTGCAATGAAAATATCATAAGAAGTAGTGAAAATAAACAAATAACAAATCTACAGCAAATGCTCGAACTGAGCTCCTTGGGTTAGTTGACAATATCCAAGACGTCTGGTGAATTCTTGGGTTACGTTTGACAACATATCTGGTGTAATTCGTTGAATTTCAGTTCGAATTCTCTCTTTGAGGTCTTCCAAACTGGGGGGTCGGTTAATGTACACTTTACTTTTTAAGTAACCCCAGAGGAAGAAGTCCATGGGAGTTAAATCTGGGGACCTAGCAGGCCATTCAATCTGTCCGCGTCGTCCAATCCAGCGATTGGGGAAAGTTTCATTGAGAAAATCTCTAACAACTCGAGCATAATGTGGACCTGCTCCATCCTGATGGAACCAAATAGTAGAAGCTATTCGATCAGGTTGATTGATATCTGGAAATGTCTCAGTTAAATATGGAACTACATAAGTTTGTAACATTTCCAAATAATTTCCACCCGTCACAGTACCGTCAAAAAAATATGGTCCTACAATGGTATTCCTAAGAATCCCAGCCCACACAGTGACTTTTTGGGGATATTGGGTATGAGCTTCCATCGTCCAATTGGGATTTTCTGGTGCCCAATAACGACAATTTTGCTTATTCACAGTACCGTTTGTAAAAAAAGTTGATTCGTCCGAAAATAAGACATTAAATTCAAACCCATCGTTTTGATTACATACTTCTTGCATAATTTCACAAAACTCCATGCGCCTATCGAAGTCGTCTTCATTAAGTTCATGGATCAGTTTAATTTTATATGGATGTAATTTAGCTGCTCTTAGAATTTTATGCACAGCACCACGACATATCTCATTGCTTTCAGATAAAGTTGTTATTGAACAATGAGGATTATCTTCAACTCCAAGTAATACATTCAATTGAGTATCTTCGGCAACGGTAGGTCTGCCACTCTTAGGTTTATTCCTAACATTGCCGATTTCATTAAATTTATGTAATATTTTGCTTACCGTCGATTTGCTTAATGGTTCTCGATTAGGATATTTTTCATTAAAGATTTCGCATACTTCTGCCATACTTCTTTTACGATCGCCGTAACCTAAGATCATCAGAACTTCTATTCTCTGTTTTTCTGACAGCCCCATCGTTATTTCAAATAATAGCTTTTAGGGTAATATTTTTCAGAAAGTTATTATTGCAGACTTATAAATCGATATGCTACACAACAAATCAATTTAATAATGACATATGCAATGGTAACCAAGAACATATTGTCTGAGTGCTAAGGGCTTTCAGATTTTTTCATAGCCTACTACTCAAGTATTGCAAATATACTCGTACTAACTACTGAGTAATTCTCAGGTTTCCATTGCAAAATAAATAATTAAATGAATGTTGAGAAATATGAACACTGGTTTCTTTTATACTCAGTATACTGTAACTTGAAGTGTAAGATATGACGTATGTGGTATGGTTGAACTCAGAAAAATATGGGCTTTCAATTTTTGATATGAAAATATACCCTTTCAATTTAAAAAAAATATCGATGACGTCATATCTTGTAAGGTGGTGGGGGAAAAAATTATTTTTTTTGTAAAAAAAGATGGAAGACTGAAATGCAAAATCAACCTGTCCGAGCTTTACCTCTGAAAATAATTATATCGTAAGATAATGGAGCGTTTCCACACTTTATGAACGCACTGTATAATAGTGATTCATCAACAGACAACAACACTATTTTGTATTTGCTCCTCATATTCTAAAGTTACTAAGGACCGAATTCACTAAGAACGAAAACTGAGTTCAAATTTCGAGCAGCGCTCAAGAAACAAAATCTGACAGAAAATGCATGCGAATACTGTGAAAGTTTTCATCTTGAATCCCACTTGAGGTTTGAATTTTGTTTTCGTGTTCGGTGAATTCGGCCCTGAGGGTCGTAATTGCTCATCGGGTTAGGTATCAAAAAAAGTAGTATGACGTCGTAGGTTCTAATTCCCAATATGTCGTATTCCAGAAAACCTAACTATTGTTGTTTTTCATTATTCCGAATGAATAGTTCAAGAACAATCATACTTTCATGACATTCTCCGCAAGCACTGCTTTCCAGTAATCGATTGCCAAGGAACGTGCTTTCAGAAATTGTAACGGGCTTATTCTGTAACTATTACGATCAGTGATAATCTCTCATGGAAAAACCATGTGTGATCGATCGCTAAAAGAAATACTTCACTTCTCGTTAGCTTCTAATGATCTACCAGGCTAAGATACGACCTGTCTTAGAATATAGTTCTCATGTGTGGAGTTCAGCACCAAAACATTCGTTGAGGCTTCTCGATTCTATTCAGAGAAAGGCAATCCGCCTTGTTGGTGATTCTTCGCTCACAGATTCGCTCACTTCATTGGAACATCGTGGAAGGGTCGGAGACTTGTCTCTCTTCTATAGATATTTTCACGGACGGTGTTCTTCTGAATTGTTATCAATCGTTCCACATTTGGCAATATCTACACGGATGACTCGATGAGTACATAATTCTCACCCCCTTGTTGTGAACTTGGAGACCTGTCGAACCTCTCTTGCTCAGGGATCTTTTTTCAGTAGAACAGCTGAGCTTTGGAACTCCTTGCTAAAAGAGGTATTTCCTGAGGCTTACAAACTTCAAAAATTCAAATTAAATGTTAATTCGTTTCTCCTGTCCTTCGATTCACGCGGCGTTCTTTGAACATAACAGGGCTTTCCTTCCGTATGAATCTGTATATAAAAAAAGACGTATCCCAAACATAACGTATTTCTTCCCATCGTGTGAACGCAGATAGAAGGATATTTATGAATGAACGAACTGCCACATCGAATCGGATCTCTCCCTAACAGAATAGTACGCAGCATCAAGCAACCCGACGCGTTCCGCCAAATCATGAAAAATTGAGCATCACCGCCTAATCCGAGACGAGCTGCGGAAATCTGGGTCACGGAAAATAAGTACAGTCATGCCACCTCATAGTCTCTGGATCCTTTTATCTAGGAGTAGTAAAGTGGCGCTCCGGCCCACGCAAGAAATTTTGGCGACAGCCAACCCCGATTTCCACAATAATTCTTCTGCTGTCCACCCGCATCCTACAATAGCGCCCACTCTGACGCTGGATATCGTTTCGGAACTGTAAACATTCGTTAACTTCTGCATGATATTGCCGATATTCCGAGAGTGAATGATTCTGATTCATCCGGGTGATTTGAGAGCGGAAAGGAATGCGTCGGTTTGATGCTGGGTCGGCAGTGGCGGACTGGGATCTGTCGATGGTTGGTGATTAAGATTTTTTATTTGAGTACCTTCACTCTATTACGTGAGTTGCTTGCGGGTGTATAGTTCAGGAAATGAAGCATTTTGGCTCGCAATTTTTTCGTCCACCTTGGATTTATCTGAATTTTTCACAGAAGGTATGGAATAGCTTAAGGATCATTTTCTATATCATGACGCTGTACGCTAGAGCCTTGGGGGTGGTTGCTACCCCATCACGTGGAAATTTTTTTATTACATTTCAACTGTAGGAATCGACGGTTTTCTTAGAAGTAATTCTAAGAAAAAAATGTTTCATACGTTATTTTCGTGAAAGTAAGATTTTTCGAGTTATTCGAAGTTGAAAGTAACAGTTTTTTAACGAAAAAAATCGACTTTTTCAGGTGGTTTTTTGCAAATAACTCAAAAACTATACATTTTATAGAAAAAAGTGTGGAGAGGTAAATTGTAGCTCATAGAATCTTGTATGAAGTATTCAATCAGAGCTTTCAAACAAATGCATAAATGTCTTCCTAGCGTGAAAATTGACCGACTTATGATCAAAATAAGATCGGTACCCGCTTTTTTCTACGAAAAAAAACTGTGACAACAACCTCCAAAGTACCCCCTAACTAAAATTGATCGCCACCCTTCTGTGACTCTTTTCATATATGTACTATTAATTCACCCATGAAGTTTAACCAATTCAAAATGCCCGATTTTATAAAAATTGGAGTTTAAAGAGAAAACGATTTTTTTCAATTTCGTGTTTTTAACCCTTTTCTTTTAAATATCTCTCGCAATTCTAAAGATACGAAAAAAACGATACAGACAAAAAGATCCCTGTGTGTAGATTTTTATTAAAGTGAATATTCGGCGAGATATAGCCGTTTAACACCTACGTTTACGATCGAACATCACCTTAGTCGAGCGCTTTAAACTCTCCCCATTTGAAAATCAAGGGATCTTAAGTAATTTTATTCACATAGTCTTATAGCTCTTGAAAAGCTCTACAAAATCGTTTCTGGAAAAATTTTCTATCACCAAAAATAAAGGAACTATGCTTAAAAAAACGATCTTTTTTTTGAATGATTCGAATTATCCGCTTCGGAGAGTAGTGTAGTACTACATAACCGGTATATTCGGCCGTTATACGTTATATGTTCCACTTTTTCTATTCATATTGGAAGACAGTGGAGAAGAAAAATCTGCTCTCGTGTGTGAGTGTATATTTCGTTGATTTCTCACCAGTGTATTCTGAAGTTCGAAGACATATTATAAAAATTTCAATGTTTTCAAGGGTAGTTTATAACAAAGGTAGGTTGAAATATTATAAGTATTATCCTAAAGCATGAAACAATCATTATTTAACTATTTTTACCCATATTTAGGTTTTTAATGTTATTTTATAAGTTTTAAAAATTAGGGGTAGTTTTCACCCCTGAAAAAACAAAAGCGTACTACGGCACAATATAGAAAATGAACTAAAGGGTGTAATGAGCCTAATACCAAAATTTTATACAAATCGGTGCAGGACGAAAAAATTGCGAGGTTTTACCATTTTTTTAGCTTCATTTTCTGAACTAGTATGTGAAAGAAAGAATGAAAAACGTATTAAAACGATTTGAATGCTATTCCTTCGATATCAGTATAACACGTCAAGTTGATTAGTCGAACAGAGTGGGCCAATGAAAATGAAGAAGTAAAGATCAGTCATTCTGGAAAAAAATTATTTCATTCTGAATTGGTAATCTTCTGAACATATTTTCAACGTAGTTTTTTGAGGTTCCTCAACTACGACAATCTGGAAAAATAAAAAGTTATATTGGACTCTTTACAATAGTTATCTAATCTACCCTGAACAATTGATGCGTTAATTTAAAACAGTGCCTTCTAAATGGAACACATTTTATTAATCAGCAACTTCCCTGATTGGAATTGTTTGAACGTTATTTGAGGAGGAAGAAATGACCTGAAATCCAATTTTTGGGTTGTGCCTCCCCTGGAAATGAAAACATAAAAGCTTCAGATTATTATAATATCTATTTTCGGGAGTAATTACACAAGTGCTTCAAAATTACCGATAATTTTCCATGAAAGCATGTTGTCTAAAAACTGCATGAGTTTATTTTCATATTCTGTCGAAAGAGCCCGACTCCGAAGGAGGAGAGCTCTTTTAGCAAAATATGAAAATAACCGAATGCAGTTCCTTACTGACAACATGCTTGAATGGAAAAGTATCAGGTTTATTTTGATGCACGAGTGTAATTCGGTAGAATATTTCCGGAGTTAAAAAACAACGACGTTTAAAATTCAGTATTTATGCCTGTCAAGATGACAAATGTACATTTTAACAATCGTTACTATAGATACACGGACCGAGCGGGTACTTTTCGATACCTACCGGGTATTTACCAGCCCGAAAATGTCCCACCGGGAATTTATCGCTGTAATTGATCGAAAATGTCCCGTTTCATATGGGATTTTTAACATACGATGGAAATTATCATGGTAATTTTCCAAGATATGTAAAAGCAAAATTGACAGACTATATCGTCAGTTAAGTATCGAATTTTTATAAATTTGTAGAATGAATCAAAAAATATATTGAAAATTGTATATACTTTCCTTTGGCGACGTTTCTAAAGCTAGTCCGCCTCCCTTTCAAGCCTTTTTGTGAAGCTGTAATGAGATGGATTTCAGGTGGGTAGTGTCAAAATGTGACATGATTTTGTTTTAAAAACAGAAATATTAAGAATATGAAGCTTTTTTTCCCAGACGATAGAAATCCCAAGACTGTATTTCACGACAGCAATCTCTCCTATTTCCAAATATTCTGAAGAAAAAAATGCGAAAACTAATATTTATCAAAATAATCAAACGTTTTCGGAAACAAATCTGCTTACGTTTACAAGACTTGTTCAAAAATATTTCTCTTACTGGTTCTTTTTTGAAAATTAGTGAGAAACTACGAAGAAAGAATCCATCAATAACAAAACAAGACTTTCAAACCGTACATGTTTTCAACCTTGTGACTTCCACTTGTCGTTTGAAAAGTAATAGATCTTTTCATTCCTTCGTATATTAATTATTCTGTTGCAGTAGATACTGAGAAAAAACGCTATGAGTGAAATCTCACAAAAACAAATTTCACGCAGTTGTTTATGACAGGTGTCGGCCTATAAACCAACTGTGTAGGGGCCTGTTTCAATAAGCGAATACTAGTGGTAAAATACTACTGCGGCAGTTGTAAATTACCATTTCGACAAAATTGGGTTTCTACAAGTTATACCGGTAAATAATGAGTGACAAGTTTACCAGTCCAATCCTACCACTGTTTTTTATACGAATTACGGGTGTGCTGTTTCAGCAATAATCACAAGTATGAGAGTAAGGCTGGTAAATGCCGTTTGTGACAAGTTTGCGTTGCTAAAAGCTAAACTTGTAAGTGAGGACTGACATGTATACGTGTTTGATCTTACAAGTGTTTTTTCACCTATTCACATCGTTGCTGTTTCTACAAATTCCAATGTATGAGAATTACTAGTAATTTATCAGTATAATTCGACCAACGTAGAGGGCATGGTCAACGTTGAACATTGTTGATTGAATATTTGCTATAATAGAAAATATGTGGTCCGAAGGAGAACACCATGTCAACATCCGTAGGGCTCGAATGAATGGGGGCATATAGATTCATTTAAACCCATGATGAATCCAAACTTGTTTGTCATACTAGTTCGTTATTGCATCAACAATATGAATATTTGAAAATATCGAAAAGTTCATCCAACCTTAACTAGTTACTATGGTTGCTAGGGAAACAAACAATGGAAACTTTGACATGTTGAATTTCTTTTGTGACCATCATGCCCGCACGGGCCATAAAGTGCACTTTATGCAAGCACCGTCCGTAAAGTGCACTTTGGGGCCGTGTTGTATGTTCACTGTTGCAAAGATTAAATGGTATATTCCTGTTGTAAACCTGTTTATTTTTACGTTATAGAATTTACAAGTTATAATAAGATATATTGCTTGCACCGCTGTTATCGATGAGAGTATCAGTCTGAACTCCACTTTCGCTCCATTTGTAGGATTTCCATTTTTTTTTTGTATATCTACTTGAAGTTCCAGTTCATTTTTCTTCAATGTTTCTGATTCCATATACATATCATGCTGAACACTGTTTTCAGCAATCCATATATTTGGTCTCGAAACTGCACCCCTACATCTTTGTTTTTTATCTCGAGGTAACTGAACGTCACTACAACCGATATTGCTAGAAATATTTTCATCCACTTGCTCTACAACATCATGTTGGGCCAAATCGTGTCCCGACAATATTGCCAGTGATTATTATTTGTTATTAATTGTTGGGATACAACAAACTCGTGAATTTCCTTCCACTTTTCGCTTTTGTCTCGTTATGTCAACTTGGCACTAAAAGCACCAAAGAGAACATATTCATTTTGAATAAGGGAATGAAAACTTTCAGAAAAGACATTGTTTTTGGCTTATTTCGCTGAAATTTCAAGAAACATGCAAATCACACACTCTTTGTTCCAGGTACTCCATGTTAAATATGGTTATTAAACTCAAGAATTTACCAAATTTCAAGTTCAATATTAAAAAAAATGATAAATTTTTTGATATGTATTTAATAACAAATGTTCTTTTATGTTAACTTCTGGGTTTTTTCCAAACGCCAGTAAAACAATTGTGTACCTACCTAACACGTGCGCACGCAATTGCTGGCCGAACTCCGCTAAAGCGTCGTTCTGTCATCTGCAATCGCGTGCGAACAAGTATCACTTTCCGCACTTGTTAGGTAAACTACTATTTCGTCACCATCAGTTTTTCGCGTACGGTTGTTCCATATGACGGCAAATCAGCATGGAACGTTCAATTGGAGAGTTCAGACAAATACAGAGGTTTTGTTGGAACTAATGATGTTGAGATACTTTGATTAAAGAGAAGTGGTGAGCCGTATTTTCTCACCACTAGTCATATGGGATCTACTCTACTGACAACTGTTTATCCCATCCCCTCGAGAAACTGACCATAGACCGCCCTTGCTTAATGTTAATACTCTGTATATGCACGAAATTTTTCACTTGTATGTCTACAACTGTACAAAATTTCTTTATGAAACAAGAAATATTGGCACTTGTCACTAGTTATTTCTACACTGGTAACTTGTCGTCTATTTGCTTGTAGCTATTTAGTTCTGTGAAACAGAAACAACTAGTTCTTCTGACTACTCGTCGTGACACTTGTAACTTGTCACTTATATACTTGTAATTTTATTGAAACAACATACTTGTCGAGTAGTTATTACTTGAAACAGAAATTACTAGTCCTTGTCACTTGTTGCTCTTGAACTTGTAACTAGTCGCTTGTTCACTGGTAATTTTCTTGAAACAGG
>JAVJAQ010003695.1:482319-647056 GCA_032362365.1 Zygogramma bicolorata | reverse complement strand
GACCATGAGCCGCACGCCTGTATACGCGAATAGAATAAATACTATACTTTAGCCACGATTGATAAAAAAATTTGTTGAAGTTTTATCGTTGGAATATTTTGAAACATCACATACATATTTTTAGAAACATCATTATTTTATTCTAAAAAATATTTCATACAATACAGTATTGTTCATCTATAAGTACATAGTTATCAAAAATTATCATAATTGTATAATATCTCATAATAACACTGGTCTGCTTATCTTTCTCCGTCTCAATTTTATGCATGTTCAATGAGCATTTTGATATTTCTGAATAAAAATATAGTAAGGAAAATTACTCAACACACATCATTTTTTCAACGGAATTTTCGAATAAAACTCTCATTGTGCCTCAAATTTAGGTCATATATTCAAAAAATCTTGCAATATCAGATAAAATCTTCCAAAAACCATCGAAAACTATAAGATAAGTAAGCTAACTGGGAGTCTGAAAATTGATTTCACTTCAATAACCTGAAAATTATATTTCCTCAAATCCTTAAAATCAGAATGATGTTTTAATTGTGAAACTTTATTTTCCTGTGTAGTTGAAAGAACGAATATTTGTTAATACAATCCATAACTCACAGAAATATCCGGTAAAACCCTGGGTTCATACAGCAAATAAGATAAAATAAGAAATAATATGAAAAAGTTTAACATGCGTAATTCAATGGGAAAGTTTATACACCTCCTGAAATAATATAAGAAATAAGAAGTGAGATAATAGTTGTCCAACATTCAACTCTCATTTTATATCAGTTTGGAAATGGATGTGCGTACGTGCAGAAAAATATTTGAACGTCAATGTCAAAAAAGGCGTCATTTCATTGGTTGATTATTATTCCTTATTTCATATGCATGAACGGCTCTAATTTTTTCTGATCGCATGAGACTCATTCCTTATTTTATTTGCTGTATAAACCCAGAGCAAATTAAGAAATATTCACTATTGAACTTTTCAACGTACTGCACTCTTCGAAATCACAGATCACAGCGACAACTGCTGTAACGCAAGCATAAGTGTTAAAACCATGGAGTTACCCACAGCAAGATACCGACATGTTATTGAGATACATCTCACATTAACTGACACTTTTTCCTATTGAGAAAGTCTATATTTTCATTTGTTTCATCACTACCAAGCAATTTCCTTCAATGGCCAAGGATGGGGTTCGCGGCCGAGGTTTTTAGTACTAACGGGGCGCGAGGTACCTTGTCTTCGTTCCTGCAGGACAACGATCTTCGGAATTTCTTCCTGACGTTTCCGCAAGCGCGGTGGCGAGCTTCGTTTCTTTAAAAGATCCCGAAACGGGTGGGAGGCCAACGGAGCGACCAGGCTTCTGGCGGCGGGGCGAAACCGAAAAGACTCGGCAGGGGCACGCATTGAGTGAGGGCGACCGACAAGATTCTGTTCGAAAATGCAACACTGATTGCCCCCAACCAGGGTTACCATAGCCGACTGGTGCGGGAGGCAATAGAGATCCAAAAACATGCGGACAATTTTAACAGAAAGGAAGAAGCGTTGACTCTAAACAGAATTTGGAATCCGATTCTGAAGAAAACAAGAATAACTAATGAAATCACAGCAGGTAGTGCGGCAACTAATAATGATGATTATTCCCCGAACCCGACAGAAGTAATTAACACTCCAGACTACCTGCATCAATATAAATACGCCTTGAGAAATCGAACTGTTCGGTCATCGGAGATGAATAAGCCTCTGAAGAAGCTGGCCACTGCGCTCAGCAGCCAGGGAAGAGGAAAATTCCGAAGAACGACGGCCTTCAAGCCCGAAGAGAAGTAGTTATAATTTCCTTCAATGATTCGTTTACGTCAAGTTATAATCATACCAGTGAGTAGTGGTCCACGTGCAGCAGAATGATTTTTTTTCTGGTTTCCGTCAATCCGCTGACGAACATCAACCCCTAGAATTCGAAGGGTGTGCGACCAATGTCAGGTCATGTCAGGTTTTCCTATAACAAATTCATTCATTCAATTGCTGAATCTGGTAGATTGAAACTGCATCAATTAAGGAAACTACATCTATTGATCACTACACACAAAGTCATAACTTCTGGAAAAGCTATTTATCTTTCAGAAAAACTCTGAAATTGAGATATTTGAATGAATTCAACACCCGAAACCACAATATTCTGGTGATTCTCAAGCACTCATCCTCTATATTCAAACGATGTTTGACCGGCATTCTTCAGGTATTATTGTTAATGTGAATGCTGGAAACTTGGTCGAATACTCATCACAATTTCAATTATTTTGGTGTATCATAGTTTACCATTGATTGATTGAAAATTGTATTCATTTTGTTCTACCACCAGGTTCAGCAATAATAACGCTCTAAGAGCGATGCCTCGCCCTTTCATGTGACTATGTGAGTAAAGACATTATAGTTATTATTATTACTTCAGTGAAAGATTAATTGATGCTACTAGATCAATTATAATGTTTAAAACCTTGCATATAACTCAATATACCGCTTTCATTAAAAAAAATCAAGGGGAACTTCAAAGCTCTGAGAATTATGAACGAATGACAATTTCAATAAAAAAAATATCTTATGGCATAAACAATTGAATGCACTTAAACAATGAAAACTACTATACAGCGTATGGTTTTATGTGGGGATATAATTAAGTTTATAAGCGTTTAAACACGTCCTGGAAATTTTTTGGATGATATTCGGCTATCAAATACTAGATGAGCATTATCCTACGTTAGAATAGTATAATGAATGCAAAACTATACTCAAAAAGTCACTAAACTATACCAATCGTAAATTGGTGTGATGCGACTATTGTAGTGAAACAACTCCCTCCTCAGAAGGGTAGCAGTAAGTCTCTTTATTGCTTCAGTGACATGAGATCAATCTCCTTGATGAATGAAATGTGTTACGAAAAATTGTTTCAAATCGGAAAAATCCGTGAGGTCATGAAGGTAGCGTGTTCGGGTGTGTGAATAAATCTTTTGACACCTTACAAAGCTTCAGAACACTACCGAGGACGCAATAACTGAGAATACTCCGCCTACTTGATGATGAAATATCACCGCAGAGGATACAAGGAAGACAGCAATGAATAAAGGGTCCCACATTAATATCTCCGGTGAAAGGCAGACGAGAGATCGTGTTCGAGAGAATTTTGTGGGCAATCAGCAACTCGGATTTTCATCTACGATGTTCATCTCGAGAGATGTTTACTACACCTCCTCTGTTTATACCGTGCAACTGAAATATAGAAACGATGATATGTATACAACATCGGTAGTTGATTCAAGGGAACTTTTACACCTCCTATTCATATAACAACTGTTTGAATAAGGTCATTCTCGTTTCAGGTTTCACGTATTCAATTGATCCCTCTGAACTTGGAGTTTTCAGATTCAGCAAGTTTCAATGGGCAAGTAAATACATTCCTGATTAACAAACAAATACATGTATAGGCTATGATGAACAAGACGAATGCTGAAATGAATGTTTTTCACGGACGTTGGAATATAGAAAACAGCCCTTTCGGGTATTAATCCGTGTGCAGAATAGTTGACATTTCGACTTTCATGTTGAAGCCATCATAAAGAAATTACAGATATATTCCTTTCAGTAACGCAATATAACTAATCAACCCCCTATGCATTGAACAGCCAAATTGTTGCACTACAAACCTGAAATATATCTTTATATATCTTTATAATCCCTTTTTGATTCTCTATAAAATTCAGGATTTGTTCTATTCAAAAAATCTTTATTGACTGTCAGTCTTCCTTTTTTTCCATGACTATCATTATAAAAATTAATTACATTGAGAATATACAATATGTTCAAACTCTAAATGACATTCAATACCGTGATAATTTCAAATTCGACTAATAAATAACACTATTGAAACAAATTCAAACATTTCTCCCCCCTGTAACGGAAAGAATTTCATCCGTTACTCATTTCCAATAAGTCGATGGGACATATTTTCACAATTGGTCTTCGGTATGTTCCTGTTCTCGTCTTGACATCAATGACTCGAACTTTTCCATCTTTTCCTGGATAAGTTTAAATAATGCGTCCCATTGGCCAGTTATTCCGTGGAAGTTGGTTATCCATCAGTATGACGATCTCGTTTTCGTTGATATTTCTTTAGTCACCATACCACATTGCCCTTTTTGTCAGGGTTGGTAGATATTCTCTCACCCATCGATTCCAGAAATTTTCTCAAGTTTTTCTGATTCCCTTCGAAGAAATCAGGTGACTTGGCGATGCTTGACGAGCCAATCAGAAAGTGATTTGGTGTGAGGCTTTCCGGGTCATCAGAATCAGAGGACACATATGTCAATGGCCGACTGTAAAAAGTGTGCTGTGCTTCCATCAGGTATGTTAACAAAACCTCTTGTTTGGGTGCCGTTTCTTTCAGTGTGATACCAAGTGCTTGTTCAACGGATATCAACATTCGTTCCCAGGATCCTCCCATATGTGGACTTCCACTAATCTTCCAATAAACCCCCTGAGTGCCATAATTGCCGAATCTGTAGTGAAACTTTCAGCTAATTCGAGGTGAATCGCTCTCACTGAAAGGCAAGTAAATAAAAATTCGTACCGTTTATGTCTATTCCTACCAATAGTTACTTCCATAGGTCCATAGTGATCTTCCCCTACAAAAGTGAAAGGTCTTTCAGGTCTAGTCAGTCTAGAAGTCGGTAGTTGTCCCATTTCAACAAATCTGGGTCTCGCCCTGATTTTTTTACATAGATTGCATGATTTAATAACCAATTTTCGCCCTTGTAAAATCCAGAATTTTTGTCTAATTTAATTCAAAACCATTTGAAGTCCACCGTGATTAGTTTTCCAATGATAGTACTCTACCAAAAGTAGTGTAAATCTGTGCTTATTTGGCAAAATGATAGGTCGTTCAGTCGAAAAATGAAGTTCTGTTGAATTATCAGTTGTACCTTTCAAATGAATCACATCATTTTCTGAAGAGGGTGATAACTGGTATAATGTACTAGAATTAGGAACAGTACCACATTTTTTCAGTGACTCATTTCTTCCCCAAACAACTCTTTTTGTACTTCTTCAAACCAAACATTTATCGCTTTCTCTATTTCATACAAAGTCAACTCATTTTTTAACTGAGAATTTTTATTTTTTCAATTCTCAATGAACCTCAACATGAATGCAGTTATTCTAATCAACTTTTTCCATTTTGAATATCTTTCAAAATCTGGAAGAAAATTCAGCTCTTTTATTGAAATTGATAAAACAGTTCGTTTGAATTCCTTATCCTCAATATCAATTTTGAAACTATTACTTTTTTGAGCCCAGAACTTCTCTTCTTGATACAGAAAATGAGGTCCTCTGAACCATCGGGAATTTGTATCTCTCCTACTCTGTCAGCTACAAAAGATTTGAAATTTCTCGCCTCGGATCTCAGCCATCCCAAAACAGAAATCGAATCTGTCCAGAATACTCTCTTTTCGATGACGAAAGAGTCTTCTTTCTGAATCATCTCCACTAATCGAATTCCCATCAGTGCTGCCTGTAATTCCAATCCCAAATCATAATACTAACTTCGATAGCCTGTTTCCCCTTGGATGTTTTTTATGAATGTATCAATTCAAGATATATGTGAAAGTATGTGAATACATTTCACATACGGTCCTTTTTTTAAATCCCTCCCTTCTATTTTTTGAACGGGTTAACTCAAAAAATTGAAACTTGTGACAATGAAATTGATGCATAAATACTATATTTTGGAGTAAAATTGACAGATGAGAATTTCAAGATTGCTAGTGGGCGCCATCTGGAAAAAAATGGGAAGGGAGTTCTAATGATACAACATTTTGAAGCACCTGACGAATATGAAGGCAATATTTTCACCTACTATGAAATTCCGGAACATTTAACAATTTCCTGAAAACATCGACGATTAACTTCATACTCTTAGGAAATAAGCTGAGTTCAGTTCAGTTCAGAAGATGCTCGAAATTGTAACCTTAAACTTCTTGACTTAATAGCAGCCTATCTGATATTTCACGTCGAACATTTTCGAACACAGCAACGTCGATTTTTCTACAAATATCCATTATTCTCTGTCGTGTATTCAATATTGAGGCAGGTTCAGTTCCGTTCACCTTTTCCCCACACAGCCAAATAAAAAAAGTCCAAAGGTATCAAATCTGGCAAGTGGGCTGGCCATTCCGTTGGACCTCGATGGCCAATCCAACGACCATGGAAAGTATTATCTAAAATAGTTTCTTACTCTCATGGAGTAATGGAGTTGTGCTCCATCTTGTTGGAATAATAATAGCCATATCCAATTCATTGGGATTCAATTTGGGTGATTAGAGAATCAATAGTAGTTTCCAGTATATCCAAATACAGTGCCACTGTTAAATTTCGTTCAATTGACCATTTTGAAGATAGTTCACTTGGTACCTATCTACTTGTGAAACTAAATGAGAAAACTTCGTTCGCTGTCTTCTGCCATATGGCAGAAAAAACAAACATTTTCAGAAATATCGATATTAATTCGTTTGTATCCAGGTAACTATTGAATATTCCACCAATTTGTAGTAGGTGAAGATATTGACTCAATATTCTAGGGTTGTGAGTATTAGTCAGGAGCTTCGAAATGAATATCACAAGACCCCCCTTTCATATAATTTTTTATTCAGATGGCGCCTAGTCGCCATCTTGAAATATTTGTCTATCGATTCTACTCCGAAATATAGTATTCATGCATGAATTTCATTATCCCAAGTTTCAATTTTTTGAGTGGACCCTTTCTAAAAACTAAAAGGGGGGACAAAGAAACGCACTGAAACGAAAATATATAGCGATTTGCTTTTACCATCAATATCATAAAAGAGAACAAGAAATTACTTTTTCCCGTTCAGTTGAGAAGTTCACTTGAGGAGCATCTTATTTCATAAATATACATTAACCATCTGATCTCTGGCGTTTTCCTATTACATCACTAATCAATGATTGATAACATTCAACTTCTTTGATATTTCATGGAAAACTGACTACCCGCCCTGGTTTCTGACAGATAAAAATTGGTTATTATATGTTATCCCTGAGAGATACTATCGTGGACTTTTTCCCAGACCTTTTTAGAGTTCACAATACTGTAAAAAATCATTTATATCTATCTTGTAGCAAACGTTAGCAATGTAAAAAAAGAGTGTTTATCTAAGACATCACATTAGAAACCTTCAAACTTATCAGTGTTTCTCTACTAAAATGCATGTGTTATACGTATAAACCTTACTGTTGAATCACTCTTTCTATGAGAAAAAATGCACCTAAGTCCGTAGTTTTAAAGATCTAAGCATTCATAGGGACACACAGACAGCGGGAATTGACCTATTAATAATGAAGACGACGCTAATTTTAGAATTGATCAATTGGTCACAAAAAATTGAAATGTCTCTGAATGTTGACGAGTGCTATTGTATCTCATTTTCTAGGCCCAATATCCCTATTCAATTCGACTATCAAATTGAAAACAGCCTTAAACGGGTTTTTGAAATTCGCGATTTAGGAGTCATATTTGATCACCAATTGAATTTCACACATCATATCTACTCCATAGTCAGTAAATCTTTTCAATTATTGGGTTTCATTTCTATAAATACTAAAAAACTGTCTATTATGGTTTAAGATGCAGAAAAACTCAAAGTCGTCTCCACATCTGCATCTGCATCTTAAATCTACTACACTCCACTTTGAGATACAATGGACTTCTACCACAGGTTGTCTATTATGGCTTTCAGAACGTTATATCTAACATTGGTATATTCGGTTATTCAGTATGCCTCACCAGTGTGGTCACCATATTATCAAATTGACATCGATCGAATAGAAAGAGTACAGAGAAAATTTCTGAGGTGTGTAGCAAGTAAAATGAATCTACGATATGGTGAATATGATAACTTGCAAGTTATGCAAAGTTTGAATATTAACAGCTTGGAAAGTAGAAGAATAAGATCTGACTTCAAAAGGTACTATCAGGGGAGATAGATTGTCCTTCACTGCTTCATTCGATTTATTTAAAAGTTCCAAACAGACCTTCCCGTAACTCTGAATCATTCCAAGTTCCCTACCATCGCACAAATTATGGTTATCACAGTACATTTTCACGTTTTGTTAGATCAGGTAATGAATATTGCAATAGAGGTTTAGAATTCAATGAACAAACATCAAATTCATTCAAAACCAATTTAAAAAGATTAGTAGTATAGGGGTTCGCCTATTACTGTAGTACTGCTAAATTGTTAAATTTTTTGTTTACATTTAGTATCAGTATTATATTTCATATATATTCATATGGTCTCGGTAGTGTAGTGGTTAGCATATCTGCCTATCAAGCGGAAGGCCGGGGTTCGAATCCTCGCCGGGCCACCGTGCTGGGTAATCGCACGTTAAAAGGTAAGGCCTCGTTGATCCATTGCTCGCACAAGTTTCGACTTTTGAGGGTTGACGTTCGTCAGCTGGTTAACGGAACGAACAATTTTGGAACAACAACAAAAACAACAACAAATGAAATTAAAAAAAAATAAAAAAATGAAATAAAATAAATAAAAATAATTAGTAGGGTTGAATGCTGGCAAACTCAGACATGACCATTTCCAAAGAGTAACAGAAATAGATGCATCATCCGCATATATAAATGAAAAAGAATATTTCCTCTTGAGGTACTCCTGAATTTGAAGACACATAACTCGAAAATTCAACGCAAGCTTATCGATTCCCTACCGATTGGCATTGCTGCTACATAAGTTCTGTCGCCTCCTGTTCTCTTTGACATCATTTTCAGATTCAGAAATGAAATCATTCAAGACAACATAATTGTATTCGTAAGTCCTGCTGTATGCTGCTGATGGAACCTAGCGGGTCGAAACATCTAGTCGGCACTGAATTTGTGAGCAATATTTTCTAATATCGAAATTCTCACCAGAATTGGGTCGAAATTCCACTACTGATTCGTCATCTCAAAGTTGCATTTGAAATTTCTGAAGATTGTCGGAAAACACTGCTGGACTGTCGAAAAACTATGCACACCACAATGAAACTTGAGTAGATTGCCCTCGTCGGGTTAACAGTGATGAAACTGGCAAAGGTGGGGACAAAGACCGTGGAACGAATAAAATTTCGAAATTTATGAAGAGATCTAGAGTGGTGAGTGAGTGCGTAAGCGAAGTATCACCAACAAGAAGAATTCGAGAAGCACTTTCATCAATCAATCACTCAGAACTTTTTAACAAGACACACAAGCCTGGAGAGGCAAGGCATTTGATGGCAGTTTGATGATGAGTTTCTGAAAGGAAACTCGACAAACGCTTTCGAAATTTATTCCACTTCTGCCGACATTTTATTGCATTTCGCAGTGCCAAGCTAATGAATGAGAGTAACATTGATATTCACAGTATTGTTGTGAAGAGGCTGGAGTTTGGAGACTATTTTCTGGCTTTCTTTCCTCGGAATCGAGAAAATAGGAGATACAAAATTTTTATGAAGGATATGAAATCTAGAATTTTCACAAATACTTTAATAGAGGGGAATAAAAAATCAAATCTATCAGAGAGATAGAAGTAGAAACAAAAAAATTTCACTCCTTTCATAGAAGATGTATATTTCCTTTTTTTATACGGTGAATGAATTGTCAGACAATAGTTCTTCAAACTTCAATCTCACCACAAAAATACTCAATCATTCAATTATACTTAAACTCAGAATTTCGTTGTCATAAGAATGAAGAAATGTCAATTAACTGATAGCGAACTAGCCACAAGGAAATGTTTCGTGTATTTAATGAAAGTGTTCGTAATTTTTATCTATTATACTATTGAGGAGCTCAAGGCATGATTATCTCTGGGCTTGAATGAAATATCATCCTGATGATTGAGATTTTTTCAAGAATTACTGTCTCTTTTGGCTTCATGTTGTACAAATTTCCTATAAATACTAATTATCTACAACCTTCCATTATGATACAGAATTTTCATTACGATACAGATTCTCAACCAATAGAAGCCCATTATTTTTCAATCAAGCTGATGTAAATTCATAGAAAATAGCTAAAGTATCACTACTTTTGTTCGGGTTAGAAGGCCGTCCATTTTTGGAATTTCTTCCTGGAAGAAGCCTTAACCATTTTGTCCATATAGCTAAACTTCAATAAATATATCATTAAAATCAGCGTTATAGAAGCATTACCATGAATTTCTCGACACATATCGGAGAAAGCAGAAAATGTTGTACAGAATAATTATATTTTTCAATTGAAAAATGCATGATATATTTCTTTATTTTCAATATAACTCAGTGAGTTCTCGTGGCGAAGCGGGTTATGGATCTAGATTCGAACTAGACCACTATATGGGAAGTGGGTTCGAAACCAGTCTCGGCCATTCGATTTTTATTCATTTCCGCTTTTTGTTCTCTTCAGCTATTATTATTGTATTACCTGAAGAAATACCATTAATTTTTTTTTTTGAGTTTTTCAAAGAAATACGACTAATTACTATTATTGTGTTCAATACAAATATAAATATAATATTGTGGTGAGAGTGGAGATAAAATAGCGTATGCAACACTCATGTAATGGTCATTAAAGGATCGTTGCATAGCATACTATAATTTGATTCATATTTCGTGTGCATGGTATACAGACTGAGCAAAAGTGATTTCTTTATGATTCAGTGCCCGTGGTACCATAAAGGCAAGGGAGTAGCTGTTTGGAACGATTTTTTTTCCATTTCATTGATGAATCAAATGTCTATGAATCAACAAAGGGTATTGATTTGTGAAATTTTTTGTTTTTACAATTTTCATAGTTCTGTACTCTTTTCAATTCGGAGGAAAAAGGCAACAGAAATTTTCTTATTGCCGATCATTCATCATTTCTCAGCGTCGTAAATATTTCATGAGCTCTACATTGATCAGCTGTGACATGTTAACTCAACCTTCTCTTCCAATATTTATTATTATCTATTTTTGAGACCAACCGACAGCATTTGACCTCAAATGCTGATATCCTTTTTTTCATTATATAGAAGCTTCGTCTTTCCTTGTTGAAGTGATTGAAACCGTTTCGATGGCACAATATGTTATCGGTGTCCATCAAACATTCATGAAGTCGCCGTAATGTATACTGATCAATGAATATTAACGACTCGAGATTCTTGTCAAATTGCTACGAAATGGTACCGTTCATCACTCTTTAGAATTATAGAGTGCCAGGGCGGTAGTGTTAAGTTAGATATATTTGGAAAGTTATCACAAGTACGTCCAGGAGGTAGAGCCTTGTGTAGGCAAGGGACGGCTAATATTCTTCAATTCCGTAGCGCTCCCAGACAACCTACCAATTTCACGGTTGCGTATTTGCTATTTCAACTGTAGGGAAACCCAGTAAAACCACAGTGCTGCCAAGTCGGTGCTTTCAACAACAATAACCTATCGCACTGAGCCAGGCAGATAAATTTCTGCCATTATTCGGGCTCGAACCCATACCGAATCGGTAGTGATAGAAGTGAATCGAACTCGAGATGGAGCATTTGCTCATTTGGCCACCAAGTGGCCAAAATACTACATCAATGATCCTGAAAAAGTAAAAGTTTCCATTTTCGAAGAATGAAGAGAGCTACAGTTGGGAAAGAAAAAAAATTAATTGTTCCGTAGTTTTCTGGGTTTGTAACCTACTACAATCTGAAAAAATAATATTTTCTATTAATATATATTGGAATCCACACAAGTGTTAAAGGGCAGATTTTTAATCTACCCCGTAAAGTTGCTGCGTGTATTGAAAAACAGTTCTTTCTGGATAAAACAAGTCCAATCAGTCAGCAACTTCTTGTATAACTCGAATTTTGCCTATCGAAAAAATAATAAGAACTAATATATATATATATATATATATATATATATATATATATATATAGATACAGTGTCACCGATAAAGTCCGCATCAAATGGGAAACTTTTTTATTGATCGTTTTATGTGAAATTTGATTTTGGCAGTAGATTTTGCTTAAGAAATGATGTCAAATGGCGTCTACAAAATAGGACACGTGATTTCCTTAACCTGTCAAAATTGACATTTAAAAAAAGAAACATCGAGAAATGACATTATTCTTCAAAATATCCAAAAATATCAAAGGATAAAAACATTTTCTTTTGTAATTTTATACCCATACACCAAGTTTCAAACCCATAATAAGTATTTTATATTGTCACTATTTTTCCGCACTCCTGCTTTTTCTACTTATCAAAATTTAAGCACACCTGTACTAAATCATTTATTTCAACTAAACTTCTCACCGAATTTCTTTTTTTGTAATATAATAATATTTTGAGAGCCTCTTTGATGTTAAAAACAAATTTTGAAAAATAAAAGTTGTCAAACTTCAAAGTTCATCTAGTTTCAACGGGGCTTTCAAAACTATACAGTACTTGAGTTTTTTAATGAGCAAATGGCCTCACAATATGAATTAGAACAAAACGGAACATTAGGAAACAATATCTTAGAGTGTTTATTGTTTTTTTTAACAAAAAATACAGTGGAATTTAGTCTTAATTAAAAGGAACTGAAAATAAACATGTACCTATACCTAATAGCAAAAAAACACGAAAAAAAGACTCACGACATTAAATACACTACATTTCTGTATGTCTTCCATCGCATTCTATGCAGATAATTGTCCTTCTTGGTACATCTTTTATTGAGTTGCTGATACTCACAGGGTTTATGTTTAAAATAGAGTTTCTAATAACAGTTTCTAGGTGATTCACGTCACGAAAAGGTCTTTGTTTATAAACGATTTGTTTTAAGTAACCCCACAAGAAAATATCTAGTGGGGTTAAATCTGGCGACCTAGGCGGCCATATTTCCTCCATATTTCGCCCAATAACTTTGCCCCTAAACATTTCTGATAGTTTCTCTTTGACTTGTCTTGAACTATGAATAGGAGCCAAAATCAAATTTCACATAAAACGATGAATAAAACAGTTTCCCATTTGATGCGGACTATATCGGTGACACTGTATATATATATAGACATTGATAAGGTGATAGGCAAGAAGTTGAATCAAAGTGTATGGGTATCACTTTTGACCGAATTATGGAAAGAATTCTCAACAGAATACCCCAACGCCAAACTGATATAATTTGCACTGGACGCTCGTTTCGCTAACGAAATCGGCATCTTCAGATGAACAGGGTTCGATTTCCCGCCGGGCCATCGAGCTAGGATTCACACGTCAAAAGGCAAGGCCTCGTTAATCCATTGCTCGCACAAGTTTAGACTTCTGAGGGTTGACGTTCATCAGCTGGTTAACGGAACGAACAATTTTAGAACAACAATTGTCCCATTTGTCAGTGAAAAACTTATGATATATCATTGGTTATCATACATGTAAATATATCTACTTGATATGGGAATATGTTGTTCGTTTATTCTTTTTTAAATATAATTCTCCACCACTTGGGATTCAACCAGAATATAAAATGATCTAAAACTGATTAAAATATCAATGAAGTAAATACAATTAGTTGATACGGTGATTTGTCGATGTTTGCATTTCAGATGACAAATGAGTTGTTATTTTTCAAGACAATACTGACAAACTCATTTTGGAGGAATGAAACAAGTTCGAGATTATTCTCGAAATTTTCCAACAATTGTGGTCGTTGCATAAAAGACTGTTGATGGTGGTGAGTATCCGAATAACTTTACTTCCAACTCAACCAAATTTCATAATGCGTATTTTCAAATCCAATATTCAACACAGGCATATTGGAATGGGCAGAATAATCAAAACCTAGAAGTTGAAATGTAGAAAATCAGAGAATATCCGGCCAAATACATTTTCAAGCCCTCTCCCATTTGATATTTTTGAAGATTTGCTTGGGACACTTGCAGGTTGATTCAACCCTGTGAATAATTTCAGTACCTCTCATTTCGAAGCGAACAAATCGAAATTTCATCTCCCTAGAAGCAATTCGGAAGAAAATATTTCGAGAGTTCAAAACAGAATTTCTTTCAACTTATTTTGTTCGTATATATATATATATAATATATATATATATATATATATATATATATATATATATATATATATATATATATATATATATATATATATGTATTCGGATAGGTTTCCGCGGTCATGTTGTTGTTGAGTTCGGGTTGAACCGCGTCTGGAGTTTTGTTCTCGACGTTTCGGCTCCGATTTTGGAGCCATTTTCAAAAGGTGAATGTGACTTCACGCTGAGGTCTCAATCTGCCTACTCCTCAGGTGTTGTCACAGGGGGCCATCGAAATCGAGAAGCGACCTTCCTGCTTAAATAAACGTGACGACGGCCAGAGACTTCCAACTGCATGGAAACTTCTAATTTCCAGATGCTCAGTCCCCACCAAGACATCCGACAGTCCTTTAGTAGCACCCGCTGCTATAAATCCTACCCAACATTCCTCGATACCTCAGTTCGATCTAAGGAGTAGGCAGATTGAGACCTTAGAAAGAACTCGTGACGAGACCTGGGGAGTAGGCAGATTGAGGCCCCGGCGTCAAGTCACAAACCCCTGCCCCCTGTGACAACACCTGAGGAGTAGGCAGATTGAGACCTCAGCGTGAAGTCACATTCACCTCTTGAAAATGGCTCCAAAATCGGAGCCGAAACGTCGAGAACAAAACTCCAGACGCGGTTCAACCCGAACTCAACAACAACACACAACTGACCGCGGAAACCTATCCGAACATATATATATATATATATATATATATATATATATATATATATATATATATATATATATATATATATATATATATATATATATTAATTCATTTGTTGCTGAAATTATGTTCGATTTAAATTTGAATCTCTTTTATCAATATATATATATATATATATATATACACATATATATAAAAAGAACTTCGAAACCACTAGGTGATTTCTGTTAGTGAGGTTGCAGTCAATCTTGAGGATGCCAGGGAGTGAGGAAAACTCTTTGGTATTGCGTCAAGCTTTCGGAAATGTTTATTTCCTTCTTCAGGACTAACTAAAACATTGTGAACGAATTAACAAACAATTTCATAGACCGGATGAGACTACTTTCTATCGTGAGTTTGAAAGAAGCTAGTTTCTTCATAACAGTCAAAGCTTATCGGTCATCATATGCAGATAAAAAACAGTGTGAAAACATTCAAAAGCTGAGTAATATCTTCAAAAACTTAATTGTACCAAACAGCATGGTTGAATTATGAGAATTATTTATGGGTTAGTCACGTGAAGCGTGGTGAAGTTGATGTATGACAAGTGACAGTGGACAATTCATTCAAAGATTTATATTGACCCATGGAATCAATAGATCTATCCCTCGCTTTCTCTGCCATGGAATTCTTGGAATTACAAAAGCTTGTTCGACAGAACCACTGATGCCACGTTTACAATATGAATTCGAGAAATTACGGACTATGGTTAGTAGATGGTGATTAATATTACAAGGATTCATTCGAAATGTTGTGTGAATTATTATTGACAAAATCCGTAATACATTACTATCATCACTGGAGCCTCCAGTGATGATAGTCAGCTAGTGAGACAACTCAGACCTAGACGCAAGGTCACTCAGTCTTGAAAATGGCTCCGAAATGGGAGCCGAAACGTAGGCAAGAAAATCATTCCAGACGCGGATCAACCGGAAGTTCCAGCCAGCATATATGTATATATATGTGTGTGTGTGTGTGCGTGAGTGTGTGTGTGTGTGTGTGTGCGTAATGTGTAAATAGTAAAAGCATTATTTGAATTCCGAAAAAATATTTTAGAATTTCGGTGGAGGAACCATTTCAAATTTTGGTGGAGGTGCGGAATTTTAAATCAGGAAGTTTCTAAGGAGCCATCTGTACAGCTCCATCGAAAACAACATTCCTTCGTGAAATAGACGAGAAAATTGATTGCTGAAATCGCAATGGCACCTAGGAATCACACGGTAAATGTTAGGACCCCGTTAATGCCCAGTTCGCACACCGAAACCGTTGTAATTCACGACATCCCCTGTAAACGAGTCAACACAATTTATGCATGATTTCGTTCTCAGGTGATTCCCTCGATAATGATTCCGCTTCGTTTGTTTTCATTCATGATTCGTCAGTTAGCCCATTGGAATGATTCGAATTCGAAATTGCAGGTTTCCACCGAGCGGCCTGATTAATGCCCATTGTTGGTTCATTATCTCATATTTAACGATGCAACGTTGAAAATGATATACGTTGATAGAAATGACGTCAGAGGAGGGGTTTATCGGGGATACAAGGTGGACGAGGTCCTGAAAATAATATGGAATAGAAAAATAATCAAAATTCGATAAGTGACCCCAAGAAATGACTCCGGTAATATCTCAAACCACAGTAACCACAGAAATACAGAGAATGATTAAATAGTATGTTTGTTAATGTGTCATTGTAGAAATGATTCTCAACTCCTTAATCGTTCATACAATCATCTGTGATGGGTAACATAACCAACAACCTTCTTCCTCGTTCAGGGTACAACATAACCTAAATCAAGATCCTATTGAGAGGTTAGGTTCACAGAATACATCAGTCGCCTCTCTTACAAAATGAAAAACCCTTCTCGTACAGAGATAAATTCATATTAATATATACAATCACAAAGCATGTATGACTTATAAATCTAATCTGACAAAGGTTTTCATATTCTTTCAGACCAAAGGTAATTCAGGGGCTTCAAACTGAGTAACAACATTCGTTTCAGGGTTTTCTGCGATATATCACCACCCTGTAAACCATTTCCAGTTGCCTGTATGGGATCAAGTGGTGGTTTCCTGCTTCGAATATTATTGGATGCAGTAGTAAAACGATTAGAAATACGTTCTTTATCACTTTTTGTATGTTCACCCATAGAAACTACTTGGTCTTGTTATCATGTTGAATATCATAATGCAAAAGACCAACTCTTTCGCTAAGTTTGCCTAATAACCACTTATTCCCAATGTAATTTCTTACTGCTGTTCTCGTACCTGGTGTAAAAGCTTTTGGTACATTTAAATTATAAACATATAAACTTTTTCAGAATTATCTGACGTTGATTTTGGTGAAATCCTGTCTAGTTCATTTGTTGATTTCTCTGTCCAATTATAATAATAAGGGTGATTCGGCAGTCGTAATATGAGGCATTTTTCTGTACTGCGATAATAATGAATTGACTTTTTGATTCATGGATGAACCATCATTATCGTAAAATATGGGGTTATTTCATCTCCACTCTAGGGGGTTGAATGCATCTTGAAGAATATGTCCAAAATGTGTCCTTTCACTATCCAACTTTCGGCTTCAAATTACAAACAGAAGATACGTAACGTCACATTTCCTGTTTTGTAGGTTATAGGTGTTTGAAAACACTCGCCTGGAAGAACTTGCATTCCATGATTTTGAATTATTGTTTTTGCATCTTTTTTTAATAGGTACGTAATAACCATTGCCTCTAATGCTGAAAAAAAAATGTTGAACTGGGAAATTCTGGAAAACTATCGGTAAATCATACAAGTACCCAGGTAAGTTGAGAAAGGTCATTCGAGGTGAAGTTTGTTTTCATTATCGTCTGAGTAATCTCGCGTTCTATTTTCAATTGACTTCAATTATGGTTCTGGGATTTTTAAATAACTATGAAGATTTTGAAACATGTGTTGAAACTATTGTATATTTTCTAACACTACGAATAATTTACCTGCGGTTGGTACTTGATATATTATGGAGATGGATATCAAATTCGGAATTATCAACACCAGAAACAATACGAAATGCTTCAGTATAAAAGTTTCTAGAGGTGAAAAAATTCACTCAAAAATAGCAATAGTAGCGATGAAAATGTGTGAAGTACAACGTGAAACGAACCGAACAAAACCAATTGGAATAGAATTGAATATTGACTTTTTAGGGGGACAACTTTTTAACCAATAACTACTTCACCCCCTTTCACCCTCTGCACTCCAGGATCATTTCCTTGAAAATTTCAAATGACAAGGGGTATCGAGTTATAGCTTGTTTGAACAGTCTTCCGATGTCCTTTATTTTGACGTTTGATTTTTTGAAATCGGTCAATTCGTTTTCGAGAAAATTGGAAAAATAATTTATCCTAATTCGGGAATTTTGGAAACAAAACATACAAAAATATCACATTTTATTTCAATAATTGCTCAAAATGTTGCCCGTTGGTGGCCAAACAATGATATAGGCGATGTTCAAATTCCTGACGGACATTTTCAAATACATGTTGTTGGATATCATGGCAGCTGTCGATAATGAGTTGACGAAGTTCATTCAAATTATCGGGTTGGGGAGTGAACACAATGGCCTTCAAATGACCCAATAGAAAAAAGTCTAATGGCGTCAAATCCGGGGATCTAGCAAGCCATTCTGTAGGATATCTTCGCCCTATCCATTTATCTGGAAACTCGTTGTCTAGCCATTGTCGAACCGGAAGAACATAGTGACGAGGAGCACCGTCTTGCTGGAAATATATCTGATCCTCATCAAGTGTAGGGTTTCCATCCTCTTCGATTTTGTTTTCAATGGTTTCAGTGATAAGCTAATTGTTAGTAGTTTCCAACATATCCAAATAAATGTCTCCATTTGAATTTCTATCAATGAACAATGGCCCAAGCAGTTTGTTTCCTGAAATGCCTGCCCATACATTAATTTTTTGACAGTACTGGATGTGCCCTTCCACAAAAGCATGAGGATTTTCATTGCTCCAATACCTACAGTTATGCTAATTAACAAATCCATTCAGATAAAATGTGCATTCATCAGTGAAGCAGATATTCTTCACATGAACGGTATTATCATTAATCGCTGCAGTCATTATTTCACAAAACACAACTCGTCTATCGAAATCATCTTCGGTTAACTCTTGCAATATTTTCTTTTTGAATGGATGAAATTTATGGAGTTTAGTAACTGTGTGTACAGAGCCTAATGAAATATGAGTCGCAGCAGTAATTTTGCGTAACGACGTATTAGGATTTATTCCAAAATGACCTACAACTTCAATTTAAGCGGCTTCATCCAAAACTCTTTTATAATCACGTATTTCATTTGCAACCGATCCAGTTTGAGTAAATTTAGTAACAAGGGCCAAAACATACCTATGCGAAGTTAACTTATCTGGATGTCTGGCGTTAAACGTGACGGCAGTTTGCCGGGAACATTGATTTTGGGCACCATAAATCAGAATAATTTCCACTCTTTCTGCTAGTGTGTAAACCATTTTCGATATATATTCTGAATCAATGATTTAATTTTCACGATCTGAAGACTGTGACAGAGGTAACTGACAAGAAATGCAATTCCTCCTTCCACTTCTTCCACCTAGCAACTGAGAATAACTACACATGAATAACAATGGAAACAATTCGCCTAGGATATCTGTGTTGATGAAAAAATCGCGAAAAAAATTGGGATTGTTATTTGGTTATTGCCACGTCTAATCTTCCGAACTGCTGTTTATGTTGGTAGTTTTCGTTTTGAAATAAATGTTTTGAAATAAATGTTTTGAAACCTTAAATATAATTGAAATGAAAAGTGATATTTTCGTGTGTTTTTGTTTTCTATCTGAACAAATAAAAATTAATGCAGATTTTTCTAATTTTCTGGAAAACGAATCGACCGATTTGAAAAAATTAAACGTCAAAATGAAGGGAGACTTTTCAAACAAGCTATCAGTCGATACCCCTTGTTATTTAAAATTTTCAAGGAAATGATCCTGGGGTGCAGAGGGTGAAAGGGGGTGAAGTAGTTATTGGTTTAAAAGTTGTCCCCCTTGAGGTACCTTCTGACGTGTCTCGGCGTTTTTCTTTCAATCAGTAGTTTTCGATAAATCCGTGGTGGGAAGTTTCCAAATGAACACCCTGTATATATATTGGGTGAAGCAGCAATATCTCTCCCCTTGTATCCTGACCAGTCAGCAAAGACTACCATTCTACTTATATATATATTGTCTGTAAGGGGTTAGCTTTCTATAAAGTGGCCTGTCTACACCATGGACATTATAGCTTATGGACTGGCCCTAAGGGAAAAAGGACTGTAGAGTGAGCAAGATAGAATACTTCAAGTCATACCTCTGAGCAAATTTCCTCCTCAATGGTAGCAGATGGAGAGAGGTTGAGAAGGATAGAGTAATTCAAATATAGAATAATCATTATGCCCCTTACAATATCACTTGAACGTGCATATCCTTTCTCTCTATATTGCATTCCGCATCGTGTTATATGGAAAACTGTCATGAAGGCCAGTTCATTAGTTATAATATCTTTGTTATACCTAAATTGTGTGTACTTCTAATAACCTTTGTGAACGAAATATTCCGCCAGAATTTATCCAATGAGACCGTCGGTGACGAAATTCACTAGTAACCTGTCACTTGCTGTCGTTTGATTGGAATTGCAGCTTTGAAAAATGGCATTTGCTCTGTAAGCTCTCGCTGCGCTTTCTCATGACGAGAGAAATTGGCTAAACAAAAGCATATCAGTCAACGCATCCGGGCTTCTATGCATCTTGGTTGAAAGCACTTCTAGATGATTGGTTCTATATTCCCGGTATGTGAATTTCAACCACCGTCTTGTTAACTTCGGGAATCAGAACGTGCGTATTATGATGCGAGACCTTCGAACAATAGCGTAATTTTCCCGGTAAATACAATGCTGCAGTCTGAAAGTTCGTAATGGAAAGTGGTGTCGAGTGTAAGCAGTTTCCACTCCTTCAATTTTTAAGGCATCTGCGTTTATCTGGGTGTACCTTTCGAAATGATTCATAGTCCCTGGGAGGTGTTGTGTTTCCAGTTTCTTGTTCGACTGTATTTATTACATGTCTGCGTAGTTGGTAAATGATACGGGGAGTGTTATTGTTTTTGTGGCCCTCGTAAAATATTGCTACTATACACTATTCTCAGAATCCCAAATGAATCGTTGTATTTTGAGGCATTAGAGTTTGAAAACTCAGTGAAGGGAATATATTTCCGGTTCGAGTGCAGTTGTTACTGGCGATGGGTTTTCAAAACCGTGACACGTGTTTCGCTATACGATATCTTCTCCAATCAGGAATATTCATAGATTTGGGGACATCGATCTTTCAATATGTGGCCTCTTGTTATTGTCATTAACTAATATTTTATTCGATATACTTCTGTCAAATTCAAATTACTGTGGCCGACAATTGAAGTGGAGGGACTCAGAGATTAAGGTCATCACCAACAAAAAAACTTCTGATATTTGTTTTTGTTATATCCTGTTTATTAGCAGAGATTTCGGAGAACTGCTTATAATTTGCAAAAGGTCATTAGATTTGTGATATTTCATGAGAATCAATACTTGCTTTTGACCGATTACAATTATCTATCAATTGAGAAAAAGATAAGGAATTTTCATGTTGATCACATATCTTCGAAAATCCAGAGTTTTGTCGAAGGAGTTTCGTATTTGAAAATTGAATGTTCAATGTGGATCAAGTCGAACAATATAATGTTTTAACATTTAATAAATATGGATGAACGTTATCTTCGTAGTTTTTTGGGTAAGTAACTGACCACAATCTGAAAGAAATTGAGAATCAATGCTCAAATCTATACAAGTGAAGGAGGACAGCTTTCCAATCATTCCCGCAAAATTGCTGCTCTGATTAAAAGCAGTTCCTTTTGGATGAAACACGTTTCTTTTGTCAACAACTTCCCGTATATCTTGAATTTGGCTAGCAAAAAAATACGAGAACTAATATCCATCAAAATACTCTTCGCTAACGTTTTGGAAACCAAATCAGCTTTCATTTTCCGAACTCTTTCTCAAATTTTCCCTTCCAGGCTCGATTTCAAAATTCTTTCCAAGATTTTATATTAGACATACAATTTTGTCTTTCAAGAGAGGTAGCCAAGTGCGAATAATATCAACTGAACTCATTGAGATGCAAGACAACATTGTGATAGATCCAAGACAGGGGGCCTGTTCCTGGGGGGTTGTTTCCGAGCGGCTAGAAACACCCCAATAAGATCTTATAAGTTAGGTTGTGGGGTTCGTAGCACTTTGGTAATCAAATGAAATTGGTAACTCATCTGGAAAAACGCCATCTCAACATTTTTATGAGTTTCATTACAAAAAATATGGACTCGATGAATTCACGTATAGTAGGGATCAATTATTGGCTCGAATATGTTAATGAACAGATTCTTAAACATGGTTCAAATGATTCTGTTCACAAAGTAGACACGATGTCAATGTCTTTGGTAATCCTTCATCAGACTGTTCTATAAGGATCAATCGGTTCACACGAATTATAACTCGAATTTCTGCATATGCTTTCAATGTCGGAATCATCTGTTATGTCTGTTTTCAGTTTTCAATCACGGTTCAACTGCATCTGGTTCGAGTCAGCACTTGTTACGTTGATTTAGGCACTATTTCCCAGGCACTGTACAACTTATTCGCGATACTACTTCAATACTTATAACTGGCGATATAACCGAACTGTAGTGGAACTGTAACTTATATTGTCTCTCACAGTGACTCACTAACTTAACTGTTTTGTCTCTGTAATTTCGTTCCTTTTATATGAAAATTTCGAGTGGCTGAGTTCAGGAGTGTTGCCAGAAACACACAAATAAGAAAATAATTTTTTTGCCAGTCAGTTGTTTACTCAAGTGACAAAGGAATTATTGTTATATCACTGCAAGCGCTGTCGTTTGTTATAAAATTGAGGATTTCTTCGAAAACACATAAATAAGCAATTCAATGTTTGTCGGTCAGTTGTTTATTCAAGTGACAAAGTAATGATTGTCATATCACCACAAGCTGAATCGGAATCAGATTTCACAAGCATTCGAATAGTTATCTATTCAAAAATCCTAGATCCAAAACAACTTTTTTTCGTCAGCATAATAATACACCAATACAAAAATAAAAATACATTACACAATATTGATCATTCATACTCCACCAGACAAAAACAGAAAGAAATTTGTGAAAACGAAACTAACAAACACAAAAATTGGACAACGTTGTTTCACATTTCTTCAACTAAATGTATTTAACTTCGTGCCAGAAGAAATAAAATCAATTATTAAAACCGCGAACTCAATAAGCTTGTTGAACAAAAAAATTAAACTTTATACTCCACACCCCCCGAGCCATAATAAATGCTCTCTTGGAATGAGAAATAAGAAACCCCCACTCTACTATGATTTCCTTTTGCATTCTCTTACATCAATGGGTGAACGTATTCTCATTGCTACCTTGTTATTTTTTATTGTTAATTTTTATTTCATAAATTTATAGCTCCAATCTAATACTAATATAATAACTATCAATACTTCTTCATCTCCATTCCAGATATATTGTAATAATTTTCATATACTAACCTAATTATAGGAACACGAGAAAATACCCACGTGCAACACCGTGTATTTGTGGATACACTCATGTTAATTCTCTAACCACTAATCTATTTACTTATATAATATTCATCTATAGTCTTTTCATAACTATAAATAGTTTATTAGATATATTGGTACATCTTTCCCTACATTTATTAAGTTCATGAAGAACATACAAGAAAATGCCCACGTACAACCCTGTGTTTTGTGAGAAACCCTTGTTTATTTTTCTGATTGAAACATATATTACCTTCCAATTTTTCAAAAAAATCTGTACATTTGTGGAAAATAAACGTTATTATTATTATTATATTATTATTATTCATATAGTACAACCAATATACTTATCATATGTGCGGTTATAACAACATGATGAAAGCAAATTCCTTCAACTCTCGTTTCCTGCCATTGCTCTTTGAGTGTCATTCCACTCTACTTTGTGATCCTCATCGGCGGTGAAAATATGTTCTTATAATTTGGAACCAACAATCTGTCTGTTCTTGATGTACATCTTGTGTTCACTACCTCGCATATCCCGAGGTCTAGACGCTTCACCGATATATTTTTTACCGCACCGATAAGGAATTATTTATTTGAATACAACTCTTTGGGTTTTCTGTCTTTAGTTCGTTTGGTTTGTTTCAGTATCGCACGTAATATGTTTGTTGTTATGAATTTTGTTCCAACACTATACCTGTTGACGGTCCGTTTTATCTTTTCTGACAGTCGGGGGCATACAGTATAATGTTTGTTTAGATATGTACAAGATATGTATTCCACGAAACTCACTGATTTGGAATATTTGCTTGAATCTTATGGACTTAATGTAATAATTGAGGACTTGGCCAGGGTAAGTGTGAATTCAGCCTCGTGTATCGGTAATATAGTAACAAACTTTGAAGACCGGGAACTTCAATCCGGAACTATAGATCCATGTCTCTCCGATCAAGGTTGGGTTTAAAAGCAGCTTTTAGCTGAACTCCGCCTATTCATCAATTGTACACTATGTTGTTGTTATATACTGTATGTGATGATGAATAAAGACATTATTATTATTATTATTATTATTATCATCTCGGACAATTTATATTTTTATTACAACAGTCGGCTTCCTCAAATGATCAGGTGTGGATGAGAAAAATGAATAATAGGGGTTTCCTCAAAGTTAAATTGGCTCTGGCCAACTTTGACTGGAATATTTTCGAAAATAAGATCAATTGTATTTTTCTCTCGAGCCTTTTAACCAATGTACCTAGTTATCTGATAAGCTCTGTTTTTCCTTTGCAAAAAGTAGAGAGTGTTGTTAGTAAATCCCCTACACTCTGGTATAGCGACGATCTCAGGAGAATGAGACATACTTTGACAGCTGTCAAGACAATATTCAATTCGAAAAGGGATGAGGAAACTCTGAAAGTATACAAACAATTACAAGGAGATTACAAAAAATCTATTTTGGAACATAAAAGAAACTCATATGTTAACCTTCTGCTGAATTCATCTAATAAATGCCGTGATGGCTGGAAGATTGTGAACTATGAACGCAACAAACTACAAGTGTCAAAATATCTGAAGATGATTTCAATGATTATTTTTCTGGCGTTGCTGGACTATTGATATCTTCTCTGAGTGATATAAATCACGAGCCGACTGATTTTTTGAAAGGAATCAGTCAGCCTCAAAAATCATTTTTCTTCACTCCAGTTACTCCGTCGAAAGTATTCACTACAATTATGCTATTGAAGAATTCTCATTGTCCTGATGTTTACGATTCAAATAGTTTTGTTTTGAAAGAAGTTGCAGATATAATATCTCATCCCTTTTCCCTTTTGATAAATGAATGTTTCTCTCATGGTATATTTCCAGACGCTTTTAAAATTTCAATCGTGTTATTTTTATTGAAAAAAAGGTGATCCACTTTCAATAGAAAATTATAGACCAATTACCATAATTCCTGTTCTTCGAAAGGTGGTAAAACATTGGTCAAGCAGAGTCTTGAGAGTTATATAGAATCCAATGCATTGATTTGTCCAGGTCAGCTCGAATTTAGAACTAATAAGTCGACCTCCAGTGCAATATTACGTATTCTGTCGGACATTGTCGAGGGTATTGAAAGAGGAGAACACTCACTTCTTACCTCGTGTGACCTCACAAAGGCATTTGATCGTGTCTCACATGATATACTTCTTGAGAAATCATTCCACTATGGAGTGAGAGGAACACCTCTTCAGTTTTTCAAGTCCTATCTCGGTGATAGATCACAATGTGTTGTTGCCAATGGAATACAATCATCTCTGGTCGAATTAACCCACGGGGTACCTCAGGGCTCAGTCTTAGGACTCCTACACTTTACAATATATATTAATGACTTATATCACTATATGATGCCAGTCGACTGTGTTCTCTCCGCGGATGATACTACCCTGGTAAATTCCGGCAGAAGACAAGGAATTGCACAATGGAAAAGGCTTATGTGGGGTTCTCGACTGATAAACTGAAAATGAACCCCAGTAAAACCAACAACTTTTGATATCATCCCATTCAGAATTGTTGAAGGGTCAGAGTCACCTTGCTAGGCGTAACTCTGGATGACAAACTGAATTGGTCTCAACATATTGACCTATTAGGGCGAAAATTGTGTGTTGTTATTTTTCTTCTTCGTAGATTGAAATGTCTAATCAATGCCGAGCTTTTGAGATCGATGTATTTCAGTTTGTTCCACTGCCGCATTTCATATGGCATTCTATGTTGGGGTAACGCAAGTTCTGCTGACAAAATATTCATCCTGCAGAAAAAAATTGTGAGGATTCTGGCGGGTGTACAGTTCAGAGAACATTGTCAACCTCTTTTCCTGAATTACGGTATCATGCCTCTTCCAACAATTTTTATTTATGTTACTCTTCTCCAAATTCATCAAAGTAAAAGTCTCTATACAACAAAAGCTTCTGGTCACGAATATCCCCTCAGATCTAGAGATCTATTGGTGAAACCAAGACGTAGACTGGTCATGTCCGAGAAGAATTCTTTGACAATTGATATTTTCAATAAATTGCCTCTGCAAGTGAGAAACCTGAATTATCAGGAATTCAAAAGCAGAATGAAGAGGGTTCTCCTGAAGTTTTGCTTTTATTCTGTGAATGAGTTTTTGAATACATGCCCGTCAGAATTTTTGTAAAGTGCTATAGTCTATTTTTGAATTTATTTCAATGTGAACTTTTATCATACTCTATGATATCTATTATGTGGTTTTATTTCTTTTATTATGTGTTGATGTCCTAGTTTTATTCGAATCAAATTCTTATAACTGTTTTATAATTGTTACTTCTAACAAAGAAATAACAAATTTGATCTAAATACCTACTGTTTGTGTATAGATTCATGAAAATAATGTTTTCCTGGATTCTACATTTTTCATCTGTCATGAGGACGTGCTACAAATGTACATTATGTATGTAACGTGGTCAATAAAGAATCTATCTATCTGTAGTTTGTGAATGTTGTATGTCTTCACTCTCAATTTTGATTTTATGAAGGTGATATCGTCATCATTTTTTTCTTATGAATTGCGTATCATAAGGCATTGGATAATAACTTTATCGACAAGGTAGTTTGAGTTATAGTCTAGATATTTTGAACCTATCCCAGAGAAAGCCGATCTATCTTCATCCAGTATTCAGATGTCAGGAGTATTTCCACGAAGTCAAGCATCTCGATGCGATCAGTCACTCTTATAGGAAAACCATGTGAAATCGATCGTTGATCCCAGAAACTTGGATTTCTATATCATGCGAAGAAATACTTCACTTCTCGTCAGCTTCTACTGATCTACAAGGGTCAGATACGGCCTGTCTTGAAATATAGATCTCATGTATGGAGCTCGTCACCAAAATATTCATTGAAGCTTCTTGATTCTATCCAGAGAAGGGCAATCCGTCTTTCTGGTGATTCTTTCCTCACAGACTCGCTCATTTCGTTGGAACATCGTAGAAGAGTCGGAGACTTGTCTCTCTTCCATAGATAATTCACGGCCGGTGTTCTTCTGAATTGTTATCAATCGTTCCACATTTGGCATTATCTACATGGATGACTCGATGAGTACATAATTCTCACCCCCTTGTTGTGAACTTGGAGACCTGTCGAACCTCTCTTGCTCAGGGATCTTTTTTCAATAGAACAGCTGAGCTTTGGAACTCCTTGCCGAATGAGGTCTTTCCAGAGGCTAACAAACTTCAAAAATTCAAAGTGAATGTTAATTCGTTTCTCCTGTCCTTCGATCCACGCGGCGTTCTTTGAACATAACAGGGCTTTCCTTCCGTATGAATCTGTATATAAAAAAGACGTTTCCCAAATATAACGTTTTTCTTCCCATCGTGTGAACGCAGATAGGAGGATATTTATGAATGAACGAACTGCCACATCGAATCGGATCTCTCCCTAACAGAATCGTACGCAGCATCAAGCAACCCGACGCGTTCCGCCAAATCATGAAAAATTGAGCATCACCGCCTAATCCGAGACGAGCTGCGGAAATCTGGGTCACGGAAAATAAGTACAGTCATGCCACCTCATAGTCTCTGGATCCTTTTATCTAGGAGTAGTAAAGTGGCGCTCCGGCCCACGCAAGAAATTTTGGCGACAGCCAACCCCGATTTCCACAATAATTCTTCTGCTGTCCACCCGCATCCTACAATAGCGCCCACTCTGACGCTGGATATCGTTGTGGAACTGTAAACATTCGTTAACTTCTGCATGATATTGCCGATATTCCGAGAGTGAATGATTCTGATTCATCCGGGTGATTTGAGAGCGGAAAGGAATGCGTCGGTTTGATGCTGGGTCGGCAGTGGCGGACTGGGATCTGTCGATGGTTGGTGATTAAGATTTTTTATTTGAGTACCTTCACTCTATTACGTGAGTTGCTTGCGGGTGTACAGTTCAGGAAATGAAGCATTTTGGCTCGCAATTTTTTCGTCCACCTTGGATTTATCTGAATTTTTCACAGAAGGTATGGAATAGCTCAAGGATCATTTTCTATATCATGACGCTGTACGCTAGAGCCTTGGGGGTGGTTGCTACCCCATCACGTGGAAATTTTTTTATTACATTTCAACTGTAGGAATCGACGGTTATTCGAAGTTGAAAGTAACAGTTTTTAAACGAAAAAATCGACTTTTTCAGGTGGTTTTTTGCAAATAACTCAAAAACTATACATTTTATAGAAAAAAGTGTGGAGAGACAAATTGTAGCTCATAGAATCTTGTATGAAGTATTCAATCAGAGCTTTCAAACAAATGCATAAATGTCTTCCTAGCGTGAAAATTGACCGACTTATGATCAAAATAAGATCGGTACCCGCTTTTTTCTACGAAAAAAAAATGTGACAACAACCTCCAAAGTACCCCCTAACTAAAATTGATCGCCACCCTTCTGTGACTCTTTTCATATATGTACTATTAATTCACCCATGAAGTTTAACCAATTCAAAATGCCCGATTTTATAAAAATTGGAGTTTAAAGAGAAAACGATTTTTTTCAATTTCGTGTTTTTAACCCTTTTCTTATAAATATCTCTCGCAATTCTGAAGATACGAAAAAAACGATACAGACAAAAAGATCCCTGTGTGTAGATTTTTATTAAAGTGAATATTCGGCGAGATATAGCCGTTTAACACCTACGTTTACGATCGAACATCACCTTAGTCGTGCGCTTTAAACTCTCCCCATTTGAAAATCAAGGGATCTTAAGTAATTTTATTCACATAGTCTTATAGCTCTTGAAAAGCTCTACAAAATCGTTTCTGGAAAAATTTTCTGTCACCAAAAATAAAGGAGCTATGCTTAAAAAAACGATCTTTTTTTTTGAATGATTCGAATTATCCGCTTCGGAGAGTAGTATAGTACTACATAACCGGTATATTCGGCCATTATACGTTATATGTTCCACTTTTTCTATTCACATTGGAAGACAGAGGAGAAGAAAAATCTGCTCTCGTGTGTGAGTGTATATTTCGTTGATTTCTCACCAGTGTATTCTGAAGTTCGAAGACATATTATAAAAATTTCAATGTTTTCAAGGGTAGTTTATAACAAAGGTAGGTTGAAATATTATATTATCCTAAAGCATGAAACAATCATTATTTAACTATTTTTACCCATATTTAGGTTTTTAATGTTATTTTATAAGTTTTAACAATTAGGGGTAGTTTTCACCCCTGAAAAAACAAAAGCGTACTACGGCACAATATAGAAAATGAACTAAAGGGTGTAATGAGCCTAATACCAAAATTTTATACAAATCGGTGCAGGACGAAAAAATTGCGAGGTTTTACCATTTTTTTAGCTTCATTTTCTGAACTAGTATGTGAAAGAAAGAATGAAAAACGTATTAAAACGATTTGAATGCTATTCCTTCGATATCAGTATAACACGTCAAGTTGATTAGTCGAACAGAGTGGGCCAATGAAAATGAAGAAGTAAAGATCTGTCATTCTGGAAAAAAATTATTTCATTCTGAATGGTAATCTTCTGAACATATTTTCAACGTAGTTTTTTGAGGTTCCTCAACTACGACAATCTGGAAAAATAAAAAGTAATATTGGACTCTTTACAATAGTTATCTAATCTACCCTGAACAATTGATGCGTTAATTTAAAACAGTGCCTTCTAAATGGAACACATTTTATTTATCAGCAACTTCCCTGATTGGAATTGTTTGAACGTTATTCTAGGAGGAAGAAATGACCTGAAATCCAATTTTTGGGTTGTGCCTCCCCTGGAAATGAAAACATAAAAGCTTCCGATTATTATAATATCTATTTTCGGGAGTAATTACACAAGTGCTTCAAAATTACCGATAATTTTCCATGAAAGCATGTTGTCTAAAAACTGCATGAGTTTATTTTCATATTTTGTCGAAAGAGCCCGACTCCGAAGAAGGAGAGCTCTTTTAGCAAAATATGAAAATAACCGAATGCAGTTTCTTACTGACAACATGTTTGAATGGAAAAGTATCAGGTTTATTTTGATGCACGAGTGTAATTCGGTAGAATATTTCCGGAGTTGAAAAACAACGACGTTTAAAATTCAGTATTTATGCCTGTCAAGATGACAAATGTACATTTTAACAATCGTTACTATAGATACACGGACCGAGCGGGTACTTTTCGATACCTACCGGGTATTTACCAGCCCGAAAATGTCCCGCCGGGAATTTATCGCTGTAATTGATCGAAAATGTCCCGTTTCATATGGGATTTTTAACATACGATGGAAATTATCATGGTAATTTTCCAAGATATGTAAAAGCAAAATTGACAGACTATATCGTCAGTTAAGTATCGAATTTTTTATAAATTTGTAGAATGAATCAAAAAATATATTGAAAATTGTATATACTTTCCTTTGGCGACGTTTCTAAAGCTAGTCCGCCTCCCTTTCAAGCCTTTTTGTGAAGCTGTAATGAGATGGATTTCAGGTGGGTAGGGTCAAAATGTGACATGATTTTGTTTTAAAAACAGAAATATTGAGAATATGAAGCTTTTTTTCCCAGACAATAGAAATCCCAAGACTGTATTTCACGACAGCAATCTCTCCTATTTCCAAATATTCTGAAGAAAAAAATGCGAAAACTAATATGTATCAAAATAATCAAACGTTTTCGAAAACAAATCTGCTTACGTTTACAAGACTTGTTCAAAAATATTTCTCTTACTGGTTCTTTTTTGAAAATTAGTGAGAAACTACGAAGAAAGAATCCATCAATAACAAAACAAGACTTTCAAACCGTACATGTTTTCAACCTTGTGACTTCCACTTGTCGTTTGAAAAGTAATAGATCTTTTCATTCCTTCGTACATTTATCATTTTGTTGTAGTAGATACTGAGAAAAAACGCTATGAGTGAAATCTCACAAAAACAAATTTCACGCAGTTGTTTATGACAGGTGTCGGCCTATAAACCAACTGTGCAGGTATTTGAGACTGGCCTGAACGAATTGTTCGAAAGATCATTCGATTTATCGCCAGTATAAAACATAAAAATGGGATTTTATTGTTCTAGAGACAGGGGTAATCCTTCTTCATTACCAAGAGGAATATTTGAATGACAAATTTAGCTGGTCTTGAGGTTTATATTTGGTTTAATAAGTGACTCAATAATAATATTGATATGAATTGTATTTGTATACATCTACTCATTGTATTGAACCGGTCAAATGAATTCCACCAATTGATGGATAAAGGAAAGTATACCGTGGCAGTGTTCATTGATCTGAAAAGAGCATTTGAAACAAAAGATAGAAGTATTCTGTTGCAGAAATTAAAAACATATGGAATTAAAGGAACTGCTTTGAAATATATGGAAAGCTACCTGAGTAATAGAAAACAGATTATGAAAATAAATAACCATTTTTCCACTACAAGACAGATAAATATAGGTGTCCCACAAGGTAGTGTCATTGGACCCCTACTATTCAAACTATACATGAACGAAATCAACTGCTCTGTTAATTGTGAATTTATTAATCTTTATGCAGATGATACTTTGTTGGCAGTTAGTGGTGACTGTGTGGAGACCTCCGTTCAAAAAATGAATGACGAATTAATGAATCTTGAAATATACTCGAAGAGGAATCAGTTGAAACTTAATGTACAAAAAACAAAAGCTATGATCATTTATAATTACAATAGGACAAAAAATATAGATAAAGGTAACATAACTTCAATTATAGAAAATAAAAAAATAGAAATTGTAAAACAATTCAAGTACCTTGGGGTTGTATTGGATGAAAATTTAACATACCAAGAACTTTGTAACAATAGAGAAAAAAAAATCTAAACAACTGTTTTTCTTCTCAAGAATAGCTGCACAGATATCTATGAAAGCAAGATTGACCGTTTTTAATAGTATCATTCAACCACATTTCGATTTTTGTTCTACAATACTATTTCTATTAGACAATAACAGCAAAGCTTCTCTTCAGAAACTTCAGAAGCGTGGATTGAGATTAATATTAAAATGCAATAGATATACCCCTATAACCCATATGCTAGAGACTTCACAGTGGCAATCAGTAACCAGAAGGTTGCTTTTCTCAACAATGATCTTCATTTTTAAAATTGTCGAAGGTTTGATACCAACTTATTTCAGACAGTTCATCAAGTTCAATCATGAGGTCCACAAACACTTTACTAGGAGTGCAAACAATTTTCATGTTGACAGATCTAATTCTAGTAAAGGTATGAACTCACTATTCGCACGAGGTCTAGTTGAATATAATTCCATTCCAAATGAAATTAAAGCATGTGATACACTTGTAGCTTTCAAGAAAAAACTCTCAGAATATCTGTGATTGTAGTATATTTACACAAGGATTTATTTGTTGTATTGTTTTTTTTTTTTGTTATGGTATTTATTTATTATTCATCTATTGTAAATTATATCTGTGATTGTTATGAATGTAGTATATTTATAAATGGATTTATTTGTGTATGTTTTGTTATAGTATTTTTATATTGATAATCTATAGTAAATTTAACCATGTATTGTGAATATTAGGATTTTCCTATTCAAATAAATTACTTACTAATTATAATTATATTATTCTGACTGATGAACTTTTCGTAACCTGAATGACTTGAAATTCCATGTACGGATAAAGAATAATTCGTGACGGAATCTTGAAAATATAGTATATATTACATAAATCGACCTGAAATAGAAAAAACACAAGGGTAACTTCAAAGTCTTCACATCACAAACGATTACCAATTTGAAATTTCTGAATGCCTAATGACATAATCTGATAGAAGTCAGAAAAAAACATAATTGCGATATTTTTGTATTATGTGTTCGGTACTGGCATATGATATACTGCCATTTCAGCATCAATATGATGGTAGTGAATAATGATATCGTTATTCACTAGTAATTAATGGATATCGTAATTCTCGAAGAAGCACATTCATTATGAATATTCAAAACAAAAGTCGTGGACAAAAGCAATTATTCGAAAAAATTAAAAGGAATCATCAATGAACTTAGTATTTTAGTTATAGAAATTGAAAAAAATCACGTATTTTCAATTTCGCTCTGAACACGATTGCTGTAGCAAAAAAACTATGAAAATATACACTGAAGAAAAGTAATAAAATTGGAAACGAGGTGAATTAATTCGTAGTCACAACAGTACAAACACCTCTGGTGTGAAAACATTTGACATAGTCAGTGGGCATACTTGAAGACTGGCTTTAAATCAAATATTCAGAAAATGAACAATCTGTTCAGGCCAGTCTCAAGTTACCTACACAGTAGGTTTCGGCTGGCACCTGTCAGAAAACAACTACTCCCCTGGCTAATACCACGAAGGGCATTGAATTATATCCGACCGGTGCCAGTGCACTGGCACCGGTCGGATATAATTCAATGCCCTTCGTGGTATTAGCCAGGGGAGTAGTTGTTTTCTGACAGGTGCCAGCCGAAACCTACTGTGTAGGTAACTTGAGACTGGCCTGAACAGATTGTTCATTTTCTGAATATTTGATTTAAAGCCAGTCTTCAAGTATGCCCACTGACTATGTCAAATGTTTTTACATTTTCCTTGCAGAAGGAATGGGCGAATTCGGTTTGCTTTTGGAATACCTCGTCCATTGGTAGATGGCGCAATAACTTCGTTGTTCGCATCAGCTTTGGTCGGGGCTTGATACTCTGAATGATGTTGATTTTTAATTATGGGAAGTCATCAACTTTATGTTGATGATGGCACTGCCTTGCACTGACGAGTGGCCAAATAGCCCGAAACCGGTCTGCAAGTGTGTCCGTCCCTATAATTGAAAATCAATTCCTTCATTTGTATCGACGAAAGCAAATGCAGGATTTACTTCTGTGAAGAAACCTGCACTGGCACCGGTCGGATATAATTCAATGCCCTTCGTGGTATTAGCCAGGGGAGTAGTTGTTTTCTGACAGGTGCCAGCCGAAACCTACTGTGTAGGTAACTTGAGACTGGCCTGAACAGATTGTTCATTTTCTGAATATCTGGTGTGAAAGTTGAAACTTTTTTATAGTGATGAACCCAACACCAAACTGATAAAACGTGCACTCGACGTGCCTTTCGCAATAAATTTTAGCATCTTCAGGAGAAGAAAACTGATATCGGTAAAATGTTCTTACCGTTCTTGATAGTTGATATACCATTTTGTTGAATTCATCGATTGAGCTATCACCATCATCAGTTCCTTCCCATTATTTCAAACGATTCAATCACATCACAGCAATATGTGAACAGAAGTTTCGAAAGTGGAAGAAACACTAAGCGGACAAGACCAAGTAATCTACTCATCGTGCAAATATACTTCTGTGAATGCATAATAATAAAAAATTAGAATTTATGGAGATTACTGTTTCGTGTTTAATCCCGACAAACCAGGAATGATTTCCCATACTGCTGCGATTCCAAGATTAAATTTGTAATCAAACTCCTACTACGTACTAAATGTTTACGTCATCAGATTCCTACGAGGTAAGTCTAGATAAATTCGAGGGAGTATGTATCAATTGTTGATTTGTTTTCGTGCCCTTTGGGAAACGATGATTTGAAAATAGTTTTTTGGAGCGATAAGTTGCAGCGAATTGGTTCTTTCTGTGGTAAATTCGTTGCCACAAACTATATATAGGTAGTGGCACCATTGTGAACAATGACAATTATGGATACTTCAATTATTTTTAGAAACTGAAAGAATCAAGGAAAATAATAGGGTAAATTTATAACAATTACAAAAATTGAAAATAATTAACTCATTTATGACTTGATAATGTAGGCGTTCATTTTGGTAACATTCAGTGATATTTTTTAATATTGGCAATTCAAAATGATAGATTGATGACATTTTACTTATCTGTATTCCTCGCAGCCAAATTCAGTCTAAATTTATCCCTACACACAGTGTTTTGCTTATTCACTTTGTTGTGGATTTGGAGACCTGTCGAACCTCTCTTGCTCTGGTATCTTGCATATGGTTCAACTTATCCAGTAGTAAGTAATCCTAGATTGAATTTCATCCAAAATATATTCCTGTGCTCCGTCTAACTGACATGAGAGATTAACTTTTTTTGCCGAAACTAGTAGTTCCTGTTGTCTGTCTACCAGTCTGACGTTTCATTTGGATTATTTTGCTGTTTGGTGTGGGGTTATTTGAAATTTGAAAAATGGCAGCAGAAGCAGCGGTAGGTAGTGAACATAGGATGGGATCACCAAACTTCACACTTAGTAGAAAATTACTATTTATACTACATTAGCTGGTTTTGAGAAACTCTTCGGACCAAATTACATATTTTTCAGCTGCCAAAAACAAATCCGAAGTTAAGAGTTACAGCCCTTCGCATTTTTGAAGGGGGCATATCCCTCCTTTTTAGTACGATATTGCAATCGAAAATACACACATATGATTTTTCTGGAAAACCGATGACATGCTAATAATTGATTGATGGTAGAAACAGTGTTGTTGCTGAAAAAACAACAATTTCAATAGTATAACTTTTCGAATTGAATTGAAAGCCTCTAAAACACTCTCATTATTTCGAAATATCAGGTATTTTTCGAGATATGAGAGTAAGTGCAACACAGTTCCTTCATACATCCTGAATCGTTTGAAGAATAAAAATTCGTCCATAGAATCAAAATAGTTCGATCTTTGGTGTCCTAATTTGGAAATCCAAAACCTATAATCCAAAATATCGTTATAATCTTTGAAGGTATCTTCGTATTCAAATAGAATATTTATCTCCACAGAGAGCTCCAGTGATAGGAGGGTTAAAAATTTAAACTAAATTCGAATCCACCACAACTGACGAATTAATTTAATCTTATAGTACTTTTTATTCGTAATATAAAAACCCACTCTAATCAGGATTAGAGTTTGATCCTAAAATAAATGGTTCGTTGCACATGGCCATGATAGAAAAAATTTCTCACTCGTAGATCTCGAATCTCATCCGTGGCCTTAGATTTCGCCATTGATTCAGGAAGCTCACTTTCAGGAGAGAAGTATTCTGTCATTCATATCGCAAAAACATGACCTTTTATCCAGAATATGAAACGCAACTTCTTTTTGTGATGCGGGAACCAATTTAATTACACACATTCAATGAATTATCCAATCACTTACTTTAAATTAAATGAATAAACACAGTTATGAAAACTTTCGCTTGACATATTCTCAAAGTAAATGAAGCAATGGACTTTTTCCGTAAGTTTCACACTACTGGTGATAAGTGACAACTTAATTATTCATACTGAGGATGTAGCAGCTGTAGCTCAATATGGTTAACTAATAAAGGAATGAAGGAAGAATATAAATAAACAGTGATATTGTCATTTTTGGCTGTTGTTTACCTCGAAGTATAGCAGTGGAGCTGTACTGAATACAATCCAAAAACTGTTGCACGTCATCGATGACAATATGAAATGCGTCTGTTATTCTTTGGAATTTGATTGGCATCACTCTCGATGTTACCGCAATTTGTTCGAAGTCTGTTATTTACCATTTGACAATTCTCGTTCAAAAGTGACAGTTCTGTGTGTAGGTCTTTTTTGTACTTCAAATCAAATAATTGTGATCAAGAAATGTGTATTCTGATGCTTCTATAGGAAGTATCAGTTTCAGTCTGTTCGTAAAAATACCAAACCAAAGAGTTGAAATGAATACCTACAACGTAGTCAATTATATTAGTAATCCACAGTCAGATATTAATTTTTATCGTGTTGCAGCAGAATGTAGACATTCAAAATGTATGATTTAAACTTTCGGAAGGGCATACATAATATATATATATATATATATATATATATATATATATATATATATATATATATATGCTGTCTGCAACTTCTGGATGAACCGCGTCTGGAATTTTTCTTCTTTCGACGTTTCGGCTCCCACTTTGTAGCCATTCTCAAGACTTCTTGGCTTGGTGGCGAGGCCTAAGTCTCTTTAACCCCCAGCACTCATCTTGACAGAGTGAATATCTGAATGATATTTAAATTTTATTATGTGGAATATTGTTTAATTGTTAACGTCCTGACGTTTTTATCGCGCGTTCACGTTTTGTCCAAATTTTATTTATCGTGCCGTTTAACCGCAACATACACTGTAAGTTGTTTTTGACTGATCTCTCTTTGTGGATCAGACCGTTTTCTTTTATCACATCATTGGAGCATCCCTGATGATGATAATAAAGATTATCGAAAGCTTGGAATCTGTGTTATAAGGTTATAAGTTTTGGCGTGCTACATACCCAAATATTGTACATACCCAAATATTGTCTCACTCATTTCCTAACTAGTCAGCAAACAAAACATATATATATATATATATATATATGCAGACTCACACGAAAGGGAAGCCCTGTAATGTTCACAGAACACCGCGTGAATCGCCACATTCACTTTGAAATATTGTGTATACTAATAGACTAAGCGCCAGTGACAGTTTGCGTGATTATTTAGTTAAGGCCTATATTTTGAGAAAGTTGAGAAGGTTCGAACTGAGTGCCATCCATGAGGACAGGCCCTGGGAGCGGTTCCAAGGGGGTAGAGGAACGCCCCCAACTTGCAAAAAATCACGCATCTTTTTTTATTGAGTTGAGGCACATATTTTTTCCAGCAGTCCTACAGCAGCAATGATACAGCATATATTTGGAAAACCTTCACACCCAGTTTTTGAAACTTTAATTCTGACCAAAATATCACCATATACATTATGGGACGGTGGAACATTTCATATACATTATGGGACGGTGGAACATTTCAGATCCATTTTTCGAAAACTCCTATCTTTCAGGAAAATGATACACATTAAAGAAAGAGCTCACAAACAATAAAGAAATTTGCCGCATAGCAGCATACTCTTCCTCTAACCACGAATATGAATCCCGGGTATCGGGTTTCTATAAAACGAGAGCAGTTCAGTGCGATTAATGCCTACGTCCACCCTATGTGACAAGAAAAAGAAAAGCTGTTGTTTTATGCCCCTCTGAAATAGAAGAACTTCTTGATGTCACTGTCCATTTCAGCCCACATCAAATATCAATGAAAGTCTTTACGCCAGTCATTCTGTGTGGCCCACTATACAGCTTCCACGGTCGAGAAAGTGTTTCGCATAAAATACGATATGGTTATGCGTGGAAACCGTTCAGTTTGTCTTATTCGAGAATCTGAAATGTGGGAGATAATTCGTCGGGAATGTATTATGGTCACTGGTAAAGCAATATATTTCCGCAGATTTTATCTAGTGGATAAAAGTTTATAATGGCCTTGTTTTCTTCTGTTCGAAGAATCATATATCTGTTTCTTGAAATTGCTTGGTAGGACCTTAAATAATAACTTGATGGTCGATAGTTGTTGAGCGATCCGAATAAGATACGATTTTTGCCCTACTGGCTTTTTCTGCCCTGCAGAAATGATTGAGTTTCATTAGCTGATACAATTCAAAAACTGTTGCACGTCATCATGGGCGTGGTTTAATTTTGAAGGACATTGTTGTCAGATTGTTATAAAATAATGGAATTTTGGATATAAATCAAAGTGACGTCTTGAATATTAAAAAAGGAAAATCAAAATTTTTCACGAACCTTTTTTATTACTAGGTTCGTGTATATCATTCATTGAATCATGAAAGCTCATCCACAAAAAAATTCTTTCCTAGTTTTCCAATGAGGAACTTAGAGTTTTATGCCCTTCCGCAGGTTAAAATCGTTCATTTTAATAAGCTTCATTCAAACTATTTTGGAGAATCAAGATTTTTCTATTTTTATAAACTGCAAATACTTACAGTGTTCCTACAGTGTTACAGTGTTCGTTCAATTTCGAAATAACCAAGCAAAGATGTCAGTAACATTTGACAGCGATAATTTTCAACTGTTTTGACATTTTTACGAGGAGCCTGAAACTGACAGTTTCTACAGAAGCATCAAAATACACAGTTTTTGATCCAAATTCTCTAATTTGAAGTACCAATAATATCTAAACACAGAACTGTCACTTTTGAATGAAAATTGTCATATGGTTAATAAAAGACTTCAAACAAATGGGGACAACATCGAGAGTGCTACCAACCAAATACCAAAGAATAACAGGCGCCAAATTTGAAATTCAAGATAAATGTTCCAATGCATCTCCATCAATGGATTGGTGCTAGTGCGTTGATTTCATGTCGTCATCGATGACGTGTTCTCAACTGTGGTTGTTTATTCAAGGTAGTTGTGATTGGATAATTTATTGAATGTGTGTACCTGCAATGGTTTCTGCATCACGAACTTGCGTTTCATATTCAGGATAAAAGGTTAGGCTCTTGCGATCTGAATGACAAAATATCCTTGCCCTGAAAGTGAGTTTCCTGAATCCATGGCTAAATCTGAGGCTATGGATGAGTCAAAGTAAAAAAATACTGTGATTGTTAGGAAAACACTAGAAATATAAACGTTACCTTGCAGCATGTGTCTTTATAGCGCGTGCAACGAATTGAACTTTATGCCCGCAAGGTCGTAAAGTAAATTTCAGTGCCCCCAGGGGTATAAAGTGCACCACTATATAGTCGGTTGCTAAGCAATAAAATCACATCAATGATCCATTGCTCGCACAAGTTTCGACTTCTGAGGATTGACGTTCGTCAGCTGGTTAACGAAAACGAACAATTTTAGAACAATTTCAGAACAACTAGCATGACACACAATTCCATTTCCCTATTGTAGGGTTGGATTTATGAAATGCCTCACACCCCGTACTCCCTGTGATGCGTCAGATGATTCAGAGTAAATATTTTCACAGTGTGCGCATCTCCTGTGCCACCTCGAGACGAAATTGCTCAATGTTTTCAAGTAGAGGCGACTGGCTGTAGCATAACAAACTGTTGAAGTTCGCGAATAAAATTTTATGCGACTTGCTAAAGTTTTTATTCGAAGGTGAAATCCAGACTTACGGTGTGAATAAAAATGAAAAGTTCCTGCGTTATTCTCGTTGGGGTATATTTTCCTTCCCGACTACTCTCTAGCTGCAACACGGATGCCTCTAGGATGTAAACAGTAAAAGGGGTTCTTTGATCTGTTGTTACCAAGAATCACATTGATCCTAGGAACATCGAATTGGAAAGCAAAAAGCGACGCGTCTAGGAATATCGACCATAATAGCTGCCCAGAAGTATTCAACGATGTGTCTCTAACATGTTTGAGAGAATATCCAGAATATTTGAATATTATGCATATCTCTTGATCGGAGAAGAAGCCATGTATTCTCTATATTCGATATCGCACGTGACAGGTCCTTTAGACTCAACTTTAGACATTCTCTTCTATTTTTCAAAGAGTTGATATCGCCCAGCTCATTTTATAAGTAAAGAAACCCACAATGAGCTCTGAAAGTTAAACAGGTCTTGTAAAATAAGAGCATTTATGTGTTGTTCTCGCATAACACAAAATCGGGGGAGGAACATTTTAAAACGGTAATGGTTACAACTCAGTATTTAACAAATGAAAGCCGACAGGGTTCTCGAAGGCTAGCGTATCCAATTATTCCCACAGATTATTTTCGTAGCTGAAATGGCTGAAAGGCATAACAGAGTTTCTCATAAAATTACGGAGTTACTGTGTTGCGAATGTATGAATGAGAAAATTGAGAGAAAAATACAAAGTTGAACTTATGCGTGAGTTTCATTCGATATTCCATTCTAATCCAGTGGTAGGTGTAACAGAATTCGTAGTTCTGTGTGGGTTTGAAGTATCGATATGGGGGTCATAGTGGCAGAAGATTATGACCTGATATAACGAATATATTACTTATATGTAGAAGATATAAAGACAATATAAAAAGAATATAAAATTGTACATGAAAAAAGTAATATCGTTTGCTTCAGCCTCAATTTCGGGAAGTCATCGACTTCATGATGATGATGGACACTACCTTGTACTGAAAAGAGGCAAAATAGACTAAACCCGATCTGCAAGAGTGCCCGTCCCAATGATTGGAAATTAATTTTAGGAGTTGTATCGCCAAAAGCATATGTAGGAACTTATTCTACGAATAATCCCGCACTGAAACTTCCCAGGGAAGTAGTTGTTCTGATAGGTGTTAGTTCGTCAACCCACTGTGACGGTAAGTTGAGACTGGCATGAAAAAAATGTTTATTATGATTCATAGTCAGTCCTCAAGTGTGCTCACTGACTACTATTTAGGAAAATTTTCTCTAAGTTATTCATTTTATGTATGAAACGAAAGTAATACAAACTATAAAACAACAAGAAAAATTAGCTGGCGCTCCGGGGCGAGTAGATTGATTCCAGTGGCAGATTTGCCTTTTCTTTTCTGACCGGTCTCTGTATGTAGTTGTTGATGGAGTATAATCTGATATTCTCCCAATAAATGCAGGTGTCCCAAAGGGTTCAGTTCTGGCGCCCACTTTGTTTCTGCTTCGTATCAATGATTTCCTCGAGAAAACATCTTGTTCAATACATAGTTTGGCAGACGACAGTACTCTTTATACCAGTTTCTCTTCCAGGGTCCCCATACCAGCTTGAGAAACAAAAATTCAAAGAAACGTTCACGTCAATAAAATTAACGACTCAGTAAAAATAATAGAATGGGGTAACATGAACTTGGTGGAATTTAATGATACGAAAACCCAGGCATGTCTCTTCTCAAGAAAAGCCGATCTATCATTATCTAGTATTCAGATGTCAGGAGTAACTATTTCGACAAAGTCAAGTATCTCGATGCTAGGAATTACAATCAGTGATAATCTCTCATGGGAAAACCATGTTAGATCGATCGCTAAAGGTGCTTCCCAAAAACCTTGATTGCTATTTCGTGCGAAGAAATACTTTACTTCTCGTCAGCTTCTAATGATCTACAAGGCTCAGATACGACCTGCCTTGGGATACAGTTCTCATGTGTGGAGTTTGGCACCAAAATATTCATTGCGGCTTCTCTCCATTCAGAGAAAGGCAATTCGTCTTGTTGGTGATTCTTCGCTCACTTGATTGGAACATCGTAGAAGGGTTGGAGACTTGTCTCTCTTCTATAGATATTTTCACCTTCAGTGCTCTTCTGAATTGTTATCAATCGTTTCACCCTTGGCAATATCTACACGGATGACTCGACGAGTACAGAATTCCCACCCCTTTGTTGTGAATTTAAAGACATGTCGAAGCTCTCTTGCTCAGAGATCTTTCTTTAATAGAACAGGTGAGCTTTGGAACTCCTTGCCGAAGGAGGTTTTTCCTGAGGCTTACAAACTTCTCTAATTCAAAGTGAATGTTGATTCGTATCGCCTGTCCCTTGATTCACGCGGTGTTCTTTGAACATTACAGGGCTTTCCTTTCGTGTGAAAAAAAAAACTGCCGTGTGCACATCCTGTGAATCTCCATATATAAAAAAATATTGAATACCCATACCCGGAAAAACCTGCAGCACCACATCTTCTGAAGATCTTGAACTGCCAATGTCCTCTCTTCCATAGAATAAAATAGGGTGTCTCCTGAGGCTTAAATGAATTCAAGATATCGCCAGAATATTTAGTGACACAACTATCGTAAAATTTAAACTATTCCGTTTCGTCTTTTACCAATGAGTAATAATGACCAGATTCAACGTCAAAACCACAGTGAACAATGACTGAATGAACATTATATTAGTGGTCTGCTAGATTGAATCGTTCATCTATTTTGAATCTTCGCAAGAGTTTGGTGCTTCCGCCAGAGGTTTAGTCATCTTGAAGAGCATTGTGTAGATGTATTCTATAAATGCTATACAGTGTGGTCCACTAAGTTTGCAACAAATGGGAAACTTTTTTATTATCGATTTCTCAGAAAATTTTATTCTTGACAAAAGTTGGTGCATGTTCCAAAACTATACCAAGTGTACCTGAAATGGCTTTATGGCAATCACCATACAGGATAGGCCAAAAAATATAAATTTCGTTCAAGAGTAAAGTACCCTTATTTCAGAAAATATAGAAATATGTTGAGAAGAAAAGTTGCTTAGAATTGAAAGTTATGTTCAGATACGAAGTCATGGCCTGCTATTCGAATTTTTTTTTCTTTTGGAAAATTTTGAATTACCCCCGTATGATACATATTTTTACCATTTTGATTCAATATGTATTTGAAGTAGCTACAATCAAATCGGTTTGGAGTATTTCTTATCAAATTAAAGTGAATTTGTATAATTTACATGGATTTGTATTTTTTAGGTGACCGTCAACTTCTTGTTTGTTGCAACGATATTTAACAGAACTCTAAAATAACACAAATATTTTTATGTAGTTAGTGAAGTATTTGCCTCGTTAAAAAAAGTATTTGTGTTATTCTAGAGTTCTGTTAAATATCGTTGCAACAAACAAGAAGTTGACGGTCACCTAAAAAAATACAAATCCATGTAAATTATACAAATTCACTTTAATTTGATAAGAAATACTCCAAACCGATTTGATTGTAGCTACTTCAAATACATATTGAATCAAAATAGTAAAAATATGTATCATACGGGGGTAATTCAAAATTTTCCAAAAGAAAAAAAAATCGAATAGCAGGCCATGACTTCGTATCTGAACATAACTTTTAATTCTAAGCAACTTTTCTCCTCAACATATTTCTATATTTTCTGAAATAAGGGTACTTTACTCTTGAACGAAATTTATATTTTATGGCCTATCCTGTATGGTGATTGTCATAAAGCCATTTCAGGTACACTTGGTATAGTTTTGGAACATGCACCAACTTTTGTCAAGAATAAAATTTTCTGAGAAATCGATAATAAAAAAGTTTCCCATTTGTTGCAGACTTAGTGGACCACACTGTATATTCATCCAAGATGCGTCTGCCTGGAAATTGAGCTATAAAAAGTGACCATATAGGCAGGAAAGTAGTTGATTTTGATAAACTCTTCCTTTTTGTGAGTTTATGAAATGTCTATGGATAATGTACACACATTAAGAGAAAGTGCATACTTTTCATTACTTCAGGGAATGCTAGACCCTTGGAGCAGTGCGAATGTGTTGAAAACAAAAAACCACACACGTCCGTTCAGTTCTGGTGCGCCGGATTCATCAATATTCTCATCGAGCGAAGAACTGCAGAATGCCTCCAGGCATATCGAATGAGTGGGTGGAGAAGTAGAGGAAACTTGAAAGCATTTCCAGCCTTGAAACTACGACGCACAAACTCCATTTTCATCAAGGTATGATCAACGCATAAGTAAATTTATGTGGTTTCCGATACGAGTATATTGCGCCTCGTTCCTTTGAGGATTGCAGCTATGAGAAGGTGGATGTTTGATTTGTTTATCTTCAATGAACAGAAGGCGGTGGCAAAGAAATATCTTATGAATAGTGGCCTCATAGGAAAATTGTGAAGTGGTATTGGTTTGGACTTCCATAGTCTTATTATTATCAACTCTATTGAAACCTGTTGCACGGAAACAAGAAAAAAATTATAAGAAATACAAATCAAATGGAGAAATCGAATCCGAACAGAAAGGTTGAAATGGAATCTTGATCAAATATTTGATTGATCGAAGAAAATGATATTGTTACCAAAATATTGAGATATTGAGTATGAAATAACAAAGTCATAAAATTTCAAAGAAAGAAATTTGAGTAACATGAACAAATGTTGAAACCAAGCTTCAAGTTGAGTTGGTATCCGCAATCGTCGTAATGATTTTGTTCATTTAATTTGTTCATATTTTCTTCATATTTTCCCATTCGAATTCCTTGACTTTGCTGTTTCATATCTAAATTTTTCATCACTATATTATTTCCTTTGATCAATAAAATCTTTTATTATATTCTTCGACCAAAAATCCATTTTAACGAATAAAAAAATGGAATTAACAATATTCATGAGAGATGTAAAACCAAAAACTTGCAAACAGTCTCTGTTAATAGGTACGTGCATATCATTCTCTCCACAAAAATACACGAGTTCCTACTTATCGAGCACTGGTTTACACAGAAATCATTTTTTTTGCTCAATTTGTATACCAAGCATATGAAAATTGAATCAAATAGATAGCATACGTAGGAAATATCTACACAAAGCAAAATAGTCGATATTTCGAAAAAGCTTGATATCCTTTTAACACAGACATTGATTCATTATCCTATTTCTCTATAAAAAATGCTTTCACGGATCACGATTTTTCTCAATTCCATCGCTAGTTGACGTCAGTGATCAGTCGTTATAAACACCGTCAAATGATTTCTTCCTGTTTATCGTAGTTTCGATTAGTTTGGTTTTTTAAAACATGCAACTCGATGTTTAGAATATAAAATAGGGAGCAAAATGGGGCACTTTTCCATGGTTCAAAAGTTAGCGTCTTTCAATTCTGAGAAGGGTATATTTTACCAATTTGCGTTAAAAAACCGGTAAAGCAGACGTTAGTCGCCACTTATATAAACGTTCTTCCACCTGCTTCAATCTATTTTTCCCTGCAAAAATTTCTATTTCACGTGAAAAAAAAATTGATTTGAAACTGTTTGGTTTTCTAGTTGGGAAGCTAGAATATTATAATCGACGGACCGATCGACAAACCATAGTTTTTCATTTGATGAGTCAACAAAATAGGCAAAATCCTATGTCATATTTATGAACAAAAAAATCAAATGAATGAAACACAAGAATGAGGAAAGGGCATTCTAAACAAATAATATAGGATGCCAATCGGTCAGTATATAAAAGAAGAAGTACAGCCAGATGACTGGTTTGCTGTCCATACATTTCTCAGGAAATTTGTAACTCTTTTCTTCGCAAGCGCCATCTGAACTAATACACTAGAAAAGACAAAGCTTATAAACATAGTAAGCATGTGTCGCCAATTCTACCCCAAACTCTCACAGCTATATGTCCCAACACAAGATGAATAGAATCATTCGTGAAATTACTGATTCGATATTGTTTTGTTAAAACTCTAGACACGATTTATTAGACTATTATGGAGAGACGGCTTGAATGCATAGTTATCGCAAGTCCTTGGCGAGGGTGTCACTGATATATGCAAATTCATGATTTTGTATATCAAAATTTCGATTGCGCTAACAAGTACATACACCAATTGAATCATTCAATCAGTATTCCGACAAGAGAGAGAGAGAGACAGAGAAACAATAACCTATCTTCGAAAATTCAAAAGTAGATACCAAAATACCCTGACTATTGAGACAACTGAAATCGTTGAGAGAAACAGCGTTCATACAACAAATATGATATAATTTATGTAAAAGCATACAGACTTTCAGATATGATTTGAATACATGAGTCCTTACACAATTGAATACTGATCACAAACCCCAATTCGGCGTTTCAGAATTCCCTCCTGTATGTGGCTTGAAGAGAGATAGCTTGTGAAGGATGGAATACTTCAAGTCTAAGCTAATGTCATCCTTCTCCTATTCACTTTTGAAAATGGATTCCTCCTCCCTCTAATGTATTTCGCATCGTGTGATTTGGAAAACTGTCATGAAGGTCACTCCATTAGTTATAATGTCTATGTTGCTAATTTCTCACTTATGGAACATACCCATTTATTCATAACAAAGGAATGTAACAGGTGTATATAGACGGCAACGCGTTTTAAAACTACTACGATATTTTAGTAACGTACAAGATGAGAACTCACGAATCTTTCTCTCCTATACAAATATTTCACACTCTCTTATCTTTCACTGTTATGGATAATTTCAACGCTTCGAATGGCGGATCTAGGAGTACTAGTGAGGTTTATGTTCGAATTAGAGAACAAAATTAAGACATAACTTGGGAATCTTCCCATCAATCTATGACATGGCTCAATAAACCAACCAATAAAGTGTAGCTTGATGTATTTTTAGAAGCTCATAACTCTGCAGTTTATTATGATGTGGGGTGTAAATGGTCTCCTTTCAGCCACTAATCAGTTTTATCTACGCGACAAATGATTCCTCGAGGTTCTTTCTGTCGTTGGTGTATTGAATTTTTTCTTCTTATTGAAGTATACATCATAAAGTGCTTCTTCGAAAGTCCCCTCCCCCTCTTATCTCTGGATCGATTATACATAAACAAGTAAAATTTGGAACAGAAGATTAAAGGTTGTAAACTTTCCTCCTAGTGATGATAGATGACGACAACAGCAAGATGACGTCACAAGGCCATTGTGACCAATAATTTTGAATGGAACCCTTCGGCAAGCGACACCTCTTTCAAAAAGAATCGAAAAAACCTATCCAATGATACTAATTTTGTTTGTGTTAATGTCAGTTTTGGCAACTCGGTTTCAAAAACGCAAAGCTGTGGTGAATTGAAACAGTTAATATTGACAATCAAAATTCAAGCTCCGCCACTGGATAGTTGTCAAATAAGCTGGCGTTTCTGTTAGTCTCCCTAATTCGACGTTTTTGTAGTTGTCCAAAGTTTTGATAAGAGGGAAGTGGACTTTTGAGACGCACTGTATACTATAGAGATAGGTACCCAGAGTGATATACAGGGAGTAATATCTGGCAGTGATGGTTTTCTTCGGTGCAAATACAATAAGTCCCATATTCATCAGCATCACTCGAAATAAGAAATCAATAGATACCATTGTTTCCAAGGACTTTTTTATTTTATCTTGATGCTTAACGCCCCATATAGATAGAAATAATTTTATCTAAGTTGTCAAAAAACCCAGGTTTTGGGATTTATACCTGTTATAGTTTGGGATACAATTTTCGGCACATCCAAGATGAATAAAAACCCTAGTGTGTTGACTAATACTTAATAGATTGTAAGCAAATTTCCTCGACTTTTCGCTTTCTTGATTTTGATCAATTTCAACTGAAGAGATACCTTCGAGAGTTTTCCAGCAGAGGCGCACCTTACGTGATTTTAATTTAATCTATGATGCCATGATATCCGTCTACTCGACGGCCAATCAATTATTTATAGATTTATAGGTTATGTTTATTTCATGGTCTCATGTTTTGCATGCAATTTCTTGCTTTCCCGCGAAATGCTAGAAATTATGTAGTCATCACATTTTGACTGATTATTAGGTATTCCTTTTGCTTTCAATTTGATGAAAAATGAATCAAAAACCCAGTGATCGTGATGTGATTTTAAATCATCCGAAACAATAGTTGTGAGTGAAATTGGAAAGTACTGATATCTTATCTTTTTACTTTCTGAGGAACTGAAGATAGGTAAGTACTTTTTTCTTCATAGTCTTATAAAAATGCAATTTTTATGTGATTACGAGCCGATGATATGGGGGATAAGTAATACCTACACGTTACACCAGCGTTTTATTTTGAGCTTTGTGAATCGGTTCATAATAAATCTCACTATCACTATAAAATCAAACAAATACAAGAATAGCAACGATGAACACTTCTTGAAAAGAATTTGAACAAGAAACGTGAAAAGAAACAAGAACTAGGTATAACAGTTTGAATATTAGAGGAACTCTCAAATGCATTCAAATTCAAATCGAACTGTCAAACATTTCAAAAAAATTAATAGCTTTTTATTAGACGAACTTGACCTTACGTATTTTGTATACTGATGATTCTATTGGTGAACGAAAGATCCCGCAAGAGTTCATCCAATGAGACCGCCGGTATCGAAAATCACTCGTAAGCTGCCGCCTCAATAAGAATGTACCCTTAGAAAATCGCATTTGTATTACCACCTCAACACCACCTACCGTCAAAAAATGTAAGTTTACTCTTCGATTTCTCAGGTCGAGAGGAATTGGCTAAACAAAAGCATATCGGTCAACGCACCAGGGTTTTTATTCATCTTGGGCACATCCTTCTATGATAATAGGCATCAGAGCCTCCTACATCAGTTAAGATGGCGTTTGCTACGGAAGGAAACGGCCTGTATTAATCGTTCAGAATACCGGCCATATTCTCCATATTTGTTATCCTCTTATTTGATTTCGTTTTCCATGAGGATATTTCCCATTTCCCCAACCAAACGTCAGAAAGAATTTCAAAACGAAGTGTCTCCAAGAGAAATGGAAATATTCGTGAAAGAATAGTTCGCAGCAAGTACAAGAATGTGTGAAGGTGATGAGTAGCGTGTGCTTCTTCGGTTTCATGATGCAGAAAAGGTACAATAGACCTATTTTCCCAAATTTGAAAGGCGATAACTTCTGATCTAGGGAAAATCGCCGCGTTTCAAATCCTCGTTTATATTATACATCGGAATACAAGTTTTTGAGAGAATATTTTTTAAACGTGGAGATATATGAAAACAAAACTTTACCTCGTATCGAAAGGCAAATCGTCAACTTTTCAAAAAGGAACAAATTTCAAACATGTTTCCAATATGCTTCAAGTTCATTGCGTGAATGATAATATATATTATAGATCACATGTGATATCCTTCGGTACTATATATCGCAATAAGTCGTATTTGTAGCCTAAGTAGACTTCTGGTAAGTACAAAAAGCAGGAATACTGCACGTGTAACTTCAAATCATGAACTATTCGCAATAGAAAATAAGCGATACGCCCCCTATCGACTTTTGTGGGAACACTCAACGGTTAGATCGCCATATTCTAGTTTGCATGTGTTTATATGGGGCTGTTGTATTGACTCTTCGGTCATATTGGACTTTTATGATTTTTGTGTGTTTTTGAGCTTCAATAGCGATTGTGGAGATTTTCAAGAAGTTTGTAAATATTCCACTGAAATAATTGGGAGGTTTGCTGCTTTTCATTTATTGTAAGCGTATATTAACTTTTTGTAGTTTTCTAGTTCTGGATATAAACGAGTTTAATCTTTGATACAATCTCTGTGGTATGGGTGATAATGAATATGAATAATTCAGTGAGAAATGCATAATTCCTATTGGGTAAAATCACATCTACCAGCTGAAAACGGCAACTTCTGATACTTTATCATTGCTTGAATACATTGATTGAATTTTTATATTTGAGTGATCGAAGTAAATTATTCCAACTGAGAGATGTGATTTTCAATTATTTCAGGTGTGCATCCATCATTAATCATGCAACATTTGTTCATCAAACCCGACTTGATAGCAGAAACTCATAAATCCAAGTCTCATCTGGAAATAACCTCGAGTCATTCGAATTTTACAATGTTTCGATAATGAAAAACCTTCGAATTCGTTCAATGAAAAGTTCTTTCAGTATTCAACTGTCGATTGAGTCACCTCTCACACAGAAATTGATGAGAAATTGAAAATTTCACGAACAAAAGGAGCACGAGAATATCGAAGCTCGATATATACACATGCAAATGTAAAACATACAACAGTATAACCATGGCGAATTGTCTGCTTCCTCTTTCCATTTTTAAAAAATTTCAATAATTTGTATGATAATTTCGGTGAGTTTCAAGATGTGGCACTTGCCATCATCATCAATATCCATAGTGTTGTTTTGATACAACCTACTTCGATTTGAAAATGTACAATTCAACTTCCATTTCCAAGAGGTATCCAACATTGATCTACACATAATCAACAAGTAGCAATTTCTCCATTCAATCGTCTATAAAACCATCCAAGAGTTTGAAAAGGTTTCGTATTCATCAAACACCAATATTCAACAAATTCCTCAGATGAAAATGACCATTCCTTATATCCAAGATTGCAAATGTAAATATAACAATATAACCACGTACAGTTCTGCGTTTCTCCGCCCTAGCGCTGCGATCTTATTTTCTATAGCGAATAAGCGCCACTGAATAAAAACGCCAACTAGCGATTGAATTGAGAAACACCCCACGATACGTAAAAATGACGTAAAAGCATTGTTTATAGAGATATGGTTAGTCAATATCAATATCAGATTGGTGTTCCATAAAAACTTTCACGAAAGGTTCCAATCTTAGCGATTATTGAGACAAACCCTACGAAACATTCGAAAATCGGTGTCAGAAAATATAAATAGTTCTGAGAATGAAAAAACCAACCCAGCATTCCCAATATATGTTCTGGGGGAGGGAAACCACCATCAATCATGAGAATGAAATTACACTCCTCGAAGAAAGAGGTATTGTACTCAGTATTCTGGAAGGTCTGAAAATAAATAAATTCGAGTACTTCCCACATCAAATCAATTTCATGGAAAGTTCTTTCCGAGTAATCAAATCGAGATCCGTGCCTAGAATTAGACCATTTTAATTTTGTGCTGCTTTCTGTTCAGAATATACAAAGAAGCAGCAAATCGGTATTTCATTATACTCCTTTCTGAAAAAGCTATTGTGTGGGTGACACGTACAGTTGTGAACTTGTCCATGTAAAGTTCTCACAGGAAACTGTATTATAGTCTGCTTGAGTTGAACTATTTCGATGCAAAAGTTTGTAACAGAGGCCAAAATCGAAAGATATCTATAATTTGACTAGCAAAATTGAAAATACAGGTATGACAGCAATACAAAATACATAAATAATCCAAATGGGCATCTAAAGTTGTATTAAACTTCAAAGACGTCTGGGAAGTACCCAATGCTTCTTGATGACGTTCATGGCATCAAGAGGGTCAGAAAAACATCGTTCTTGAGATATGAAAAACTGAATTTGAAAATCGCACGGAGACTACGAAAGAGTTGAATTTTTCAATTCTCAAAAGTTTCATTTGGCTCTAATTCATGGAACAATATACATACTAGATATATAATAGTGATTCATCAACAGACAACAACACTACTTTGTATTTGCTCCTTATATTCTAGAGTTTTTAAGGACCGAATTCACTAAGAACGAAAACCGAGTTCAAATTTCAAGTAGCGCCCAAAAAAAAAGAATCTGACAGAAAATGCATGCGAATACTGAGAAAATTTTCATCTTGAGCTCCACTTGAGGTTTGAATTTTGTTTTGTCATGTTCGGTGAATTCGGGCCTGAGGGTCGTAATAGCTCATCTGGTTACGGATAAAGAAGAGTAGTAGGACGTAGGTTCTAATTCCCTTACTATTGTTTTTCATTATTCCGATCGAATAGCTCAAGAACACTCATGAACAATTATACTTTCATAACATTGTAATCGATTGCCAAGAGACGTGCTTGCAGAAATTATAACGGGCTTATTCTATAACTATCAGTATACTTGTGCTCTTTCCACTGAACATCTGGGTTTCCTGAGGATTTCTTCCTTCCTTTTCATCGGTACATTGATTTTTGTTTCACTTTTTTTGCAACCAAAAATCACCAAAAGCAGTTTCTCGCAAGTTTGAGCACTTCCCAAAACTAAAACAATTTTAATATGATCTTTTCAATCAATCAATCAATCAATCAATCAATCAATCAATACTGATTGACACGAGTGCACAATTTGTTTACACAAGTCAGTTCAATTCATGGAGAAAGATATTCATGATAAAATCCAGACAACTGAAATCAGTAGAATGAAATTCACACAAACTTGTAAACAGGCACAGATTTATTTACGTAGGAGCAGAAAATCTCATTGAAAAAATTCTACCACCTAATGCAATGGGTTACGGAGAAGAGGTTTGTTCAATGAAATATTGTAGGGTGTTGGTTTGTTGTTTTGTTTCTGTCATTGCTAGTTCTCAACAGTCGCGGATATTCAATAGGTATGCCTGTATCGTATTGGTATATTCAGCTTCTTTTGCTTTAAAAGAGAGTAAACATCTAAATATGAATATACTTTTACGATTTTTTCCTTGTGGGTTCGTTGATTAAAACTACTTTTATTACAACTTATCATCACAATACAATACATTCAGTCAAACTACTCCGCTAACTATCCAACGCTCTTTACTAAAACTCTGTAATAGATATTCTGCTGTAGCGATGGATCGCTTCCGTATATATACCTGCTCACACCTATGGAGAATCTTCCAGTCAAATCTCGATGATCGAATATGATGACGAGATTTCGCAGGCAGACGATTTTCCTTCGACCCCCCATATTAATTTGCGTTTACGAGCGACAGGGCCGGCCCTAGGAAATTCCGTAACAATACAATTTTCATAGTAATTGTAATTTCTGTTCTTTGATTCGGAGAAGAAAAAGCCAAAAAATAATTTATGAAATCGCAAAAGTTATCTCTGTACACAGCAATGATTGCCTTTGAATTCTGAACACTTTATCATAACGACAAGAATGGCCCCATGTAATTTTTGCATAATTCATGCTGACTGAATTAGACTGTAGTGAAGCAGTCATGATTGTTTTTTGGGATGCTACTTTGGATGAATTTCGCAAGAAAAGTGTTGTTGGACAATGTTTGCCAATGGTTACGCAATGATCCTGCCAGTCCAAAATGCAGTCTAGTGTTTTGCCCAGAAACTTAATTCAGTGCTGTGGTGGTGGGGTCTTGAAGAAAATATATCCTTCATTTTGTTTGCCAAAAACCATTGGTCGACGCGGCTGTTTTCAGTTTCAGTAATTTGTTGGAGACGGCCTATGTTCTTATTTGTTTGAATGACAGCATACAGGATGAATTCTGCTGAATCAGAAGACTTTGGTAGCAGCAAGAGCCTCATAGCCGGGCCTTGCGGAACTTCGTGGTGTACTGTTTTTATTTTTGGTGTGGAGGTGTTAATCTGGACCAATTGATATCTGTTCGAAAGATATGATTCAATTGTTCCAATGTATTCAGTAGTGATATTGTGTGATAAGACAAGAAGGTCTCAAAATACGTAACACCCGGTTGGTTTGGAGTTGATTTCTCATCCAGTTTGATTGGGCTATCACCGAATCTTTCATTCCTATTACTTCCACGGTTTGATTTTAGTCATCTCAACGCGACTCCAGAATTACATGTTTGTGCAGCCCCAACTCATACGCTGTTGAGGTTAATTATAAATCTCGAAGTGGAGACATATTTAATAAACCCACTGCATAACTGTGAATCAAAAATAGACTCGGCTCGCGAAATAGATATTTGACACAGTCGCCCGGGTTTTCGTATTCGTGTAAGACCGATCGATATTTTTCTGTAGCCGATATCCTGAAAGACGAAGGAATTTTTTGAGTGAGGATTTTTTTCTGTGTGGAAGTGTGCTGCTTTTTTGGAAAAGTTGTATTGTTTTCTTATAAAATAATCATTTTTTCACCGGCTTGTTTATTCTCTGTGATTCTTCAAGAGTGTAATACAGGGTGTAAAATTATTGATACAGAATTACATTTGGAAATACGAGGCTTCAGGATTGCATGAAATATTATATTCTGTCTATTTGAAGAGAAAGTTAATGTTCTGTGTATGCATGAAGATTGACGAACTACCAATAATTTTGGAAAGGCAAGCGTTTTGTGGTGTTGGAACACCTGGCCGGCGGTGCACAAGTACTAACTTGACACCGTAGTTTCCTGAGTTTCTAACCTAACACAATCTGAAAAAATTGTTAAATATTTTAGAATCTATACAAGTGTAGGGGCAGACTTTCATCGACCTCGACAAATTTGAAATGATACAAAAATGATAGTAAAACAGAGTAATGACAAGAAACGAAAATTGAAGGAATCTGCTCTCATCATGCTGCCTGGGAAAGAATGCATCTGTATGAGTTTGCTTGATATGGATCGCGGCTGGAACCCCTTTCTGAAGGATTAAATGTTATGTCTGGATTTCAAATTTTTGACAAATGTCAATGACGAAAAATTGTCAACTAGAAATATTGGATTCGAGAAGGAAACGGATGTAGTTTCCGAAACGTTAACGATAAGTATGATCTGAAGGATAATTGTCACAACGTTTCGGCAAAGTCTCATATGCCATCTTCTAGGTGATGATTGAGTTTCGACCTCCGAACTCGGAACTCAATCATCACCTAGAAGATGGCAAATGAGACTTTGCCGAAACGTTGTGACAATTATCCTTCAGAGGATCAAAACCACAGAACACGCAATGAAACCCGAAAACCCAATTCATCATACTTCGTCCGTGAGAATCTTCATGCTAACATATATATATATATATATAAATATAAATATATATATATAAATATATATATATATATATATATATATATATATATATATATATATATATATATATATAGTTCTGTATCTTTTTCATAGTCAAAATTCAGTTATACAAGAAGTTGCTGACTAATTGGACTTGCTGTATCCAAAAGGAACTGTTTTTCAATTTACGCAGCAACCTGTCAGGGTAAATTAAAACTCTGCCCTTCTACACTTGTATCGATTTCAATATTCACACCAATTTTTTCAGATTGTAGTAGGCTAGAAACCCAGAAAACTACGAAGAGAAGATTTATCCTCGACAAAATAATAACTTTCGAGCAGTACTATCTTGAATTATTATATATATTTGACAAGTAAACTCGTGACAGTGAAGTCGGTAAATGAGTTTTGTTGAAGCAGAAATTATGCCACTCAATAACTCGTCAGTTTGATAATACAGAGGCAGTGAGCAGTTTTCCAACATACGATAACAGCGCCGCCAGGTATTCCAGTACTTATAGTTGCTAGTAAATGCTTATTCGTGTACAATACTAGATCATAATATGAGACTGAATAAAATTATTGGCACGAGCTTCTAGGCAAACGAGGTAGTTGCAGAGAAATATCACCACTTCAGAATAAAATTTTTCGAGTTTTATCGAGAGTAACATCTTTACATATTCAGTAGTGTGAAAGGTTTCACCAGAAATTTGTTAAAATAATTCAAAATTCTAGAAATAATCCGCTGCAATAAAAGTAGAATATCTCACCAACGTGATGGAAAGCCTTATGCAAACATACATTCACAGGTACCGTAGGAGCTATCTCCTAGATAACTGTTTTTACTCAGTTGAAGAATGTGTAACATCTTACTTCTCATATGAGCTCTTGGAGAACTGATGAAATTGAAAAACGCCCTCAATGCCTCAACAAACGAGTCGACTCACAAAGGCTCCCCAATTCCTCGAAACCATTATTATCATTTCGAACAAATCCATTAATTTATCCTTCTCGAACCAGACCTGTATACAGTCCGACAGTTTCAACAACGTCGGATTCTCATAGAGCTATAAATACCATCCCTCTATCCACCAAACCACAATCTTCACCCTGTCAAGATGAGTGCTGGGGGTTAAGGGGACTTAGGCCTTGCCACCAAGCCATAATTGTTTATGCAGACTGTAGAACATGAAAAATGTGTCCACTTATACTTAACTTGAGATTCTTTCTCCCTCATTGACTTGCAACAAATACGTGTCATCTATTTCCAGCAATGAAATGAAGTCTTCGCTCTACGCTAGAAGCCAAACAATCATGTATCAGATGCAATAAACTGAAACGAAAGATAAGCGAAATTGAAAATGATATTATCTACACAATATAAGATGAAGAATGTCAGCACAGACGTGATGTGAGAGGATTTACGTACATCGTGAATAACACACATTCAATACATATTTCAGATTGAAAGTAGTTGACACAATACTTCGTTCTGAGGTATTGGACTTCCATTGATCAGATCACAAAAACTGAAACAGCCAAACTCGAATCAGAGGAATGAACTGCTCAATTCACCAGATAATAAAAATATTTTTTGTAAATTAGATTTATCAATTTCAAATAAACTACTACTACTAGAGAAAGGATATGAAGGACACGATGACTTTTTTATACTTGATTTAATCTATCCTTCATAACCTCTCTTTTTCTGCTACATTAAGGATGGAACGCGCTTAGATGTTATACTTCAAGTGTTCTATCTGGCTCCTCCCGCAGTCTTCTCTCTCCTAGGGCCAGTCCATTTGTTGTAATGTCTATGATGCTTCAATAGAAAGTCTCAGGCTCCTCGTAAAAAATCCAAAATTATTAAAAACTATCGCTAAAGAGAGTTGATGACATCTTCGATTAGTTATTTCGAAAGAAAGCGAGATAATAATGTTCTTCCGCTTCCCTTAACGGCTGTTAGAGAGTTGAATTGAATACAAGGTAGTAAATCATATGTATAATCTACAGTCAGATATTCATTTTTATTGTGCTGCAGCAGATTTGTAGTCAAGTATGTATACTCTCAGTGTGATTGCTCAGAAGATTAGGGATAACAAAGCTCACAAACCACCCAGAGGTTTACAAATACTGCAGTACTGGATATAAGTGTTATGCGTAACGATATTTTAACTAGGTAGGAACGCAGTGAATGTTTGCAATGTATAAATATGGAAAAATATCGATTCTTCAAAATAGTTTGGATGTAGCTATTCAAAATATATGATTCAAACCTTCAGAAGGGCATATAAACCCAAGTTCCCTATTGGAAAACTAGGGAAGAACTTTTTCATGGATGAACTTCCACATTTCAAAGAATGTTATACAATATACATGTACCTATTAACAAAGAAGGTTTGTGAAAATTTTCGATTTTCCTTCCTTCGATATTCAAGACGTCACATTGATATCCATAATTCTATTACAATCTTACTGCAGTGTACAAAATTCAACTATCCCATGATGACGTGCAACATTTTTTAAATTGTATCAGCTATACGTCTATGAATGATTCAAACATATAACAGGAAATGTTTGCTACTTGATGTAATTCTTTCAGAGGAGTTCTGTATTTTTTGCATTGAGTTGAAGAGGATAAAGCCAAAAATCATTGCCCAAAAATGAAATGAAGCCATCGTTCTCAATTCTTAATTTTAATCTTCATTCAAACGGATTATATCCTACTCGAAGAATTTATCCTTATTTGTCAATGGTCTTCAATTCGAAAACGGCCTAGTACAAGTTGAATGTGTTCCACCTCATCCTTCATAATTTGAAATGAATATTCTTCAATGCGTTTTGAATCCGAATCTCGAAACACCTTGTAAAGCGACGTCTTGTACGTCACAGACTCTAGGTTACCAAGCAACCAATTATTGTAGATTACTCTTGGGTCCTTTCCTCCCTTTATATTTCCCCGCCCAATACTATGTGCACAGAATCGTAAATTCAATAATGGAGTGTTCATAATAAAAGGAAATGAGCTTCATATCATTGAATGAATATGTGAATGCAAAAACTCCAAAGTGAAATTATATTAGTGAAATTGCACCAGGTGGTAATGGAAACGAAAATTGAAAACGATCGCAGAAAAAATGATTTCATACGTTTTCCTCGAAAACTTCAAAATCAAAAAATGGATATAATTGGTCACCTTACATGTATCGCTTGAATTCATGGAAAACAATTTGTATGCAAAAATTTAGATCAACAAAGATAAAACACATATATTGAATATTCAATCAAACATATCATTCGATAACTCACGAGTTGTCGAGAATGCAATTGGCCTTATCCCCGAGTCGTTTACTGTAATTTTTTCATGCTGCCACCATCCTATCAGCTCACCTAGACCTACAATACCCTTTTATCGTTAATTATTAGCGGCTGCCGCAGTGGGTGTGGAAAAAAAGTTAAGATTGTTTGATATACATTAAATTTTCCATAATTTTTTACAATATCCCTAGTGGAGAAAATTATAGACTGAGTCCATAAAGTAATAAAACGGAATCATAGTAAGCAACTTTCAGAAACTTATACAGAATGCTCTGCTAGAATGGGTTTCACGAAATTCATGGAAATAAAGTGCATAAAGGTGGAAAACTGAACTGCTTTTGGGTGAAAAAGATGTTTTCCATGATGATAAAAGAGTCCTGTTTGGATTCCTGATTGAATATCGAAGAGAAATGAGCATTTTCCCACTCCAAAGTTAAATGAAATAAATCGGATTAGGTAGAGAACGCAAAATAATATCGTTTTTGAGTGAGATACAATCCGTACCTACTAAGAGGACCGAACTGTTTTTTTCTGGAATTCTCTGGGATCTATTCCAATATTTCTCCCACTGCTTCCTCATACGAAAGAAATAATTGCCAAGAATATACACCCAAACGAATGGAAGCATTGAACATTTGCCAAACAATTGACAGATCAATCAAGAGTCAATGTCAATTAAAAATTGATTTGGTGTAAAGTTTCGGGATAATAGCGCAACTTTTCAACTGACCAGTGTGTATATAAATAAATTCCCTCTCACAATCGTTTATAAGCAATGATTGAACTTCTCAGGAAGTTTAGACATTTGGCGATGATTTTGATTTTGCAAATTTTTCGTTGTTGGGCTCAGCTTGACTCTTAAAATGAGGAAGTGTGTTCTTAATCAGCAAGAATTAAGATGTTGAAAAGTTAGTGCAGTTTCATGAGAAGCTTTCGTTTCATCCATTCTCAATCCTTTTTCAAAATCAATGCTCCTATTTTTACTGTACAAAAATTGACGTTCTTTTGAACTACGTTGAACATACTTTTTCCCCCCCTCACCACCTATCATCATCTTCTTCCCCCATCCTCATCCACACTCTCTCCCATGCACCCATCTCCCCTCTCTCGCGGTCTCCCCCCCCGCGGGTTGCTCCCCCCCTCCCGGGGGGGGGGATTTTCCTTCTCAGGAGGGGGGTGGTAATCAAAGGTGAGTAACTCCAAATTTTTTTCTTTCCATTGGTTTTTTCTTCAATTTCTTCTTCCTTGACTATTCGCAATTTTCATTTTCCGGTCACCAGCAAAAACCCCATTCCAGTTCCTCCCAGGAACAGAACAGAGCAAAACGAAAACCAAAAAGGCAAAAAGTAAACAAACAAGGCGGCTGTTTTTTTCACGACCCAACACCACCACAACCAGCATATTCTTCTTGTATTCAGACTCCTATTTCCCAACAAAAACCAAAATCCACCCACAACCAAAACACCAACCCCAACTTGCCCGGCCATACACTCCCGACTCCCCCCCTCCCTTTTTCCCACACCCACCAACCAAAACAGGAAAAAAATAAAGAAACTTCTCCCTTCATAAAAAAACATCCCCCCCCCCCCCCCCCCCCCCCCCCCCCCCCCCCCCAAACCCCCAACCCCCCCCCCCCCCACCCCCCCCCCCCCCACCCCCCCTGGGGGCGCGCCCCCCCCCCCCCCACCCCCCCCCCCGGGGCCCCGGGGGGGTGACTAATATTTGTTTACGAATTATACCATAACTGTCATAGACGTCAGAGAAGTCTATTTTCTGTATATCCAATTTTTCTTTGGTCAATATAACGCATTATGACATCATACGAATTCGTTATTTGCTATTTGGAAATAACAATTTTCAGTTTGGAAATCGGCCAGAAGAAATATATTCATTCCGATCTCATTAATATCTTCTACACTTCTGTCGTATTTATACTTATTAGTGAACACAAATACAGCAAATAGATCGTGAGTTTTAGAAGAAAATTGCAACGCTCTAGATCGAAAGATAAAGGGAAATTATTTCAATCATGAAATATCTCTGATTTAGGAACGTCGGTGAATTGAAAAAACTAAGAGAATTTCAAATATATAGTTAGAAACGCGTGTTCTATTCGAAAATCTAAAGTTGTCGTGTTTCCGGAAGAACGAAAACACAGAATTATTTCTGTGGAAGATGATTCCAGAAGGAAGGAAATTCGTCTCTGTGGGCTTACATCAGTACAACAGTATACAAAGACGTCTCTCCTGCGTGCCTCCAGTGGCTGGATATAATTACAAATAAACCGTTGAAAACCCCTCGTTGGAAACACCTGCAATGCGGAGTTATTTCCGCATCTCTGTCATTCGATCGAAAATTCGAATCTTCCTCATCAAATTCGAACAAAAATATCTGCAACACGTGAAATAATACAATTGATCTTTTCAGCGCAAAAGTTATCTTAGGAATAAAACCAGGCTAGTGAGGTTATTTGCCAAATAATGTTCGAATATTATATTCCGCAAGACAATTTTATAGCAAAACTTTATGGCATAAGGTGGTCATGAAATGTGTTAATGTTTGTATTACTCATTATCACACTATTAAAATACCAGTTGGCAATGAATATACATATTATATGCTGTAAAATCAATGAGAAATATAAAAACTTTTGAGAAGCTTCAATTTATTTGTTATGCGAAAGTATGCTTCATAAATTTTCGTCAATCTTACGATAAAAGTATCCCAAGTTGTACTGTGCATACTGTAGAAACTTGTTCGGCATTACATCTTTTGGCAACACAATCGGGTTGCAAGTCACCCTGTATCACTTGAGGAACATTTCATGTAACACATGCGAGGCAGTCTGTAAAAGTACCACGAAGAACATAATTTTTGTACCACCAGATGTTTTACTGATACCACATTGGGAAATAGTCCTTCACAAGACTTGCAGTTCTTAGTCACCATTTGCCCCTCTGGGCCTTAAGAGTATTTAGCCTTTAGTTACGAGAACGTATATCGCTAGATGGCAGAGCGAGTTCGCCTGATGAAATGAATACAAACTCCGCCCTACTTCTAACTTGGCCACGCTCAGGCATAACAGGGCCGAATTCAGTTCACCGTCGTGCTCGTTCTTTCAAATCACATTTCAGATTCATACCTGTTCGATATCGTATCAATCTCAAAGTTTGCACGGCAATTGCAAATTATTCGAAGATTAAGAATCTTTTATCAAAATTGATGAATTCAAGATGCGAATGAGATTTGTGATTATGGTCCGCCTCGAATCAAAATTGCTATGAGGATTTTTTAGGGTTTGAGATTATGAATATTTTGTGGAACATAATCAATTCAAGTTGAACGAGAATTTAATTATTAATTATGGTCCGATTCGATTCATAATTGCTCTGAGGTTTCCGGGGTTGATTTAGGGTTTGAGATCATAAGTATTTTGTAACAAATAATCAATTCAAGTTGAACAAGACTTGATTATGATCTGATTAGATCCATAATTGGTACGTGGAGGTTTTCGTGATCAACATTATGAATCTTTTGTTGAAATCAATGAATTCAAAATGGCGGCTTCAAGGTGTCTGGCGAGTTTTGTGATTATGGACCGATTCGAATTAAAATGGATATTTTGTAGTCTTCAGGCGTGATTTTTTATGTTGAAATTTCAAAATTCAAAATGGCAGACTAGTTTTGTGAAATATGGTCGTGATCTATGGAAGATCTATGGTACCTATGTAGCGGTTTTTGGGTTCGAAAAGAAGTATTTTTCAAGAATTCAAAAATGGTAGCGACAAGATAGCTACGGGTTATTCCCTGATTCATGGTCGTGTTCTGTTAAGAATTGCTTTTTGCTTAAAATGAATGCATGAATTTGAAATTTTTCGAAAACATGAGGAGGGTGTTTAGTTGATCAGGTGATAATTATGAATGGAAAATTGAAAAATAAAGTATCAGATTTTGCCTTTCGAGTAAGAGACCATTCACACTATCAGTTTTCTTTATTAGTTCGAAATGACGAAAAAAATCCATAATTCATAGTCTTCGATTCTAAAAAATATTCCATCTGAGGATCTTCGGGGATATATTAGCCGGATATATTTGTGAAATCGAATGAAACAGTTGAAAATAGTGAACAATAGGATCTCATCGAAACTATCTTGAAAACTTTTCTTTCGATTTGAATGTAATTTTTTCCAGGAAAGGTTCATCGTATACGTAAGATTCCAGACAAAATTAGTCAATATCAGCCATGAATGATTCAATTCATTCGATGTGAATGCATTTATTGGAAATAAATGAAATCGAACAATTTTTTTCTAGATGTTCCATTCAAATATTAATCGATATTAAAAAATGCTACTTCTTTCTTTTTTTTGCATTTTTTCTCTGAACTCGATAATGTCAGGAGCATCCCTGATTCGCATTCCTCTAGGAAGACGCCCGTCCAGAATTTCGGGTAGAATACAATCTACGTAAAATGATTTCATGTATTCTTTCTATGCTGAAATCATTTCTGGTATATATAACAAAATCGCAATAGTTTCTTCTGGTTATATTCAGCTGCCCTTGGATTTGATAATGATAATTGTGATTTTTCTTCAACCTAGAATAATTATAGAAATTAAAAATATTAGAAGATCGGATTCGAATGATCAATACCTTATATCATCATCAATAATCTGAAAACACCTAGTGGGTGTATTTCCTTCATCTTTCAATTTTCCGTTGATGGATTATAAATATTTCACTTCGATCAGTCCATCTTCTCCTACTAATCCATCGGGAGAAGCAGCAAGAAATGGATTGTTTTCGTCAATGAATAACCCACAATTATCAACTCAACAATGCCTTTCCTCCTCATATTCAGTGAATATTCGAATTATAATACTTCCCAATGGAAATGCCGCCAAAGGAACAAGCAAAGCCCTCACAATAACCGGATATTCGATCTCGTAGGGAAAAGTTAATGTTTCGTTTGTGGACCTTGCCGCCATTCCCCATCACTGTAACGTTTTCGCTTCAAAGGGACATCAAAAACGCCGCCGCCGCCCCCCAAAAAACCGTTCAACTCTAAAACAATTGGGAAGATATTGACAAATAAAGCATGATCTCCAACAACAATTCCCACAACTTGAAATAGAATGGGACCTAAAATCAAAAATTTCTTCTGTTATCATTGAGTTGACCCGTTGAATTCTGAAATGTCCGAAAAACCATGATATTACAATCCAAAAGCTCCTATATACCGATTTTAGATGAAATCGAATCAGAAATAACTGAACTTGTCCAACATTCCACAGCCGCTATCATGGTATTTCTCAATATAATAATATCATGAAGTATTGACCCTCCATTGATGGATACCAGTAATATTTTTAGCCAACCGGAAGATATCAGATAGAAATGTGAACACGCACACATACAGACAGGTGAGTTTAAAAAAAATTGTGATTGTAAAGTTTTAAGTTTCGTCTGACCAAAAGAACTTATAGCAGCTCTTCCTATTCTCATTCCGACCCTGTGCCACCTTGCACACTGGCTTTATGATACTCTCTCTCTTCCTCACCAGACGTGTGGGAGGAGCAACCTGAGAGGCGTGTCAATTGAAAAGAATTCATCTTTATTTCTAAATCCAGAATTGAAAGTAACAATCGGTTTTCACTGGTCGACGGCTGAACCAAACCTTTATTAAATGACTGGGATGAAATTGAATATTTCACAAATCGAAAGGAGTAATGGAAGGAAATCCAATTTGTGAAAACAACACATTCTTGTAAAATTATTAACAAAATATAATGAACATCCAGAGGAAAAGTGAGGCAGTCGTTTAGCTAAGTAAATGATGGGCTTCAATACTGAACAAAAAACACACCAAAATATTCGTTCGTTCTGATGGTGGAATTGAACAAAAATGTCCAAAAATGAGAAAGAAAATCCTTTTCATTCATTTAATTCTTGAAGAATATTTTTTTTATCATTTTTCCTTTATACACTCATACAACCCTTCATCAATCATAATGAAAAAATTCGTTTCTGAATCCATTTTATTCAGGGATGAAGACCCTTAACTTCTGCTTTCAAAAGTTGAATCTGTTAGTTGAAGAAACAATTTAGTTTTTCGGCAACGTTCCGAACTTCATCGAATTCAATTTTTGTTTTATCTGATTTTGCTATCTCGGAAACGGCAAGACCTACAAGGTCGGTTGAATTGGACAAAATTTACTAATTTGGGGAATTGGAATAATCTCTCTCCAGATTGAAGATATCAGTGGTTATTCAAAAACTTTAATTGTCGAATTTCGTTTTCTGAAATACTGTTTTATATTTGCTATAATTTAATATGAACCAATTTTTGATGCTACGTTTCGCTCATTATATTTCATCATCGTATTCATTCAATTCGGACTTCTAGTCTTTTTCATAGCTTCTTGTAGCCACTGTCGTAACAAACTCAGCTATGTACACATATATGTCTCTTTCAACGTTTTTCTCATCATCACTGTAGGGTCATGAATTCCCGGTCAGTGCTACCTGAAGACCAATATATTTTTGGTCTAGAACTCAAAGCAATACATAAACTGCATATATCGAGAAAAATTAATATACTAAGTAACAAACAGAAAATAATCTCAGAATAATCCAAACCATCAAACTATTACGATATGTCCTTGGGTTCGATTATTGAAACACCAAACAACACTAAACTACTTTTGCTATTACAACTCTTTATCACAATACAATGCAATCACTCAAATTGCTCCGCTAACTATCCAACGCCCTGTACTAAAACTCTCTGTAATAAAAATTCTCTACTTCGACTTCTGCACTTAGCAATACTAAAGCTTTCTCTGATACATACTCAGTAAAACTCTCCGCCTCTTCACTAAGCTAGAAACTCTGAAAACTATCTGCTAAACCCTCTACTCAGCTAGAAACTCTGATAACTATCTGAATAACTATCTCGATGATGTGTATCATATTCTCCACGCAAATCAAGAGTTCCTGGAAATATGTCGTTCTCTCTTCGACCCCTCATATTATTCTGCGTTTATGAGCGAAGGGCCGGCGCTAGGAGATTTCGTAACAAAACACATGTATCATAATACATAGCTGAATATGTTATGACAGTAGTAAGATGAAAAAACACCCATTACATGTTCACTGTGTTGAAATTTCTTTCTAGTAGGTGTTCTCTTTGTCATGGTCTGCACTAACAATGTACAACTGGAAAAATAGCTGAGTTTGTGCCATGTTGGATTGGATTTGCTGTACCAGTACTAATATTTTATCGTATTCATTTCAGCCACCAACAATGAGTGGGCCCTTCAAACGAAGACCTTCCCTCAAGTCCCTCCCGGCAATGAGCCTTCCCCCGGACGCCATACGCAAGGCCTCCATCAGGAGGGCCTCAGCAGTGGGCCCCTTGCTCAAACCACCGACTGCAACCCACCAGGAAGTGCCGTGGGACATGCTCGACCGATGCACGTTGCCCATCATCTTCTGCCACGCAGCCGCTGTCATCTTGAGCAACGCATTGAACGTGCTGCATATATCTGACGTGTCCACTTTCACGCTCTTCATTTGGTTCACCATAGTGACGATAGGGGCAGTTCTCTTCTATCACAACCTGAAGGTGGGTAAACGATGCGATTGGAACCTTTGGTGTAAAAGTTGAAACTTTTCCCAGAGATCTGCATACTGCAGTATCATTTTCTTCTCCTGAAGATGCTAACCTTGTTAGCGAAAAGCGCGTCGAGTGCGAAAATATCAGTTTGGTGTAAGGTAATTGATATCTAGGAAAAGTTTCTGAAGGTGGGTGCTTTGATATACGGAGGTTGTCATTCAATACATGTACAAAGCTGGAGGTGCCCGATTTTTTTTTTTCAATATCGGGTGTGGGGATTCTTTTTTGCTGTCCAAGGGCGTCACTACCCGGGGTTGAGGGAGAAGCGTGCCCTCCCGGCTGCTAGGTGGATAAATCAAATATACAGGGTGTTATTCAAGTACGCGGACAATCTCAAAGGGGCGATTCTTTGAGTGATTTCAAGACAAAAAGTTTATTCAAACATAGGTCCGGTAAGGCTTCGTTTTCGTTTTCACAGGGTGTTAAAATTGAAAAAACAAAAAGGCATCGAGGGTCTGATTTGTCCATAACTGAATCGAAATTATTATGTCAAGTGGCGTTCCGAGAGGTACCTACCTTAACAAATAATTTTGACCGCGGAAAAGTGCGCTTCTGATTTTTGTTTTTTTTTTGCATAGAGCTAAAGAAACTATAACTCTTTCATCTCAATTTTCTCTTCTGTGTCTTGCTCTGTTTTTGAGAAAAAATCAAAATCACTTCATTGCTTGGAAAAACAAAATTAAAATTGTTTTTCACTGGATGTTGACATTGAAACAAGAGGATGACAAATAATATGACGTTGAAACCTGGTGACAGTTTTTAATGAATACTTATGCTTGTGTTTCATCGAGAACAGTTAATCTAAAAACTCGAAAAATGACTTCAGTGCTATGTTATTTGGTCAATAATAAATAAAAAGCTGTTTATTGCCTTTCCAAACAAGTACACCCCGGTTGTTGATAGTTTGCTAGTTCAATTTTGTTGTACCAAGCACATGCAAGAAGATGAATTTTATTGTGTTTTTCAAAAACTGAACAAGATACAAAAAAGTTGTAGTTTCAGTATATAAATTCGACAAAAAAATTAAAATTGCAAAAAATCAGTAGCGCACATTTTTTGGTCACACATATTGGTTAAGGCACCTTCCGGGACCCCACTCAATCTAGTTATGCCCCAATGAGCCCCTCAGTCTCCTCAATACCACCGACAAATTCTAAGAAAATCGTCTGAAATGTTTTTTAGATATTCAGGAAAAAAACGATTATTTTTATTTTGACACCCTGTATCTTGAAAACGAAGTATTGCTGAACCTATGTTTATATGAAATCCCTTCGAGTTCGGCCAAGTACTTAAATAACACACTGTATATGCATGTGACAGGTGTATTTTCTCGAGAAAATTATTCAAAACATTTCAGTAGCAGAAATTATTCCTCCAAGAGGTTCAAACGGATATTTTTTTGGCATTTGTTCGCCAAAGTATGCAAAATGTAGTATACAATATCTTCTCTCCTAGCCTGGGCCTGGTACTGGCAACTTGTACAGTCACCGCAGAACTAGTACCCATTTTTACAATTATTCATTTCATCAGTTACTCTTTTTTATTTGAAAGGTTTTTTCTCCTTTTCTGTTTAAACTTTCAGTGGAGTACAACTTTCATTTAGCCAAAAATTCGATGAAAATGACAGAAAAGATGGGGATATATGAAATAAGTTGTTAGGACTGTAGCAAAATATACATTGGTCAAAGTAAACGACTGATCAAAACTCGTTTCGAGGAACTTCACATGTATTTCCGATCTGGGGCAGTTCGAAATTAAATAAGTGTTGCATGACACACCATAGAAAAAAACAAATGAAGTTATTTCAAGTTGATTAGGCACAAAGGCTCTCCGATGCACTCTGATACTGTTCATTATGTCAATCAAGAGCCACTTCATTCAGCAATATGGGTATGTGAACGAATCTATTGAAATGAATTGCGTGATATTGCCGAAAACATAAATGAAAGAAAGTTTTCTAAATATATTCTTGCTACTCTCGTAAGCGATAAACTGTCATAAATTATGATGACAATGAAAACAGTTAGTCCAACTAACCTGGTAATAAATAGCATTGGCAGAGCCAAATATTTGTACAAACTGAAATAAAATAGTCAAACAGATGCATTATGAATAATATTTCGTTAAAGAATTAAATATTTGGAAAAAATTATAATGAATCCAAAATTATATTTTCATCTATCCAGTCATTTGTGTTGTAAAAAACCGCAACGAAAATATTTATTATATTTTTTCAATTTCAGTTTGTAAACAGATATAAATAACTATGAGTGTAAGCTGGAGCGGTTAAATCTCACTGATTTGGCAGGTATTCGACGAGCGGCGAATGAAATAAAAAACTTTTAAGAGTTTGAATTATTGCGAATTTATATCGCACATCAAATTGAAGAATGACCACAACACAATTTTTACAACTTTTTCAAACCATTTACCTCATAAATCCAATAAATAAAATCAGAATGTATAATTCTTCCAGTTATAATTATTCTAGCGATCACAATTTTTTAATTTTTCATTTGGTGCATTGAAATTTTGTTGAATTTCCGTTTTCAATTTTCCATTTTTATTTATATTTCAATTGAGCACTATTCAAATTTTTTGTTGATTTTTCAAATATTCATCAACCTTCTCATTGTTCCTCATTTTATTTATGAGAAATGTTCAATTTAATCACAAAAACCTGAGTACATTGAAAAAACGGGAAACAGTTTCGTCGGAATGTATACCGTTTTTTGAAATGACACTGATTTTATTTAGTGACATGATACGGAGACAAAATATGCATGTAATGAAATCGTGTTGAGAGTACTTTTCATACGACCTCATAGGAAAGTAACACCTATCACACTCTATACTCCCATGGAAAGTGACTTTTAATCTCACTCGTGCGGAAAGTACTTTCCACAAGGCTGTTTAGCCATCAAACCCATGAAACCTGCAAGATCTACAGATGTAATTATTAATTGCTCTTCCTTTTTGATACATAGAATGAGCTAAAACGGTACGTGTCATTATATAATAATATATCTAAAGATAATACACAGTATAGGGAAATGAGTAACTATCTGAATAGAATATACCGAGAGAGACTGAAAAAGGCATGGAAAAACTATTATGACAACCTGTACCCCAAGTACTTCAGATAATTAATCAAAAAGTACTTGGAAAATAATCAATGAATTGCAAAAGAAACATGTCACTTCTACCAATGAAATTAACATACATAAAAATAGGCGTTGTATTCCAGACGAAGATCTGGCTGAAATATTTAACATTAATTTCACAAAGACCATTGTTGATCCAACCATACTTGACTCAGAATTTATGGAGAGTAATGTCCCCTTCCACGCCTCTACTTTTTTTATGTCCCCTGTGACACGATATGATATAATTCAGCTAATATCATGTCTGAAGGGCTCCTCATCTAGTGGAATGGAAAACATATCCAATAAAATTTTAAAAATATGTGGTACTGAGCTCTGTGAGGTATTAGTATTCTTGATAAATATTTCCACTGAGTGCGGAGTTTTTCCTGGAAGGTTGAAACTTGCAAGGGTAATGCCAATCTACAAAAAAGGTGACCATGACGGTATAAATAACTGTAGAGCTATCAGTATCTTATCTAGTATCTCCAAAATATATGAACTCAATATGAAGAACCAATTGTATTCTTTCTTTTCTATCAATAAACTTCTTTCACCGCATCAACATGGTTTCACAAAAAAAAGAGCACTGAAACAGCTGATTTTCAAAATAGGATAGTTGGATCAATAGATAATAAAAAATTTGCCATGGGTCTATTCATAGACTTCTCGAGCTTTCGATTGTGTGGACCATGATCTATTGATAAGTAAACTTTCTAGATATGGATCGAGAGGACAGCCTCTTCAACTTTTCAAATCTTATCTGAATAATAGGAAACAAATAATAAATGTAAACAACAGTTGTAGTACAGCTCTAGATATTTTCCAGGGTGTTCCTCAAGGATCGATTTTAGGCCCTTTTATCTAGTTTTTGCAAATGATTCGATACCATTCATAAATAAATCACCCAACATATTCACGACGTGTTATGCTTAAATTAAAAGTCAACACAACAAAATGTAAAATGTTAATGTTCTCCCTGCAAGGACAGCATCAAGAAATATCTCTGTTTGCAAGTAATATAAATGTTATGAAGCCTTCGGATGCAGTGAACATGCTTGGTGTCACGTTTGATCCTAAGCTACAGTGGTATACCCATATTGACAACTTATGCAATAATTAAGGAAGAATTTTTTTGCTCTGAGATTTATGTCTGGAAGATGTGATGAGAAAATCTCACTAACATTATATTATTCACATTTTCATTCCCATATGGGATATGACATACTCAACTGGGGTACGATTTCATATGCCAACAGAGTTTCCATGCTTCAAAAGTATGCCATAAGAATTATAACTGGAATTAAGAATCGAGACTCCTGCAGGGATGCTTTCAAAAAATATAAAATTCTGATACTAATGGGCACATACATCTTGAAAGCCTGCACTTTCATTTATGTAAATATGGCAGTGTATATGAAAAACCGTGCTAGTCATGAATATCTCACGAGAACCAGAGATCTGATACTTCCGAATGCACACCGCTCATCTTTCTATTAGAAAAATGTGGAGTATATCGGGTGCAAATGCTACAATCACCTTCCATCTGACATTAGGAACTCAAGTAATAAGCATATTTTCAAAACAAACTTGAAGGAGTTCATTATCCAAAAATGCTGTTATACTTCGGAAAAAAAAAATTCATAGTATTTTATCTCATGTTCAATTTTTACTAGTCATTTATTTCATGTTACTATGTTTTACTTTTCAGACTTATATACATTACTTTTATATCCACATTTGCATTTCGATTTTTTTGTATCTTTACAATTTAATTGGAGAATAAATATATAAATAAATATTATTCATATAAAAACTGGAGTAAAAAATAATAATTATTAAAAATGAAGGAGAGAAAAAAAAGTGTTGACATCTAAAATCGAACCCAAAACCTTGTGGTTATTTATCTAACCGAATACTCTACCAACTGAAGTAATTCAGATTTGAATTAACGTAATCAGAGATATGTTCTTATATCTTGTAAGATCATTTACATTAGTCTAATTATGATATTTCTTGTACTCTCATTTCATAAAAGAAAAAACGAAATTTATCTTCTTTGCAACGAAACCTCAAATTATTCATAATTATTTCAGTAGTCGGTTTCGATACGAACTACCTGTATCTTAGATAGGCAACCGGAGAACCAGGGTATATTATTTGAAAATTTACAAAGCTAAGGCTTTGAAACAAATGAAACGTGAGTTTAGTCAGGCAACTCAAAATACACGATCTGTTATCAACATATTGTTCAATAAAATAGGTGGTCGTATGAAAAATATTGTACTATGATTTTTCACACTATTCGCATTAATAATGTAAGATACTATATCTTACAAGAGTGTGGTAAAGTGCAATGATATTCCGTGCGTAAAGAAGCTTTTTCTGCACTAGTAAGGTATAGTCAGTAGTTTACCACAATGGAATTTTCTGTTTGGTCATAATTGCTAATTTGGGATCATTCAGGAGTTCACTATTTCGCAACCTTTTTAATTCCCATCTATTTCGGTAAAATCAAAGTTGATCTCATTCAACACTAGATGGAATAAACTTTTCAAACCGCACATTAACTCATCCTAATATTTTCAAGAAATCGAATTTGTGACACTCATTATGTTCAATATAAATATGAATGTTTATAGTTTTTCTATGTCCATGGTTATGATCGAAGTAATACCATTAATACAATTTTGGTGAATTTTTAAAAGGGATACGATTATTAATCAGATGTAGGAAGTAGCGTATGCAACTCTCATGTGATGGTTATTACATGATCGTTGCATAATACACTATTTCCGCAAATCGCTAGGAAATTTTTATATTCAAGACAAAATTTCCCAAAGAAAAATTCCCATTCTGTTCCTTACTTTTTGAAAATGATATTACTTTACAGTTATTGGTATTTTTGCGATAGTTCATAAAACGTTTATATGCATATTCGTACTTATCTCTTGATTTCTTTGGTAATAATTCTAATAAAGCAGTATTCACTGCCTCAACTAGCTCTGGAGGAGTTCCAGGAATGGAAATGTCATCATCACTTATCCATTTACTTTCGAGAACACCAGCAATTAGATTTATAAGCGTCAAATTTGACAGGCCAACCTTAATACGTTTTCATAGTTACCCAAGTAATTGTATTACGATTTTTTCAAAACTCATTAATATCTGTCGAATTTTAAACAATTTGCGGAAAAATACTAAGTTCACCTCTTAGGAAAACAAACTATTGTAGCAATTGATTATATTATCTACCTATTCACGGAAATGTGAAAATTTTCCCTACACGTGGCAACACTAATTGACGAATTTTGCTCTCTATCTTTCTCTCTCCACAGGTGACAGCGGCAGGTAAAGCGGTATTGATCACCGGCTGCGACTCTCGCATCGGCAGCGCCCTCGCGCGGCAACTGGACGAACAAGGCTTCACGGTGTTCGCCGGCTTCCAGAACGCGGCGGGCAGCTCGGCGGCCGAGGAGCTCAAGGAGGAGTGCTCAGCGAGGTTGCACGTGCTGCAGCTAGATGTCGCCTCCGAGAATCAGATACTGGCGGCCTCTCTGTACGCCGTGGAGCACCTCCCGGACGGGGCGCCCGGCCTGTGGGCCGTGGTGCACGCGCAGTCGTGGGTGGCGTTAGGGGAGATCGAGTGGATTCCACCGCAGGTAAGTGAAGGGGCGGGAGCAGTGATGGAGTGAGATTCTTATTCGGAATCGTTGCGGAATAATAGGAAATATGCATAAAATTCATATCAGATGACACAACAGATGATTTATCGGCATCGATATTCGTACTGTGTTAGTGGTTAGGTATTTCTTACCTGCATACCTGTGGCGATTTCTAGTGAATCTAGAAAGATGACTGAAAGTTGTGTTATCCAAATCGGATAAATCACCTAAAATCGATACATTTATGATGACAGCATATATTTCACATGAAATATCGATTTTACGTACACAAAGATCAAATGAGTGAAAGCTACGAGGTGAACGTTATGTTACATGATGTGTTCGTGTCCATAACATAGATTGATATTCATAAATACCTACAGCAGAGATGTATATCATCAATCTATATTCCGAATTCAAGAAGCAGAAAAAAAAACTGAAGATACTTTTTTGCAATTCAATCGAAAACATTGACATTTATAACAAGACTTTTTCCAAGGAAAAGGACAACTTTCCACCTAGTGATTGTTGAACAAGTAGAGATAACTGTTGGGAATATTAATTTATGTGACAAGTTCGAACTCGTTTAGGATAACAACTTAATGAGGCACTTTCCTTAATTTTATTCCTTCTCAGAACCACATTTCGAATTAATTCTTATCTTTATTGAATATTGGAATTAGAACAGAAGACAACAACTAACAAAAACATTGTTTATCTTTTTTATATTAAGACTTATATGAAAATATGATTAATTGCTAATTTCGAAAGAATTCGATCTATTCGAAATGTTTTTCAAGAACATCTACGATGTGATTTTTTCCGGTTCAGTCCGGAAAGCACGTACTCCTTGGACTAGGCCAGAAAAATGCTACTGTCTCATAGAAAAAGCGTCGTTCAGCAACGCCGAGCGCGGTTAGTACTTGGATGGACGACCATGCAGGGAAATACCGTGTTTTCGACACGCCCATACAGCTTCAGCAAAATAGCATATCATAGCTCGCAGGCAATATGTCAATGAGCACAAGATATATTGAGGATATGCCGTCTTTCGGAAGGGACGTAAGGCCGGCGGTCCCGAGTTCATGGATGTTGGGCTCGTGAAAGATCCCATACCAGAGGGTTCGGCGAAATTTACGGTTGGGGGAAGTGTGCTCACCGGCGTCGGTGATTGGCCTTGGTAGCGGAAATAGGCCGACCTTAAATGAAGAAAAAAAAAATACTTTTGAAAACCCCAAACCTTTTCAATAATTACGATACTAGTCTCCAGAAATAGCACGTTACCGTTTCATTAGCCATTTTCTCAGGTACCTACATGATACAGCGCTCCACGTCGCTCAGGGCTAATCCATAGTGTAATGTAGAAAAGTTCGTGAATATTCCAGCAAGTAATCCAAACTTTGCCTTTTTGCAGCAATTTTCGTGAAACAACAGAAACTCATGAGACATGATTTACATGTCAAACATGTTAATTAAAACGAAGCTAAAATATATAAAATATTTCAACGTCTAGACACACGAATGACATTGACAAAGAACGACAATCACAACATTTGTTATGAACGCAATACAAGTTTTTCCTCATTATCTGAGAGGAAAATGCAAATCAAAAATATATCTTGAATCGTCTGGTTGAAAATATATTTCATCAATCAATACACGTATTTCGCTATAAAATATATAGCTCCTTCAAAATGGAATATAGCAAATTATTCTCGCAGGCTTTCTCATTTCATTTTACTTATTATTTCATCCCGGTTATGTCAAGTCAATAAATTATTCATCAGTCAAATGGACTAATTGATGCTACAACCAGACAAGACCTGATTATCTGAAAAAAACACTCTGGAAAATCATCCAATGCAACCTCACCTTCGAGCATATATTGGGATTATCAATTCCCTGTCTTCCGGAAGGTTGAGATTCAAACCCCCAAAGGGAGTTACAGATGTTGCGTGTAATGTTCTTTCTTGTTATTTTGCATAGTTTTCTAGTTTGGCCCATATAAAACTTCGAGCACGACCCACACTTCAATCCATTAACTTCAAATCTATCTCTACTTGTTGAAATTGGGGAATCTATAATATATCACTCGCCTCACCAATAATGATCACAATATTTTTGACAAATGTATTTCCTTATGAAAATCAACATCCAATAAAAAAACATTCACCAATGTGTAAATCATGATATCGAATGCAGCCGTATTAATTTGAAAGAGTTTCAGTTTGATAATGTGTTTCTCAGAATGTTCATTTATTCTTAGAGAATTCCATTAGAAGTTTACTAAAACATATATTGCGATCATACTACTATTGCTTTACTCTTAAGAAACCCCACTGTCAAACCTCAAACTCCCGCAGAAAGTATACTCGATTCTGAAAGGACTTTGATATACTTAGGCCAACCCAATCTGAAGATTTCGAGTTTCTTAGACATTATGCTTCGAATATTGCATATAGAACTAATGATATCTTGAGTATGTATGTTGAAAATGGTGAGGGCAATTCACAAAGTCAGATATATCAGGAATCCATTGCCGTCTTTCATTTAAGTTATGTGCCGAGTTTTATGTTGGTTGAACCAGAAGAGTATCTCGAACAAGCATGAAAGAACGTAAACATCATTCTGAAAATGATGATCAAGATAAATGTATTCGTTTTATTGATCTCCCTACGTACCTATTCAATGAATTACAACTGAAGTTTATTACATAACGCAGAGGATAAGTGTCAATCACGAACAAGCGAGAAATTGTGAGCACGAGGCGTTAGCAGAGTGCGGAATTTCGCGAAAGTCGCATACTGTACTTTTTCTACTTCCACTGTCCTGACAGCAGTAACGTTAGAGAGAATTTGGAACTGCCTCAAAATCTTCTCAGTGAATTTTCAGTATCGGCTCACGTAAGTTTACGAATATTCGAACCAACTAAAATAACAGTCTCCAATAGGTAGATGAACATATGAAAAAAAAACTGAGTGTGCAGATTTTTCCAAATCCCAACACATGCTAACGCATTTCCATAATTGCAACAATACGGCCGACCTTGCTTTTGTATGACCTACTTCCGAAACTGCACGTGCAATTGTCTGTTCAAATATTAATGGAGTAACATGAATCCAATTAATGTTATGGAGCAGCTTGCTTCAACTGTACGGTTGTTATACAGGTTGAGTGGGAATGCATATTAGTATGGGCTTTTGTTCGCTTTCAGCAGTGTTTCAGTTTCTTGTACTCTCCCCTTTGATAGTTTCTGTGCCATAGCACCGAAAAAAAAAACTTATCTTGTGCGATGATCTAACGAAATATTCACAACCAAAATACTATAAATTCACCGTGTTCGTTTGTGATAAATTAGATAACTAATAGTACCAATATTATCCAGCTAATCTGAAGGATTTTGCAACATAATGTCCGAATTCTCTTTGTCAATTTTGATAGTCTAACGTAGAAACCATGACTGAAAAAGGAACTCCTCCGAGATTATTCATCTTCTCATATAGAAAAAAACGAATGAGGTTGAAAAATAATAATAAATACTGATGATTTCTGAACGTATAGATAAAAAAAGTATCTCAGACTTGAACTTGAACAGAATTGAAATGACCCACAAGAGATTTACAAAACCGCGACACGTGTTTCGCAATACAATAACCTTCTCATGCAGGATGAATAAATGTATTTATCTTGCTTGTATAATTTATCAATATTCCTGCTTGGATGAAAGACACTGCAAACAGGATGAATGCATTTATTCATCCTGCTTGAGGAAGCCATGGTGAAGCCAAACACGTGTCGCAGTTTTGTAAATCCATTGCCAGACATTCGTACAGGAAACTGGGATTTTATTTTTGTTTCGGACTTCATTGACATTGATAGTGACCTCAATAGATATTTCAGCTGTTGTATGATAAAGTGGGATTTCGAATTGAGAGCCAATATGGCGAAAACTGCAACTTATTCTAGCCACATTCAAGGCTGGAACTTGGTTATTTCTGGGATCGTTTGAGAATTCAAATTAATTAGTAATCGATTATTATTGTTTTTGATCATTTTTGAGTATTCATGTTCCCTTCGTAGTCTTCTGGGTTTATAAACTACCACAATAGAAAAAATAATTAATAATATTGGAATCTATACACAATAATCTATATACAAGTGGTAAAATATAGTTGAATTCTTGGTCAAAGTAACGCTGCTATATTATTCTGAAATTTTGGAATATTATTATAAATTTAATTGTAATTATAATGTCAAAAGTTCACAAAACATTAGTAACTACTGAAACCTTTCCCAAAGATCAATTACGCTAACACCAAACTGGTATTTTTGAACTCGACGCTCGTTTCGCTAACAAGGTTAGTATCTTCAGGAGAAGAAAATTGATATCAAATCTAATTAGACTAGGTAGCAGTAACAATCGAAGTCCTCAATCCAAAATCAACCTCAAGTCAATGAACTCTACCCATTGATTCAAATCATATGCTCGAGGAATTTCCAAGAATTTTTAAACTCTCTACTCTTCCCTTTGTTCCATTAAACTGATTGAAATCCATCGAGCCATGCCTCATTACGCTTTCACCTTTGGCATAAATCAATAGTTGAACGAAAAAAGTTTACACATCACCCACTTTCTCGCTTCTGTTGTGTTCATCATTTTCCAGGAATTTCTGAAACTAATCCTAAAAGTCAATTTGGTGTTGGCGTTTTTGATGATGACGCAGGACTTGATGCTGAGAGAGAACGTTAGAAAGTTTTGATTGCATTATTCTAGAGTACTGAAACTGGGAGTTTTTTCTGTTTGAGACACGAAAGGTAAAAGTTTATGACGTGCATTTCGCAGTTCGTATACATTATCACGTCATTTCGATTGTAACAAAAAATATGGATATATGATATAGATTCAGTAGGGCTCTGAAATGGGCACATTTGCTGGAATTTAATCGACGCAAAGATCCTGTGCTTTTGATGGCCGAGCCCATTTTACATCTCATTTCGACTTTTTCGATACTATTTCCCCACATATACATTGTCCAACGGAAGGACAGCACTGCGTTTGTACTTTAGATTTGTGTTCTACGCAAAAAATAGGGCCTGTAATAACTTATCATTTCCGAAAACTAGCCATTATGGGGATATCTGACCTTTATCGTTTTATATCTGAATAAAAACCAAACATTTCACTCTTACCTTATGTTTAGCTTCATCGTGATCACTTATTTACCACCAACGCCTAGTAACGAGAGTGTAAAATTAAACTTCAAATTGAAGCACTTGGCAAGATCAAAACATACGGAACTAAAGAAAAAGTAACCTAACCTCTAATTCTGTCAAAAATATGATGAAATACGAAATCTTTTTTCGTTGTTGCAGAGTGTAACATTACATAGGTACATATATTTGAAAAATATCCATACACAGAACATTTTTCCAACAAGGTGATTATTGCAATAATGTGATCCGAAAAAAATATTCTTCAATGTTATATTCAATGGGATGTTCCTACCTTCAAATTGTCAATGAATATAAAAATACTATGAAAATGGAAGTTTAAAGTTGAAGGGATGAATATTCCATGGCAACGCGGTCCGCTGCTAAGGGCTAAGGCTAAGTACTCAGTGTGGATTTCTTGGAAGTAATTCTCACTATCCTATAGACTATTTTTTGACTCTGAAGACGCCTGAAGAAGCTGAAACATTTATAGCTGTTCTGTAAACTATCCAGTAAAGAAAATGCGTTATTCTTGCCTAATTAATATATTCACCTTTTTTGTATCCCTACTATAAACTGAAGGATGTTTGAAACAATAAAGTGTTAATGATAACTCATGAAATACTTATGTCTGAACTTGCAGATTGCAGACTGCCATTTCAATACTTTACCACACCAATAGCTCCTTCTCTCCTGTGTAGCTTATTCTTAATTTTCCATCTGAGAATCTCTTGCTCTGTAAGTAGAAAGGTAACTTTTTCAGGTTATCAAAAAAGCCGCTGACATCAACTTCATCGGCCCCACACGAGTCACACAAATCATGCTTCCCCTTGTACGTCGTGCCAAAGGACGCATCATTGTCGTCACTTCCGGTCTGTGCAGAGTGGCGTCCCCTGTTAGGGGGATCCACTGTGGTCTTCTATCGGCTCTCGAAGCCCAAGCAGAGTGTCTGAGGAAGGAGCTGAGGAGCAGAGGTGAGTATTAAGGAAACGTCTCTGTAATAAACACATATAGCGAAGCGCTGTAATGTATCTAAAATATGTTAGACTGCATTGTTCAAAGCTGAAATAAAAAAGTTGAAAAACAAAAAAATGTACGATCTTGATAACAACAATTTTCAGTAACAATTCACTGAAAAATGAGGACAAGAAAAAAAAATGTTAGAAGCGAAGATTTATACCTGATAAATAATATTTGCATAGTGATTTCAATGTTAATTCATTCATATTTCAAAAAAAAAACGTGTAACAGAAAAAAAATTATTACAAGGGTTTTCTTTAATGTACTTCCCCCTTTCATTTTTTGAACTGGTTAACTTAAAAAATTCAAAGTTGGGATAATGAAATTTATGCATGAATACTATATAGGATGATTCACGGTGGATGGAACATCAGACGTTTCTGGTGAACCAGACAACAGATCACTTTCAAAATTTAATGGAGGACGTATTCCGACATTTTTACCCATCTAAAATATTTTTGACAATGCGACGTTGCTGCTTCTATCAGAAATAAGTAGCAACTTTAGATTTTTCAAATGAAACACCCTGTATATAAAATTATTTATGGAATCTAAAACAATAACTTCCCTTAATATTTCCATATACCCATATGTTACTGTTTGCTAAATATGAATAAATTTCAATTTTTTTCTTCGGAAATCATGACCTCTAAAAATGCTCGTATCTTTCAGCTAAGGAATACTACGGTATCTAAATTTGGTTTGGAGTTAGGTGAATATTGAAGAATTCACACACTTCAGCCTAACCTCCGTTACTTTATACAAGGTGGTAAAAAATTAAATTATTTCGAAGTCCGAAACTTGACTAGCTAGGTATACCCATGGTATACGTAGAAATAAAGCTAATTCCAACAGCTACCAGAATTTTCAATAATATACAGGATGTTCCACTTGAAATAATCAATTTCCAGGTACTTTTTGAGCAAACGAACAAACTGTATTTCTTTACCGCCTTGTATTGAAGTAACGGAGATTAGTCTGAATTGTGGGAAGCCTCCAAGTATCACCTAACTCCAAACCAAATCCTTACAGCATTTTAAGAGGTCACGGTTTACAAAGAAAAAAATTGAGATTAATTCATATTCCGAAAACGGTAAGAGGTAGATAAAGGGATATATCAAGGAAAGTTGTCGGGTCATTGTTGTAGATTCCAAAAATAATGTTAAATATAGGGTGTTCCATTTGAAGAATCAAACTTGCTACTACTTTCTGATAGAAGTGGCAACACCTCATTGTAAAATATATATTGGGTAAAGAATGTCCGAATACGCCCTTCATTGAATTTTCAAAGTGATCCGGTGTCTGGTTCACCAGAAACGTCTCATGTACCATCCTCCGTGAATCACCCTGTATATAGAAGTGAAATTGACAGAAAATATCAAGATAGCAACTGTGGGTCATTTCGAGAAAAAAATTAAATGGAAAGGGTGGTCTTGTGACAAGCTGCTGACGAATACTGTACAACCCTCGAATACAGGAACCTCGATATTTCTTTCTAGATGTTCCGCCTTTTTTTGTAGGTGAAGATATTGTCTCGATATTCTAGAGTTATACGGTATTTGTCAGAGGCTTCAAAAGAATGTGGCATAAGACTCATTTTCCATTTAATTTTTTCCCAGATGACGCACAGTCGCCATCTTGAAATTTTCACCTGTCAATTTCACTCCAAAATATAGTATTCCTGCATCAATTTTATTATCCCAACTTTTAATTTTTTGTGTTGACCCGTTCAAAAAGTAAAAGGGGGAGGACATTAAAGAAAGCCATTGAATATAGTTTATAATAATATTATCTTGCTGTAACTGTTTTTTGCGAAATATAAATTAATTAACATTTATTTACTATGCTAGACTTATATTTAGAAATATGTCTTTGCTTAAACATTTTCCCTAGCCCTTCTCCTTTTTTAGTAAATTGTTGTAATCAAGATCGTACATTTCTTGTTTGTGTTAGAGACTTCAGTACGTGGATAGTTTTAGATCATACGTTATATAACAGAATAAATTTCGAAATATAACAGCAGCTATCCCGCGCAAAATTTGAAAGCTCAACAACCGCTGAAGGCGCTGATTATTGTATTATTCAGAGTCAGAGTGAAGCTACCGAACCCACAGACACATACAGACAATGACGTTGACAACGCTACTTGACATGCAAATGAGACTTAAAAATTTTGAATACTGTTAATCAGATTTTGTACTGATATTGAGGAAGGAGTTTCTAACGAGTTTTGAGCAGTGTTTAATGAATAATGTTCCGCGAGAAGTACTTTAGAAAAAGACATGGTTTTTTCTGGGAATAACCCAGACATTTTCCATACCTGGATCGAGTGAATGAAATTATCAAACTATAAAAACTTATTTCGAGACCAAACTTACAACTGAGTGTCTTGTACGCAAAGTATTTTTTTTCGAAATTTATAGTACCGTGCCGCGTACCTGAAAGAGAAATAACCTAGGTAAAATTCGGGAATATGGACACCTCACCGATTTTGATGAAATTTGCACAGATTATGTAAAACACAATAAAATGACCATACCAATCGAAATTTTTGTGCGGAAACGTCTCTAAGATCTTTTTTTCGGCATAGAAGTTTCTTAATGATCACTTCACCAATGCTCCATAGTAGAACACGATTTATTATTTTTCACGTATATTCTGATCCGAATACTTCATAGTCAACTATTAACGTCAATTATTATAATAATAGAGGGAATTCATCAACTGAATGAGATTCAAAAAATCGAGAAGGAATTCTAATTTTGCCAATTCTAATCCCAATATTCCTTACTGACATATTTGACACAGTACGATTGAGATGACAGTCTTTCACTCATACCTAGGAATTTTGGACATTATTGGCATATTAAATCGGATCTTTAAAGTGCAACGTTGCCAATTTAATACTATAAAAAATGTATACTTCATTATATTTATGGAACCTACTTGGGAAATAGATGAAATTGAAAAGCCAACAATTGCTGTTTATTCAAAAAATGCCTATTATTATGCAAGCACGAAAATCACTATATATGATGTTATTTGATTTTCTCAACATTGATATACTGATTAACAAAAAGATATCAAGTATGATTGATGGAACTGAGGAGTCTGTCCACGTGGCGGATGATGAAGACAAATCAGATATCGAAGATTTCATATAAGCAGCAGCACATTTTCGAAACAATCGGCCCTTTTTAGGGCCAACAATAGTATATTTCAAAAGAATTCGTTTGCACATGAAGAATTTCAGAGCTTTCCTCATTAGGTCGAATGTGTTAGAAGATCTGAGAAAGGTTGGGCCAGATCAAAACTCAATAACGCAGACGGAAACTATTTTCCTTCACATTGTCAACGCTAATAAATTACCGGATATTTTGAAACTTCCGTTGTTGAAGAGGTTAAAGTTGGGTAAGATGATTTTCCCTTCTTCACATATCATATTTTTTACTTTTCTAACATTGGTGCTCCTACTTGGTGTAGCACCAAGTAGGAGCAGTAACATTCTTGAAAATGCCAACTGAGATGTTGGCGAAACGTCGATAGTCAATACCGACAAATCAACGGATAAACTCCCAGAATACCAATTTCGCATATATATATATATATATATATATATATATATATATATATATATATATATATGTTAGTTGTTAGTTATAACATATTTTCTTAGGGTCAGTACTTTTTCACTAATTCTCAAAAAATTAATAGAAAACATCATTTCCGCACAAAAAAAACTATCTCAATTTTTAATTTACGGTGTTTTATAGCACCTGTGAAAATTTAAAAAAAATCGGAGTGGTGTCCATATTCCCGAATTTTTCCATAATCTATTTTTCAAAATACATTCCTTTTATTCGAAATTCCAGGTAAACTAGTTATAAGAAATGAAAAATTTCGACAGGGAGAAATTTTGTTCATGATCTTGTATTATCCGTTTAATTAAAATGGCCGATACTGGAAGGAAATCCATATTTAACACGAAATACTACCATTTTTTATGCGATTCTTACCAACAATTGCTCTATAAAACCTCGACACGTGTTTTACCCTACTTGATGAAGCTTATTGTATAGCGAATCACGTGTTTCTGTTTTGTAAACCCGTTGTTAGTGATTATCGTACAGGGAACTGTAGTATCAGGCCGAAGATGTTATAATATTTTTTATGAAAAATAAATTTGATATACAAACCATTTGTCACAACTACAATACAAGACAAAAACATAAGCAGAGCAGTGAAAGCAGTAAAGTATTTTGCTCAAATTGGACCACGATTACTTAACATAATTCCTGAGTTACGGAAATACTCAAGTTTAATTGAATGTTCAAGTCAAAATCCTCATCTGAAATACAAATAATTCATTTGATATTCATTCCAGTTGACTGATAAAAATTGTAATAGTTTTTAATTTATTCCATGACTAATTCAAAGTCTTATTTGTTATACTGATTCACAATGCATTTATGCATCTTGCTTATTATACAGGGTATTTTTACAACTGAGTCATTTATTTATGTATTGGTGATTCTTCGCTCACAGACTCGTTTACTTCATTGGAACATCGTAGAAGGGGCGGAGACTTGTCTCTCTTCTTAGATATTTTCACGGTCGGGTCCTTTCCGAATTGTTATCAATCGTCCCCCCCTTGGTAATATCTACACGGATGACTCTTCAATAGAACAGCTGAGCTTTGGAACTCCTTCTCGAAAGAGGTCTTTCTTGAGGCTTACAAACTTCCGAAATTCGAAGTGAATGTTGAATTGCATCTCCTGTCCCTTGATTCACGCGCTCTTCTTTGAACATTACAGGGCTTTCCTTTCGTGTGAATCTGAATATAAAAAAAAATCAATAATGAGAAAGGTTCGATTAACGCCCAATCTTGCTCGGCGAATCCACGACTGTTTACAAACTGCGAAAATAAAAGATCCTGATGTCCACGAATTGAATCACAAGCAATTTCAATGCGCTGTTGAAGTTCGTCCAGAGTATTTCATCATCATACCCTAACTCTTTCAAATAGACCCACAGAAAAAAATCGCTAGGCCTTAAATCCGGGGAGCGAGCAGGCCAAGCAACAGGTCCGTTGCTTGGCCTGCTACAAACACCAGGATTTCATTTTCTAAACTTGTAAAACAAGCAATTTTCAATACTGAAATATACGAAAGTATATTTCTGACTGGTGAAAGGGGAATTTTTCATTTTCATTTATATTTATTTAAATAGACAAGAAAACCAGAAATCTATTGCCCTGGTGATGAATTTATAAAAGTCGAAATGTCGGCAACGAAATAAAAGTGGTTTCAGCTATTCGACCTGACCCCAACCATTCCCCAGCTAATTTTTTTTTTCGATAATTGTTAATAATGTAATAGTTGTTTATTATACAAGAGAAAAAAGTATTAGATTTTAGCTCGAGGTAAAATCTAAAGAGCTAAAATGTAATATTTCTAAAATCTAATATTTTTCCCGTGTAAAATACACAATTTTTTTCTGTGACGGAAAAACCGACGATTTAATATTGAAAAAATCATATAATTTCAACTCAAGAAAATTCAACTGTTGTACCGAATAGTTCAAGGAACATATCATTCATGCAATGCACATTTGATAATTGTACTTTTGATGTAAAGGAAATGTAACTTTTGTATAAGAAAATATTCTAAAAAAAAAATCAAAGTACTCACTTTTTTCTCGGGGAAAAAAGTTATTTCATAAAAAGTGACATTTTGTTACCTGTCATCAGAGATAAAAGGTCAAACTTTTTTCTCGTCACAGAAAAAACTAATTTTCTCATTGCGCATCTTTTATAGAGATGATTTATGATATCACAACTTATTCTGGCGAGTTCTACAAGCTGTTGAAATAAATGACTCAACGTTGTCAACACCCTGTATTATTGCGTACGTCGTATGGAAACACCGATTCCAGCTTGAAAATCTCATACGCTGCCGAACACCTACACTCTCTCATGTACTGTCGAAACTTTATTCATAGCCTCTGGACCATCATATCATATTCTCTGCGCTCCCTGAACTTTGTAATGATCCCCATCTCATACACGGTCCCAATTATCTCAGGCGTAGACGTAGTTGTCGTGGCCCCGGGAGAAGTAACTTCAGGGTCGTCGTGGCTGTCTGATGAGACCATTCTGGAACAAGCCAAGGACATGTGGAAGCAGCTCTGCCAGGAACAGAGACAGGAATACGGTGAAGATTATTTCGAGAAGGCCATCAGGAGCTTGGAGAAATATACCAAAGCCCAGGTAATGTTTCGCTTATAATTATTATGCATACAGTGGAATTCGAATCTTCACTTCCAGTATATATAAGCCCTATATATATGGCCGCCCTTCAAGGATAAAGGATCAGATTAGTAAAAAAAACTGATCATCTGAAATTCTCGAGCGCGTCAGATTAAGGTAAGGTGAGTTATTTACATCTTGAAACGTGTATATTCCACTAATCTGACAACTGGAAGAAGGAGGAGGGCTAGAAAGTTGTAAAAAAAAACGTCATTTCGACATTCTCGAGCGTGGCTAATTTTATTTTTATTCTGAAGGGAATAATTCAAGAATTGCAAAAAATATGTAATCTGACGATTTCCACAAGCCGAAATAATAAAAATTCATCGATAAAGTTTAATGCGTGCAGCTACGTAATGCCTATGTTCCTCTCTCCACGTTTCTATTTCTCTCTCACTCTCTCTCTATCTATTGCTCTCTCACTCCGTCCCCACTCTGGTTTTTGTTGCCATGATGTCATGACAGATGATCACACAGACTCGTTGGTGGCATGATATTTTTTACATCGAATATCCAACGTTTAAAATTTCGAAAATTTAATTGCTTATAATTATGTTCTTATAAATACAAGTATTCTACTAAAAAAATTATACACTTTTTTATTTGCATGGTTTTTCCTGAGCTTTTCAATTGAATAGGTTCAATGATTAAAAAAAAATTTTAAAAAAATCAAATTGGCAGATTAGGCGGATCCCTCCAGATAATCGTCAGATTATAAGACTGCAACGTCTAGGGCGTAAAGATGAACCATATATATCTTAATCTGACGCGGTATTGTATTTCAAAATGACGAATGTTTTTTCACATTCTAATAATGGCCGCGAGTCTTCGTCACATCCAAACCGTCAGATTATTATTTAAGAGTTTTTTTTAGGTTCACTCAACATCCCCTCAGAAAATCTGACGCGCTCGAGAATTTTTTTTTCATTTCAACCGTTACGTACGACCACCCCCATCATGGAAACAATCAGATTAACATACCTACATTTTTAAAAATATGTAGGACATAGATGATATCAATATCTGACGCGCTCGAGTATGTCCATGCAATAGTTTTTTTACATTTTTGAAAATCTAAAGCCGCTCCCCCCACCGATGAAAAGGTATACAATAATATTTTTTTATTTTCACCATCTAAGCTTCACAACCCACGATTTAGCATCGTGGGTCTCCTAGTATTAGAACTGATCCGACATTCTCATCGTATATAAAGACGATGGTGGTTATATTGCCTGGATTGGTAATTTTCCACAGCCAAGTGTGGTGTATGGGAATTCTATTGTTGAAAAATTATTCGGTAGTTCTGATTTCGATGCTATGAAGCTTTCGTTAGCTTCATATAAAACAAATGTCAATGGAACAAAACCTCATTGAAATTATATGAAAAACATATAAAAGTAATTCACAGATCCTTACGGTGTCGTCTACGAAGACTCTAATGTCTACCAATAATACGAACCCAATCAAGCCTTAGCCATATCTTTAATACACACTCTGAACCTCTGCATATTCATGCATTTGATAAAGAATAAATTGAATTATTCTAATCTGAGGTTCGGAATTATCAGTCGACCAACATGATCGTTCAACCAGATGTTCAAATAATGTGGAAAACAAATTATAATCATAAGGCAACAATAAATTTCCTTTAATATTGTTTAAATGTTTTACTGAGGAGGTAGAAATCCATTTTTTAGGTTTTTTTTTTCTCCTGGAAATGAAAAAGAAACGAGCTCAAATTCTTATGGGAAATTGGTAGTTTCCCCCATACATAACTGAAATATTAAAAAAGAGCATAACTGATTATTTCGTTAGTTACATATCGTATCTCTTATGAATTTGGAAATTGAATTGAAAAAATATAAATGAATATTTCCCTCATATATAAAATGTCCCATAAGAGCAATGCAATTATCGAAAACTCACAGCGGTAATTGCATTGTATCAAGTCACCATAACAACACATTTGAAACCGTATCGCTAGACGTCAGTAAACAACACAAATAACCGTCAGAAAAATAACATTTCCTTGAGAATTTCTTTATTCGTGAAATATTCCAATGAATTACATTCGTGCATAAAAATGACCAAATAATTTTGCATTCAAGCGTGATATCTTATACAAATTGCATTCGGTTATTTTCGTATTTTGTAAAAGAGCCCTCTTCCTTCGGATTCGGGCACTTTCGCCAAAATATGAAAATAAACTTGCAATTTTTAGATGCACTCGTGCAATTATTACTGAACATTACATATACTTCCTCTTGACGACATTTGGGAAGCGTGTTTGCCTCCTTTTTCGAGGCTTTTTGGCATTTTTCAGATTAAGTTTTTTTAAGGTGACTATTCACTGGTGTTTTCACTCCATATACAAGATTGTCAGCAAATCAGACGACTGATCTGGCCTACTCCATCAAGAATTGATGACGTAAACCGTATTAATAACTCAAAAAATTCGCCAGCTATCGTCACCCTCGCAGTTGAGATGACAGTCATGTGCACGTCCTGTGTTGCCAAGTGGCTATGTCGTTGCGAATTCTGGTCTGTACTGAAAAAATTAGTTGATTTTTGATATTTTCATTTGAGCAATATAATATTGTGATCTCAATTCAAAAGCTCGGTTTAGAAGTAGTATCACAATTCAGCAGAATATTATTCACGTTGATGCGTGTGAGCGAATAGGAGTGAGAATCAAATCAAATTTTATGGATATGTGAAGTGAGAAAATGCCATTTTTTCTGGTGAGTGAAATCATTATAATTTTTTATAATCTTCTGGGTTGAACTGAAAATATCCAAAACACATATCACTGCATTTATAGAATATTCAGAACGCGCGCACACTCTAGAATGTCGTTGCCAGCAATCTTCTCTTGTGTTTTTTTATGATCACTTCGAAATTTTCAGATGGTTATTGAATGTACTAGAACGTGAGATTATTCTTAGAGGTAGGACATTAAAGATGAAGTTTGTTTTCATCAAACATCAGATTGATCTCGCGTTCTATTCTCTGTTCTAACCGAAAGTGATCTGTATTGGCAACAACGTGTTCCATGGATAGAGTAATCTCGAAAATTTTTGGGAATTTCAACCACAAGCACGCCCTTAAGGCGTGATTTTGAACAACTACACCCTGTCTACAGGTTTGTCTGAAACAATATCGCAACACTGAAAGCACCAGTATATAGTCATCTTTGATTTTTGGTAGAAAGTATCAAAATAAGACACAACCTACTTCGAATTGACTTTTTCCAGTTGAAGTTCCCTTTCCAGAAGAGGCATCCAACATTGATCCAAACTCAATGAACGAGTAGAAATCTCTTCATTTCCGTTTAACAAAATAATAATAATAATGTTTATTTTCATTTGACCCATACAGGTTTCGAAATTGTCAGTACACTTACACTAAAGTTTGAAAATAAAATACAATACAAATACATACATCAAGTTACAAAACACAAAGCATATTAAAATTTGTTTCAAATTTAGAAGTCGTGTTTAATTGCCATAAATTCCCCAAGTGAATAAAAAGCGTGGCCCTTCAGATAGTCTTTCACTGGCTTTTTGAAAGTGATAAATTTATTTTCACTTCTTATACTAATTGGAAGGTTATTATAGATTTTTATTGATGTCATAAATGGTCCTTTGTGAACTTGTGTTAGATGAGCTATGGGTAAATAAAGTTTATACCCATTTCTAGTTATATACTTATTTACATCTTTGAAGGTTGGTAATTCATTTATATGTTTCTTTACATAACAAGCAGCCTCAAGAATATATAGACTGATGACAGTTAAAATTTTTTCATTAATAAATACAGAGCGACACGAGTCAGTGCGTTTGAGATTGAACATGCTTCTGAGGATACGCTTCTGTAAAATGAGCACTCGTTCAACATTTGTACAATTTCTCCAGCATAACAATCCTTATGTTAACTTAGAATTAACGCATCCATAATAATACATTTTCAGGGTGGATATTGTGGATATTTTATACAATTGTAAAATCACATAGTTGCATACTGAAAGTTGTTTAACCAACATTTCAATATGAGTCTCCCACGTCAACCTGCTATCTAGGTGCATACCAAGGAATTTCACGTTTTCACTTTGTTTTAAAGATAAATTTGGTATTTCTCCTGTTCGCACAAGAATACTATGATCTTGTTGGTGCCCAATCGGACTAAAATTCATCAAATCAGTTCTAGAGAGGTTTAATTTCAGGCCATTTGCAATGGACCAAGATTTCATTTGGCTTATGCAATATGTGGAATTTTTTGAAAGCTGTTCATCACTCATCTCCTGTACAATACAGGACGTATCGTCAGCAAAAAGAGTTAAAAAATATTTGTCAAGGTTTATATCTAGATCATTTATAAAAATGAGAAAAAGGGTAACGTTTAGGTAATCTGATGGATAAACAGTTCCATTTTCTACTATTCGCACTTGCTGAGTTCTATCCATTAAATAGGTTTCTATCCATGACAAGGAAGGTCCTCGAATACCATATGTCTCTAGTTTTTGTAGAAGCAGTGAGTGATGAACCGTATCGAAGGCACATGCAAAGTCAAACAAAATGGCAGAAGTTTTCTCCTTTTTATCAAAGTTCTCTAGAAATACTCTATAAAATGATAAGATAGCATCTTGGGTAGAACAGCCTTTTGTAAATCCATACTGTCTTGTAGTAAATGTGTTTGATTTTGATAAAAATGATATAAGTTTTCTTTGAAAAGCCTTCTCAAAGATTTTTGAAAAAAACCGATAAAAGAGCAATTTGTCTAAAATTTTTAGGGTTTGTATAGTCACCCTTCTTGTGAACAGGAATAATTATGGCTTTTTTCAATTCCTTTGGAAAAATACCTGTTTTGAAGGAGACGTTCACCAGGTAGACAAGAACATCTACTATGGTTACAGAGATTTCTTTCAGAAGGTCACATGGAACCTCATCGAATCCACTAGATTTCTTACAACAAACATGTGTTATGATATCTAAGACTTCTGTTCTATCTACTGGAGAAAGAAACATTGAGTTGGAATTTCTCTTCATCTTCAAGGAGTAAATTTGATTTTCATTCACATCCCGAGTTAAATGCAAGTAGCCTCTTTGAATTTCCTCTTTGTGCCATTCTGTTCTGTTATAAGTCATTCGATATCATTCCATTCAACCATGTGTGAACCATTTTTAGATATTTTGTGTTCAGCTAATTTCGACTTATCTATATCGGAGGCCTTGATATTTCAACTGGATAAACACTGCCACATACACATGGGATACTATAAACACAATTTTTTGAATTATGTTTTCTCAATAGAGATCTGTTCGTGTTATGTGTTTTGAATATTGTTCTTACATTAAATCTTTAAACCTATATACGTTTGATTTTTTTCGATAAATCTTGGATATAAGGAATGGTCATTTTCATCTAAGGAATTTGTTGAATATTGGTGATTGATGAATACGAAACCTTTTCCACCTTTTGGATGGTTTTATAGACGATTGAATGGAGAAATTGCTACTTGTTGATTATGTGTAGATCAATGTTCGATACCTCTTGGAAATGGAAGTTGAATTGGACATTTTCAAATCGAAGTAGGTTGTATCAAAACAACACTATGGATATTGATGAATTAGTCATGCAAGTGCCACATTTTGAAACTCACCGAAAAGATCATACTAATCATTGAAAATTTTTAAAAAAGAAAAAGCAGACAATTCGCCATGGTTATATTGTTATATGTTTTACATTTGCATGTGTATATAAGGAGCTTCGATGTTCTCGTGTTCCTTTGGCTCGTGAAATTCTGAATTTCTCATTAGTGTTTGTGTGGGAAGTGACTCAATCGACAGTTGAGTACATCTCGTTGAACTAATTCGAAGGTTTTTCAGTATCAAAACATTGTAAAAATCGAAAGACTCTAGTTTGTTTCCAGATGAGACTTGGATTTATGAGTTTCTGCTATCAAGTCTGGTTTACTAAAAGAATATTGCATAATTTAATGATTAATGCACACCTGAAATTATTGAAAATTACATCTCTCAGTAGGAATAATTTACTTCGATCACTTAAATATAAAATTCATTCAATGTAATTAAGCAGTGATGAAGTATTAGAAGTGGCAGTTTTCAGATGTGATTCTCCTATATAAGAATTATGCATTATACACTAAATTATTCATTACCACCCATACCGTAGAGATTGTATCAAAGATTAACTTAATATCCAGACCTAGAAAACAAGAAAAAGTAAATTATCGCTTACAATAAATGAAAAGCAGCAAACCTTCCAATTATTTCACTTGAATATTTACAAACTTCTTTAAAATCTCCACAATCGCTATTTAAACCTCAAACACACACAAATATCATAAAAATCCAAAATGACTGGAGAGTCAATACAACAGCCCCATATTCTAGAGTATGGATATCTAACCATTGAGTGTTCACGCAAAAGTCGACAGGGGGCGTATCGCTTATTTTCTATCGCGAATAGCTTCCGAAACGTCGCCAAAGTAGAGTATATGCATTTTTATGTATATTTTTATTTCAATCTGCAAAATCGTGAAAATACTATACGTAACTGACAAAATAGTAAATCAATTTTGCTTCTTCATCAGGGCAAATATACCAATTTGCCCTAAGAACAGATATTGTAAGAATTCAAAGCTTTTTCTTTTACATTTTCAGAGGAACGAAAACCCAATAAAGTATACTTTATCGCAAATAAATAATGTTGTATATTCAACGGAATGCCTAATAATACAATCAAAGAATGACAATTTTCAAATTTTACTCTATGAGACAAAGTCTGGGTTTATTTTCTTTTTTATTCTCATTCATTTTTATTTCAATGAATTTATTATTTGTTCTTCCCTCTGATGAACTTGTGTTCTTGGACAAAAAAAAAGACAAATAAAAACACTTTTTTCTGTTCCAGGAATGCGACTCTACTCCGGTACTGAGGGCTCTCAACGATGCAGTCATTCGCACCTTCCCCCTCAAAAAATACACCCCTGTATCTCGCAAAGAGAAGGTGCAGGCGTTCATTGCAGATCATTTCCCCCGCTCTGTTTACGACATAATTTACTCCTAAACAGTCGTTTCTGTGCTCAAAAAAAAGGGGAGGGGGCGAGCTCTTTCTGCTAGTCAGTTACTGTTCTAGATGGTGTTTCTCGAACCAAATTAGGTTGTGCTTTGACAGAAAGCTGTTGTGAACGTGAGGTAGGTGTTTCCGAAGAAGGTAGTTCGTTGATAAATTCTAATCGGGGTGCTCTTGTTGCTATGATTTAATATTTTTGAGTTTTCAAAGGGAACCTGTGTGCAAATTGTATGCGTTTCAATGAACCTGTATAGCGAATTAGTTACGTTATCTCCTGAGAATGATTCATTATAATTATGAGATTTTTTCGGTTTTTCATTTCATGAATCACATAACCGGTTAAAAATGATTGTTTCTTAATGTCAGCAATAGTTTTACAAAAAAAATTCCTCCGAGACCTCAAAGCTCAAGTAAAAGTAGCGTTCCATCCATTCCTAAAATGATGTTCATCAACTCTCCAGAATCCATACTCACATAAGTTTATGAAGTTCAAGTACCCACCTTTTATCCAAGTGGGTGAGGCGATTCAAAAATCATATTTTTGAGCAAGAGGCAATGTGAACAGAAAATAAGCTATTGAATAATTTATCATTTCGTATCGAATTCGTACAAACAAGATATTGAACTTTTTTTTTGAAGTTATATTTTTAGAATTTTCATTTCTCCAGTCTTCATATTTGTCCAACTGATTTTCGTACAATAGTCGGTTTAAAAACTTTTCCTAGAGATCAATTACCCTATCACCAAACTGATATTTTTGCACTCGACGCGCGTTTCGCTAACAGGGTTAGCATCTTCAGGAGAAGAAAATTGAATTGAGTATCAATTTTCTTCTGAAGATGCTAACCTTGCTAGCGAAACGCGCGTCGAGTGCAAAAATATCAGTTTGGTGCTAGGGTAATTGATCTCTAGGAAAAGTTTTCAACTTTTACACCAGAGGTTCCAATCTCATGGTATAATAGTCGGTTTGTTTTCTTCAATATCTTTTAATCAGATTGTTACACTCTCGACCGCTATTTCGAGTTACAACTCGGATATCCACATATTTAAAATATATTGTGGACAGAATGACAATTTTATACTTGAATTACTCTAATCTTCATAACCTCCCTTTCTTTTCCACATGAAAGGAATGCGTTAATGCGTTTAGTTAGGCTATACCCACGGACTATTATCCGTGGGTTATACCAACGTTATGGGTTATACTTGGAGTATTCCATCTTGCTCATTCTGCAGACTTCTTTTTCTTAGGGCCAGTCCATCAGTTGTAATATGTCTATGGTCGAAATTGAGGAAAAAAATTGCATGTCCGCTCTTAGCTTCTGTATATTTGGTTAGTCCAATGGGGACATTTTTATGACATATTATCTAACCTATTTTGAGTATGTGAAATGGGCAGCAGATGAATGATTGAAATCAATCAATTTTCACTAATGGACTATGATTTCAACTCCTTTCACGTCTTTTTCTAATCTTTGCCTATTGTACTCGATTATGAAGAGAATATAGTGCTGAAATGACTTCGCCAGATTCTATATTGACGTATTCAAATCCTAAAATAAGGAGGGTGCTCTTTTGAGGAGATGTCAAGAAGGTTAATATATCAATTTATCACAATTGTATTTTGCATTGATTCATCTAACTTCACTGACAATAACGATTAATGTTTTCTGTTTTTGAGTGAAAAGTAAGCTTTTTTGGTAAGTAGCTAAAGGATGAAATAGGTACGTAGCAATTTCATGAGATTATTATACTCAACAACATGATCCATAATAATTATGAACTAGCTGTAGTTGATCCTTGAAAAACAGAGTGTATTTCAGGATTCGACGTACGAACTCATCAGATTCTTCTTATGAAATATCGGGGAAAATAGTGCAGGAGATGAGCCCTTTTCAATTTACATATAGGGTTTCAAAATTGAAATGATCTTTCCGTTATTATTTCCAAGGCTGAAGTTCAGAATAAAACGCCCCAGGTGAATTTTTTGCCAGAAAAGAGCTCCTTGGAGTAATTTATTTATTTATTTATTCAATATACAGCTTCCATACAGAACAGGGTTCCGGTATGAGGAAGTCAATTCATTTGATAATTTGGTGAACATTATAATGCAAGCAAATATTTCTTAAGTTTTTGAAAAAAATATGAATGGATTTGGATGATTTTATTTTTTCTGGTAGTTCATTGAAATAATAGTTGATATTACTAATATTACCTAATTTGCTACACCAGTGACCCAAAATTCAATTCAATTCAATCGAATTCAAATAACATTTTACATTGAACATTTAACGGAAAAAAATAACGGTGGTAACTTTGAAACTCCTTTCTATGTAGTATATAGTGGCTGAAATGCCTTACTTTATTCTTTATATGGGCGACTTCGGTTCGAGCTGCTATTGTTTCCGATTGGAGTCCCATCACTCTAATCAATTTGATATTGGGAGCACATTGCATATAAGGAAGGTAGGAATTTGGTCCTTCCTTGGGGTTAAAGTAGCTCAGATGCTCTTTGTGATAACCAGGATGAAATCATTTGTTACAAACACAAATACAAACTTTATTGATTAACACATTCACTCAAAGCGACAATCATTCATTATAAACTTATACTTACAAAATAAACACTCAACATCACTGAATATACATGCCCGAGGGCAGAATGGCTTCACTGACTATATTTTTGTTTATCTCTTTATATCTTAATCGTTCGAAGACTTATCTACTAATCCACCATCAGAGCCACGACACTTATTATATAACACATTCGATATGCTGGATATGAAGTTTGCCAAAACAATTGAACGTGCATCAACCCTTGGCAATGAATGTGTATATGTATGTCAATGTTACGACCTTATCAAGAAGAAGGTTTTTCATTACAGCCTTTCATACGACAATTATTATGTAACTGTGGTCATTGGTGAAGCAGGCGCCAGCTCAATGTATTAACTCTGCCAGTTAATCCAATATGCGATACGCAATTGTTGGTTGATGATTCCAATCCTGCTAGGCAATGTCTGTTGATCAAATTCACCTACCGACCCAAGGAACTGAATTTTTCTGGGTGTCTGGCAATCACTATTAGGAAAAATCATAGTAACCTTGAGATACCTACAAATCAGTAGAGTGTATGCCAGAATAAGCGATTAGTTTTGGACGTTACTATCCACGTGTTCAACAAATATCTTGTCACTCAAGTCCAAAAAGTCAAGCACACGGACCGAAACCTTTTCAAAACTAACTTCTAGCGCGACAATAAAAAAATATAGGTATGATGAAATTCAGCAACTGTACAAAAGAATATTGTTTTCCTACATTACATCAATTCGTTCGTTATCTATAGACCGCGGGCATATCTGACAAACGACAGTAAAATCATAGTTGTAAATCCAGCCTGCTGAACAAACAAACGGATCTACAAATGCTTATTGTGCATATGTGCATATTTCATAATATTTTTCTCGATTATTTTTTTCACTTGTCAAAATGTGATGTTTTCGGCATTTCAACCAATAGTAGCGGGTTATTCTATGGTTATTCTAGCCAATCATTGGGTATTATACTGATAAAACTGCCTGTTCCTTTCGATAAAACGTTCTTTACCTTTGAACTGTCAAAACTATACGGTTTACCGCGTCGATTCTACTGAACTGGCTCATATTTATATAAATTATCATGAATGAAGAGTTACCTTATTATTAATAGTCATTCACTTTTCACTTTTTCAGCATAATAACAACATAACACATTTCAATGATCACTCAAACACGTAAATAGCTCATAACCCCAACTTTATGACAGATAATATAAGGGTAATTCTGTATGACCATGTTAAAATTAGGAGCACGTCAAAATTTTAAAAATACGTAAAATGTTGTGGAGTAAAATTTTAACATTCTTTAATTTTTAACATGTGTGGTATAGAATTGCCACTATAATATAGCGAACGACCGATTCAAATATTTAAGGTTTCCTGAACTCAAATGAAGATGGCGTACAATTAGTTTTTATTACACATACTCTTTATTTCCTTTTGACAAATGAACATTGTATAGGAGACGTCAAATTACATTACAACTACTTACATACTACTAAGATACTAATGGGACAAGTATTCATCAATACTATAGAAACTGTTCTTTCGTAAAAATTCTTTAAGGCGATATTTGAATGAAGCTAGGGTAGCACATTCTTTAATATTTATAGGTAGATGATTGAATATTCTGGGCGCCATGAAATTGGGAGACTTATAGGCCAGATTGCTTTTAGCAAATGGTATATACATATTATTTCTTTGGCGAGTGTTAACATTATGAATAGACCTGTTGAGTGAAAATTGATGATTATCATTTTTAAAAACATACACACATAATTCATATATTAAAAGACACGGTAAGGTCAGTATCTCAAAATGAATGAATAAATCCTTACATGATACACGAGGGGGTACATTTTTCATAGTTCTTACTATTCTTTTCTGCATTATGAATACATCATTCCAACAGGAAGACAATCCCCAGAAACATAAACCATATCGTAGTCTTGTCTCTACCTGTGCATAATACAGCGTCAGCAACTGATCAGCATTTAATACTTCTCTCAGATTTCTAAGTTGGAATATTATTGATTTCATTTTTTTCATTAGGGATTCACAGTGATTGTGCCATCCTAAATTATGGTCAACTTGTAGTCCTAAAAATGTTGTGCTTTCACCATCCGTAACCAGACAATCCCCACTCTCCTCAAAGGAAAAACTGATTGGCATACAATATTTCTGCCTATTATGAAAACGAATCAGAACAGTTTTATTTATATTCAGATAAAGATTGTTCGCTGAGAACCATGAATTTAAACATCGAAAAGCATCAGTACATTTCTCTTTCAACCGAAAATCGGACTCATCTGAAACGATAATTGAGGTATCGTCGGCATACATCGTCACTGATTTGGCTAAGATAGAGGTTTCCAAGTCATTCACGTAAAATAAAAACAATATTGGGCCTAAAATAGATCCTTGCGGAACCCCCAGATATGTAGAAATTATATCAGATCTGTTTTTATTAATTTCAACAAACTGTTTCCTGTCGGAAAGATAATCTGATAACCAAGATAGCGGAAGGCCTCGTATGCCATACTTATACAGTTTATTTATTAATATATCATGATTTACGCAGTCGAATGCCCTGCTGAGATCACAAAATATCCCAACAGGACACTCTCCTGCTTCTAGACAGTTGACAATTTCACTGTAGCATGAATGAATTGCCGTTGTGGTTGATTTTTTATTTATGAAACCATGTTGATTTTTAGTGAATATATTATACGATTCACAGAACGGTAAAATCCGATTGAGAAAGGCATACTCAAATATCTTGGAGAACGACGACGGGATGGTTACAGGCCTATAGTTTTCCAATGACTGACGACAATTTTTTTTGTAAATTGGAATGATTTTTCCCATTTTTAATGAATCTGGAAATATCCCCGAAGTAAACGATAGATTAACAAGATAAACCAATGGTTTAATTACAGATGGCAAACATTTTTTCAAGATAAGAACTGGGACTTCGTCAAAGCCAGCAGAATATTTATTTTTTAGTTTACAATGTAGAAGACTATACAGCTCATCTTCTGTATATGGAGTGAGATATAGTGATTCTGAGGGTGATGAAATGTTCCTTAGATATGACTCGTAATCCACATCACTTATAGCTATTTTATTTATAATATCTCTTGCAGCATCTCTGAAATAATGATTGAACATTTTTACCACTATGTCTGTTGACTCTTCCACACGATCATTATTTTTCAATACAATATTTTTTATTAAATACAATTCATTTTTTGTGGTATGAGAAGAAACCGTTGTATAAAGATTTTGATACAACGACATAACGAATGATTTTATGTTCCTTCTGGCGCGATTTTCATTTCATAAGAAACTTTCAATTAGCAACCTCGTACTAAGAAAGGTGTGACGGCATCTCTTGGTATCGTCAGCAAGCATTATCATATGCACATTGTTTAAACTCTTTAAACAATGATATTGCACTGCGTAAGCATCATATCTCTTCTGGATCATAGAAGGCATACATCGTTGTTTGACATTTCAAATTTGTGAAATTTTCACCTATTCTCCTTTCCTTCTTATGTAAATGAAATGCTGATCAATTAAATTGTTCTTCCTTCTATTTGTTCAAAAAATAATCTCTCCAAATACAACTCGTTCTTCAAATTTAATAAGATAAATTTTCATTTTAGAAACACTCAAACTTTTTTATTTTGTGGCAAAAGCATTCAAACAGACCGAATTAGATAAAATCACTCGTCCTACGGACTCGTGATTTTATCAATCGGTTTGTTTTCATACTTTTTGTCAAATAAAAAAGTTTTTGTGGAAAATGAAAATTTATCGATTAAATTTGAAGGAATCGTGGTATTACCTTTGATAATAACTCAATTTTGAGCGATTGTGATGTTTCAATTCATCGATTCCTATCTATTTTCGACAATAGAAATAATATTAATCCTCATGCTGCTAAGTGCTAAGAGACGTGAATTGTGGATTCAAGCAACTAGAAGAGCAGATTGAAGTACTGATAAGTTGAAATGGGCAACGGTATATTCATGCATTTTGTATCTCAGAATTGCAATTATAATCTCATTAAATTGCCATTGTTGTTTACGGAAATACGATTTGTTTGTCCAGCAGGCCAATGCATGTGACGTCATATGGCCTCGGTCTATAGATGAATTGCTCTCGTCATGCAGTGAATTTTCATGGGGTTTCTTGTTGAGCAGATTGAGCATTCCCCGTGTATGCTCTAATTTCCATTTCATTGGAGTGACGGGGAGAGTCATAAAACAAAGTTCATTTGTCAGGCGTATACCAGCAAACTCGCCTCTAAACTCCGAACTTTCAGTAGGCGTCGTTTATATCAATTAACCTCTTTAACTATATATAATGGGTGCTGTTAATGGATAGAAACGGGTTATTTTCGTTGCAGCTACAGACCAAACGTTTTATGCTTTATGGCCGGATCTTTGAACCCAATAGGAAATGAAAGCAGTTGATTTTCAGAATGATCCTTATGTATAAGCAAATCGAAAATTCAAAAACCTAAGAGTTTTTTGTGTTATTCTCGATCAGAACCAGGAACTTCTTGCGTATCTGGTAGTAGGGCAACTAAATCAGCTATGGATTTTTTTTGGAGTGTAGTGTAGACAGACAGAAATACGCATCCAGCCACTAAAATAGTGCGTTTTGAACAAGGATGTTCTTATATTTTCATGAGTAAAATATTATAGGTTAGGCGGCGGTGACAGATTTTTTAGGCCAATTTTTTACAATCTTACTTTGAAAGAGAACATATGTGGAGTACTTCATGTAGAACCCAAAATTTTGTTTATTAATTCCAGAAATAATTTTGATGTACTGTTAACAGGCTGCTCATTTGCATCGGTTGAACATGAAAACAAATTACACATGAAAGCGTACTAATTCGAATGATACAATGGAAAATTGTAATGAAAACCAACTTTGGTGCCCATCACAACTTGAAATATTATCGGAAGAATGACGAGAATTCATGGGGAACACAGTTTGGAACTATACAGTTTGTTCCAAAAAACGTAAATTCTTTGTTTCGCTTTGAATACCTGACAGCGCATAACTTTTCTACAGATTACGATTAGTTTTAGCTTCACACTTCTCCAAATTTGTCGCTGCCGCTTGGTGTACATTCAAGTTTTTGGTAGGATGCAACCAAGGATGCGATTCTTCTTCTTTGATAGGCAATTGAAACAATCGAATGAATTATTTGATAGCATGAATTTATATTAAAAACGACCATAGTAAGATAATTTTGGAATATTCGCTTTGTAGATAACCTTGACCGGGAAAAGTTTCAAAGTTTGCCGCGGAATGTTTTACAAGCGCCAGTTAAAAATCGATACCATAGCTGGATCCAGAAGGAGAACAGACATACTGCTCTCCCCACCTTTAGGCAGTGGGCCGTACCTCTAAGAAGAAAACGACCGAATGAAAATTGCGTCTAATAACTGAAATTTAGATGAACTTCATTTGATACTTTTTTCTTATAAATCACTGAAAGAAGATATAATTTTTCCTTTGCCCCAACGTGAACTCTATGGATAGATTTGCGGACGACTGTAGTCTTCATACTAGTTTCTCTTCCGAAGTCCCCACACCAGCACGAGAAACAAAAATTCAGAGAAGCATTAGCGACAATAGAATGACTTGGCGAAAATGATACAATGGGGTAACATCGACTTGGTAGAATTTAATGCTGGGAAAACCCAGGCATGTCTCTTTTCAAAGAAAGACGGTCTATCTTCATCTAGTATTCAGATGTCAGGAGTAACTATTCCTACAGTCAAGTATATCGATGATAGGAATTACGATCATTAATAATGTCTCATGGGAAAATTATGTGAGATCCGTCTTTGGATTTCTATTTCATGCGAAGAAATATTCACTTCTCATCAGCTTCTAAATGATCTACAAGTCATAGATACACCTATCTTGGAATATAGTTATCATGTGTGGCACTCGGCACCAAAACATTTGTTGAAACTTCATGATTTTATACAGAGTAAGGCAATCCGTCTTGTTGGCGATTGATACAGCTAGGGCTTCCCTTTCGTATATATAAACTCTGACGATATTCTGATAATGGTTTTGGCACTGCAGTTCTGATCACCGTTCAGTAACAGAAACAATCCAAGCTCCTGCCAATTTTAGGTTTCACCCGGTACCATTCCATCTTGTATAAACTGATCTCAATCCATAGCCCGGAATTGCAAATGTATGTTTATTGCAGCAGCACTAATTTACCTAAGGGCATATGCGTGTATCACAAAGTTCAATATAGTTTTTTCAACTGGTTCGCTCGTCATCAGTATCCTTTACTGTAGTTTCGGCACTTGCTGAAAGTATCTGAGAAATGTCAACATTCATCATACTGTATCTATACACCAAAAAGTTAGAGACTTCTTCCTGTCGAGCCGTTGTCAGTCCCTCTGCTGCCTACTAAATGAAAAAGATAATCGGATGATTATCTTTTTCATTGAGTAGGTACGATATAAGGAATGAAATTCAAACAGTATACAGTTTCATGGATAATATATTGCATTATTACAAGATTCTTGACATGATAATTAAGTACATTAATATAAAATCGTGTGTAACTGGTCAAAATGAAGTGTCATGAATATGCTCATTTCTCCCAATGATGTGAACAATCTTCGGACAACTGCATGGATGTTTTTAAACATATCATCATAGCTGAGTAGCTTGCCACTCTGTGTACGAAGAGGAATGCCCTTTCATTCATTTTCGACATATCAAACTAAAATGCTACGTGTTCATTTTGATACCAGCACTGAGGCCGAGGAATAATTGAAAATGATGGGTCATTAGACAAATAAAATTGTATATTTTTCAAGAGAACAACACGTGAAACTTTGATTAGTGGACACCATTTGGGCAAACATCTCTTACAATTCAGAACGAACTTCCTACAGGTAAGTCGTTTGCTCTTTTAATTATCCTTATACCAAACTGAATATCCTAGATCGCTACGCGCATTTCGCCAACAAAGTTGCCATCCTCAGATGTGAAAGGTGTTTCAAAATTATAAATTAGAATTAGAGCGATCGATTAATTTAGGTTTATAGTACAATGAAAGTAAATGCTTTCAATATGACTCTTCGGAAATAATTTATATTGTTATAGAGCCATTGGGTTGGGGTTAATGTGTTCTGATGAAAATATTTCACAATACTAAATGGAGTGAACATTTTTTTAACCTTTTTGGTTCACCTCAGGTCTCTTAAATTAGAGCTTGTTCTGAGAAAATTCTTCATAATTCTATGGATTCCATCAATCTTTTTAACTTTTTAGACTCAATCCCTCTAAATCTCGATGTATTTGTCAATTACTTAATTTTACCATCCGCCTATTTTAGTGGATGATGCGATTGTGAGTTTGACATTTTGTATACATTTCTTTGAGCCCATATAACAGCAGCCAAATAACATATCGTAGCTCGCAGGCAGCATATCAATAAGCACAAGATATATTGAAGACATGCCGGTCCTTCGGAGGGAACGTAAAGCCGGCGGTCCCGAGTCCATGGATGTTGGACTCGTTAAAGATCTCTACCCCTGGTTGGAATACCAGAGGGTTCGGCAAAATTTCCGGTTGGGGGAAGTGTGCTCACCAGCGTCGGTGATTGGCCTTGGTAGCGGAGATAGGCCGATGTTGAATAACAATTAAAAAAATAAAATAAGTTCTACTGAATTCGAATCTAATTCACGAAGAAGTTCTTTCTACAAAATATTTGTGCAACAATTTTTTGTGCTCAAGCAATTGTCAATCAATGGCATAATGACAGTGTAAAAATTAATCATTCGAGTATCAGTCTTGAGAAATATTAAGGATCGTAACTAGATGTCAATGGTGTCCAACCAGCATGGTAATTTCATACTTGATGTGATATATTCGAAGATTTACCCAACATATTTCTTTTTTCACATCTACAGGTGTTTTCATTCATGAATCAGATGAAAAAACCTCTCAGCGAATTCAATTAAAATTTCCGCGGTATTCAAATCATCGTTGAAACTTCTTAAAAGGATTCCTTAACCTCTACATCTGAAAAACTTGCATATTCATTGAGCTTCATTTAGGCGATCATCAGCGAGCCTCTGTGAGCAATGATAACATGCAAAACGCCGATGATTCAGTCATAATGTTACAATATTGTCAAATCCTATAAACAGTCTAACCAGTTTTTCTTCACTACATTATTGCTTTGTGCTCACAGAGCCCCTCGTCAGATTTAAAAAATGGTGAGTACAGTGCTACAATCATTCATCGGTGAATAATTGGGTATACAAACTTTTTTTGTAGTTTTGATGTTATATTCTGGATGTGTTCGTGACTTGAGCAAAGAATTAGTGTCATTTTTCTCACATATTGACAAATCAGTCTTATTCTTGTGTATATGTTGGTGAGATGCGGCCGTCACCTGTAACAAAAATTATAATTTCGTCTGACAGAAATGAGATATACTAAAAAAAATGTAATTTGATGAATTATTTCTTGGCTTTCTTCTCCTAATCAGAAAACAGAAATTGTAACTTCTATTTTTGATTCGGAGAGGTAAAAGGACAAAACTAATAAATCAAACTTCATTCTCTCCACAAGAATACCCAAATTCCTGAAACTTGTGATGACTATCATACAAAATAAATACTGAACGGAATTAATTAGTCCCATACGAAATGGAATATTTTCCATGGATTGTTATTCTCAATTCATTCAGACCTACAAATTTCATGCATCATTGCCATGTACAATAAATTACAACAGAGATGTATTCAGAATCCGGAAGAGCATCGAAAGTATCGATTATAGGTGGGAAAAAGGGTACACAACTTTCTACAAAAATATTTGATACGAGAAAAATGAGATTAGAAAGGATAGTATACTATCCAACTCAACAAATGGAATAACTCAAATCAAAATCAAACAACGTGTGAGGTATGCAATGTTAATTTTCTCTTCCATTCTACCAGAAGAATGAATAGCTTTGTACTTGTTGAACTTGAACCAATTCCATAAAAATACAAAATTGTTTCAATGTCAAGGATAGGGTAGAAAGCGACGTACGTTTAGGTAATTTAGGCACTGTTTAAAAGTCATTATTTTGTGGTGGATGAATGATTTATTTCCTCGACTGTCTGAAAAGATAAAAAGGATCGGCAACAAGTATATATGTTCGAGTATATATTAGAACAACACTCAAAGCAACAAATACTTCAAGTTCAATACTGAACCAACTAACACAACAGAAAACACAAAGAGTTGTATTTTTTTAAATTCATTGTTCGTGCGGTCAAAAATATATCGATGAAACCTCAAGACCTCTGGAAGTGCAAAAGAATCAAGAGGTACATCAAAAACAGAGAGATTGGTGGTTCTGAATCATCAGAACACATTCTTACTACCGATGGAATCACACAGTAAAATGGAATGGGAATAAGACTAGAATGACAGCAAGAGATAGCAATGACAGTAAACGAAAATTGACGGAATTCGTTTCTATCATGCTGTCTTTCGTAATTTTTTTACACCAAATCAGGATTTCTAGTGATTTCCACACGGATTCCCAAGATTTTAAGTGAATTTTGTAAACTGAATTTTCAAAGTGAAACATTCCTCGCATGCTCTCTGGTGGTTGGATCTCAACAAGTTCATTTGATATAATTAGCACCTGGCTACTACTCTTGAATGACAACATGGTATGTCAATCTCAGTTTTTTTCACAGATTTCCAAAAAAACTCCATAGAACAGAAGTATTTGTGATTAGTTTTGAAAACGGAAACAAATTTGTTTTCCGACGTGTTTCAAAGTTTCAATTAAAAGGAACTGTTTTCAATAACACACCAGATATTTGTGGTTGATCAGAAATCTACCCTTTTACACATCATTTTTGAATTTGCTCAGATTATGGTAGGTTAACAACTCAAAAAACTACGAAGATAATAATTCAGTTAGATTGTTATCGAGTGAGTTCGTTTTCAATTTTGTCTAAAACAAAGGAGTTGAAAAATTAGTTTGAAGTCAAGGGGGTCACTTTTTGAGGTATGACTCACTGTTTGAATGAGACGCACACATTATCCAAGATGGAGTAATATAAGTACTTATCATCTTTTGATTTGAGTTTTTTCGGTGAAATAAAAAGTCATGTGTAAGTTTACATTGGGAAAATGCATGTATGAAGAAACGTTGATTAATGTATGGGTTTATTACTTACATAGCTGATAACTATAATGACTATCAAAATCTACACGACCGTATTCAAAAAATACTTGAGGTTGTAATTCAACGAAGAAAACGTTGCACTGAAAATGAGTCTAACCATAAGTACCTACAATAAAACGAACATGAAACACAAAGAAAAGTTCAACATACTTTCATAAGTCATGAAAATTTGAAAGTATGTACTTATATTCTATCATCTATAGATAGTAGATACAGCCTTTTTATATATTCAATTGTGACAGTGGAAAACTTACTTCCTACATGTGTCATAGGAACAAATATACCAATTTGCCTTAGAAACAGATAATATAAAAATTCGAATATCTTTTATTTGCAGGAGAAAAGGAACCAGAAATTACAATAATAACAATATTCAGTAAAGGTTTGTTTATAGAACAATGTCTGGCTTTAAATTGGTGCGTGGAGTATGAATTTCAAGTCCAAACACTGCGGCCCCTTTTATGGTCTTCCAAAAGTCGAAAATTGTTTTTTCCCCTTTTTCTTTTTGGTACACTGAAGTTCATTATATTGTCATCTTCAAATTGGCGACGAGAATCTGATGTTCTGTAGCTGGCGTATGCCACCAAATACCATTCAACTAAATCGTCGCTGAATTTTATTATGAAAAATGGAAATATTTGCTGGTAGAAATGTTAAAGAAGGTGGAATGAGGTGTAAAGGTGACAATTAATGAAAAACGAGTACCTATAGAGATTTTTAATGGTGCAGAAAGAGGGTGAAATATCAAACCATTTTACTGAACTTTGAAGGTCCATAACTTCCTAAAGTAAAAAGAGCCCCTATTTGTGTTCTTTGCATGAAAATAGGTTTCTAGTCATTTTTTTTCAAAAGGTACTATGTGATAAGCAAACTTTTACCAAATATTCAAAATATCTTCTCCAAAAAAATTAAACTCAATGTTGAGTAAAAACACTTACATTTTGGGAAAGGGGTTCCAATATGAATATCTAATAAAACGTTTCCTACATCCGTCTATTTACCACCTTCAGCCTCATTCTCTTTCTCGTTGTACACTCTGAGCAAATCCAAAGCATCTTGCGCCTGGCGCTTGTCGGCCAGGTATCTCCCAGAAACTTCTTTCAGTTGGTCCAAGAAGATTCTATCTGGAAATGTTATATCAACCAGAGACTCTGGATCCATATCACTGAGCAATTCAAGGTCTGCACCTCCAAGCAGGGATACATGGCACATGTTATGCTTAAGCCTACCAACAAGGTTAACGAGTTCTCTGTCTCCTCTACTATCAACATCATCTATATTCAGTCGAAGAGGTGGAGATTGGGGAAACCAAGTCTGTCCCTCGGTTAACACCATCAGGCAAGTGTTTGGATCTAGAGTACCAAAATATTCTTCGTCATCTATTTCTGTGCCATCATCTTCAAGAACAAGGGTGATATTATTCTTGTCAGTGAGATTCAGTTTTTCCAATACTTTCGTAGACAAGTCTTGTAAAGAAGAGGCCACTACACCTTTTTTTATTTCTCTTGAGGCTGTCGTGATCTTGAAAGGTTTTCCAATTTGACTACCTTCCTCTTCCATAATTCCTGATTACCAATCACATGTGATAAAAATTCAAAATAGCTTTCGAACACTCCCACTTCTTGGTGGATTCAATTTGAATATCAATTCTGCTGGCTCAACGAGTGTTCCTCGTAAGTTTCGCTTCTTTCTAGTAAGTGCGACAACTTGTGAACTCCCACACGACTCGCAACTGTCTGGCCGTAGTGGCCGTGTACGCCCGCAAAATATACCGGTTTTGTTTGGGGTTCGTTTTAACCAAAATGAAAAAAAGCACACATAAACTACAAAGCAGTCTGAATAACGCTGCGCATGACAACCAAGGGTCAGCTCGGTTAATCAATAAAGTTTAAAATAGCCCACAATCCACAAGAGCCCCGTGCTCGTGTACTTTGTAAAAGAAAAACCTTAACCTTAAAAAATATATAGGTGTCGTGCCGATTTTGACGTTAATGAGTGACTTATAAAATTTTGAAAGAGCTGGGAGTTTTGGCTGAATGCGCCTTGGAGGAAGCAAAGGCCAATAACATAGAGAGAGAGAGCTGGGAGTTTACAAACAAACCAATTGAATGGAGATTTTTTTCTATTTCTTTAGTTGAAGGAACCAGCGAACCACAGAGTTGATTTCAGAACTATCAATTGGTTATGAACTCGTTTTGATTTCCTAATGGTGTCAAAATCTTAGATAAAATTTGTATATATACCTGTCAAAATTGGCACAGAATCTATTATTGTTGACTCCCCTTTATATTTATAGCATTGACGTAATGTCAATGTTTTATAGTGAATCGAAAAAGCATAGGGAAATAATAATTTAATCCTTATTGGAGGCTTCAAACATTAGATCAAATGTGATATACACTAATAGAATAGTCTTATTCCTTCTTTAAAGTCTGTGGTTACAGTGCTGCAATGAACAACTGTAGTGTGTATGTATTTATAATATTGTAATTGGACTCCCCTAATTGAGGAGATACAAAGATAAACAACCAACAAGAATCCTACTATGATGGAACTATCGTTAAAAGATTTCTCAAAAATATGCAGGATATGTATGGGGCTCACTAATTTGGAGCCTCTTGAAAATTTGAAACCAAAAACCATAAATTTATTGAGAACTCTCGCAGGATCAAAGGTGAAATTGATGAGTTTTGAAATGAGGTGCCTATAACATCTTATTGATCTGTATAAATTTCAGCACTTTGAAAACGATTTACTCCCCCAAAATATATGTAAAACCTGCAAAAATTGCTTGGAAGACCTGGTCAGATTTGTCAACAAACTAAAGACTAATAATGATATTCTTGAATCGATTCTACTTCATCAAAAAGATGCAGTACCATGTTATTTGGACAGCAACTTCGAAGAGAGTAATCAATCATCAACAGCAAATGAAGTTGGTGAAAACACAAAAAGCTCTTCAAAACCTGCAAGGAATTCCAGTACAATCGATTACGAGAAACATAAATTAATAAAATGCCCAGTTTGTAAAGCAAATGTAGGCAATACTTTTTCAAAACTGAGAATTCACTATAAAGTCAATTCAAAATGCAGACCAGCTGACTGTAAATGTAAAATTTGCCACAAATCATTCTATCCAAAATATAAACTAGCAGTTCATCTCAAATTGCATAAAATGGAAACATATAAATGTCATGAATGCTCAAAGACATTCACCTTGGCTGAGAGCTTGAGAAAGCATGTTCAGGGTCGTGAGGGAGCAAAACCATTAATCTGTAAACTATGTGACAAGAGGTTTCTGAGAAAACGTTCTTTGGATGAACATACCAACCTCCACATTGGTAAGAAGCCTTACGTTTGTGTATTCTGTGGTGAAAGCTTTAGTAGACTTTCTGCCCGTGCTGCACATACTTATCATGTACATAACATGACCCTTGCGAATATTCCTAAGCTGAAGAGGAAGTATACTGAAAAACGTGTCCACCTCAGTATTCCTTGTGAAACTTGTGGCAAAATATTTGCAAGTAGATCAGGATATGATAACCATCAGTTGATACATAAAGGATTCAAGAGATTTCTTTGTAATGTTTGTGGAAAGAGTTTTATCACCAATGCCACTTTTTTGATTCATATGCGAATTCATAGTGGCGAAAAACCATTTGAATGTAAATACTGTGAAAGAAGCTTCAAGCAGAAGCATTCTTTGCAACGACACATGAAACATAACAAACATATTGGTCTGCTCAAATGCCCTCACTGTGAAAGAGGTTACCAAACAGAAAGTATCTTGAACAATAATGTTCTACAGGCTGGTACTTCAAAACAATTTGTATGTCCCCATTGCAGTAAAACATTCAATAAACCAAATTCACCTACTCTTCAAATTTCTAAGAACAATAAACATAGAAAAGAAAGAAATCACAAATGTAGCATCTGCTCTAAATCTTTTTCTTTTGCTTCTCATCTAGATGTTCATTTGCGAACACATAGTGGTGAGAAGCCTTATCCTTGTCCGGAATGTGGCAAACAGCTAGCTCAGCCACAAACTTTGAAAGTTCACATGAGACAACATTCTGGAGAAACTCCATTTATATGTTCAGTTTGTAACAAAGGATATCGTGATTCTAGCAATCTAAAAAGGCACTTCAAAAGAAAGCACGAGAAAGTTCCAGTAAAAAGTGGCGAAGGGAACGAAAAGTTCTAGGTAGCTTTGGAGCTTCCAAATTGTTCATGATAGTTATTTATGTGGAAACTACCCTGAATTTTTAACAAAAAAGTGGAGATGATTGATTTTGTAAGGTGGTGTTCAATAACTGCAGAAGTAAACCTGGAATCATTTTGGCCCTTATTAATAAGCATGCACGTCTATAATAAAGATGAGTTATGGAAATAGTACAAATACAAAAAAATCTTCAGATTCATCCTATATATGGTAGAAACACTCGAAACTTTGAATGAAAGAATTTATAAATCCAGCCGCGGCTGGATTTATAAATTCTTCCCGCGGGAACAGAAAATTTAGAATTTTAGCAACCATTTGTTGTATTCTCCATTTTGTACTCTAGAAACTTGAAAAGCTGTTCCTACATAATATTTAGGGTTTTGCTAATAGCCGAAATAAATTTCTGGCTGAGATTGTCAAGTTCTTCGATATAATACTCAAGTTGATTTCAAGGTGCTCAAGTTTTTGAAGAAAATCCTGTTGTAAGTAGGTGCTATATTTTGAACTATAGTCGAGGTATATCACCAATCTGGCACTTCAAATTTTATATTCATTTTGTTGTGATATCCTTTATTTTTTAATATTATGCAATTGTTTTTTGGAAGTAAAAAATAAATTTAATTTCACAGAGTTTTTCACTGGGCCAAATTGATGCATTCCTACATTTTCCACAATAGGATCACCTTTAATCACCATATTCACCGATGAGAAAGACACTAGATGAATTTCCGCGAATCTATCATGAGAGATTATTGCCCTGTGAGGAATAAAACTTTATTTTCGGAAGGAGGTTTTGGACACTTATGGAAAGAAGTTATGTAATATGTTACAATTGTAGCAGGATTACATTTACAAGATACAAGTGTATACCGTTACCGTTCCATACAGCGCAAGCATCCGGTGAAAAAAAATTGGTAAACGTGATGATTGAAAACAACGCATTCACTATTCATAACAAAGCCACTTTTAGGTGGTAGACACAATCGATATCTGAAATATAGGCGAATAATAAGGAAAATGCTAAAGAAACATTCATGAAATGACATTTTTTTGCGAAAGTAGCAATTTTCTTCTTTTACATCGTTTTTTCGTACTCATCAGAGTTTGTTCACATGTTAATTTAAATGAATAAAAATTCTCCACGATAACCATTTGAATTAATTTGGATAACTTTCGCAGAAAAAATACGAAATTCGGATGAAGGAGGATTTGCCCAGGGCTCTCAGTCACCCTTCTAGTTGAAATGAATTCATACTAGCTGAGTTCGATTATTAAGCTCTGAGCGCTCACTTTGCTCGATGCCGTTCGTTTATTACAAATCGAGCTCTCCGAGCGTGTACATTGGTGTCCATTTATTCACTGAGCGAGCGAATCGAGCAAGCTCTCTCAGCTCGGCTGAGCTCAATCCACTCAAAATCGTTCGTTTATCCCGAAGCGAGGATATCGAGCGCGCAGAGCGATAACTTTGGTGTCCTTTTATTCACAGAGCGTGCATATTGAGCAGCTCATTTAGCGCGGAGCTTCGTTGAAGAGAAAATCGAGCGAAAAGATGTGACGTATGATGAAGAATAAATTTGACATTGAACATTAAAGTGAGGTTATTTATTTTCGTTATGGAAAAAAAAAATTTTTTTCAAAATTATTGCAGTTGTAATTATATTTTTCACATGTGAAAGTCATACTGACGAACTATACCTGTTTGGTAAAGAATTTTGAAAACGAACCTCTCAAAATACCTACCTACCTATAGCCTCTATTTTAGCTAGTTTCAAAAATATTCTTGAAGTTTTGAAGAATTTATTGGTTGAACAATATAGATCTAGGTTTATTGTTATACACTGAGGTAGTATACCAATCAAAATCATCTAAGAAGTGAATGCAACCTAAATAGGCCTCAAGATCATAATAACGGCACATCTTGTTCCAGGAACCATGAACTAAGTATATGATGGAAGTTCAGACCTCAAGAGTGTTAGCTATGTATTGCTGTAAATGTTCTGAAAATGGGTAATCTCCTCGACAATCTCTATAAAGATTACTCGAGTCTCAAAGTTCACCTCGAAAGAAATTGTTGAAAATATCAGTATGGCTATTAATCCTTATGTTGCAGAATGAGGAATGTGATCTACCAAAATATCAATTTTTTAATTAATTATCCTATCAGATATCTTCAATTATCTGTAATTACACAGGAGTTGTTCGAGTTTTGAAAGCTCACAATAAAAAATCAAGCTATTAGATGATGAGCCATTTACATCATCAGCGCCATTAGCAAATTTATAAGGGATTAATGAAAAACTATTATTTTGTAACGTAGACAAAAAAATGTAACCAAGTGCCCTTCTAACAAGACTTTCGAAATGAAAGTGAAAAATCTTCGAAATGAAAATTTGCCCGAAGGTATCATGACATATGCAATATACTTGATAACAAGGCTCTACAACTCCAGGGTTAGTCATGCCTTGAAATATATTTTATTTGTCTTCAAGGTAATGGAATAACCCTCATGATAGCATGAGAAATTCAATAACAGCAAAGTTCATTGGTACCATAACATACATAAATAAATGTAATGGAAGATTGAAATTTCTGATAGCATATAGATTTTTGAAGATTGTAATGGGGACGATTATAAAGAGCTTTCAGGAGGGTTCTTTGCCATGCACCCACATGTATTATTTTTGGAATAAATAAACTGTATTATCAATTTGAATTGTCTTAATTCTATTAGTACATGTACTGCATTTCTTTCCCCATATGTGGCTAGCATTCACACATTCTTATTGCATTGCTAATTTCTTATTTTTGTATTAAGAGATTTATTCTCGCTGAAATAATTTATGTACTTTGTCATCTTGTGAGAACAATCACAAATATTACAATTGAATAAACATATTTTTTTATTCTTTTAGTTCATGCACATGTACCTATTTACTAACTTCATGCGAGTATGATAATAACATTTTACCTAGTACAAAAAACAAAGGTCAACTTTCACCTAAAAAATTTAGAACACCTCAATAATATCTTGAAGTGAACATTTCTTTCTGCCTTTATACAAGCTGTTCCACTCCAGCAACCATTGCATCCTAATAACGTTTTAAAAAACCTCACTTGCTTGTTATCATTCGAAACGCCTTAAGATCCTTTAAAACTTGTTCTTAGGTAAGGATATGTGCAATCCCTGTCGACTTCCATTCTAAACACTGAATGGTGATACATTAGTGTTGACAATTTTCAGTTTGTTTTTCCTTATCAAAACAACATATCTCATTCTCATGTTTTACCTTATCGACAGGCATTCATATTAAATTTTTTAAAACACCAAGGATATAATATGTAGAGCGTGTTCAATTTTTTCTGTGTAGCATTGGGAAACTGGGACTCCTTTCAAACACTTCCATAGTTTTTCTTCTCATACCGCAGGAATGATGTTCATTACTTATACAAAATGGAATTTTTCCTAACTGGTTATAACATGAATAGCAACTATTCCAATTTCTCTAGCATCTGCCCAAGTAGGTACAACGGACTAGCAACAATGCAGCGTATCAATGTTGATATGCTCATCATATTGGAGAAAGGAATGCCAGGCCAAGTTTGTGAGAGTACCCATATATTGAATCAACTTCATCTCATACCTATAAACACATCATTGTAAAGAAAACATAAAAATTCAACCTATCTACCTACATTTTCCTTCAACACAATCTTCATATGAAAAATCTGCATGGAGAATATGGATATTCAAAGGAAAATTCGTAAACGTTCAAGCACAAATTGCTCGAAAAAGATAAAACAAATAAAAAAATATCAGGTTATGTTACACGCTCCAAAAGCTCAAAACCCGTTCGTTTTTAGATCTTAAGCTCCATACGCTCAGTGATCAGCTGATCTCAGCTCAGTCTCTACCCGCTCTACTCGATCCATGAATAATCGAACTTAGCTACTATTTTGCCATTTATTTTCATGATATTGAAACGATCGATCAAACAAAATCTGACATCTGTTAATCTTTCGAACAGATATCGAGGCGACATATAATGGTTGGTGACAGGTTTCATAGGAATATTTTAGAGAAATTTCATATTTTCATTCAGAACACGTATGAAACATCTGCATATCAAAATATTCGATGTTCAATCGATTTCAGGAAAGAATTTATATAAGACATAGCGGTTATACACTACATAAAATGGTCGAATGTGCATGGGTAGTTGCACCAAGCCATTTAACGGAGGTTAAATGTTAAACTTGGAATAAACAAACAAATGTCTATGTTTAATCCAAGTTTAACATTAAACCTCCGTTAAATAGCTTGGTGCAAGTACCCCTTAAAAACATAGGTGCAGTTGGTCACATTCAACATGGAACGGAAATGACGTTTTGCGCAGTGCGAGACAAGCAGTATATCGTCGGCTTAGAGTGTAAACCTGCCAAATCCATTTTCTGACGATATTACGTTTTTCATACCATTCGAAAGTGTAAAACGAAATACACAATCTAGAAAAACAGCCACAGTCAGTTTTCTTTTGAAATTGACAAAAACAGATGGTGAGTAAAACTGTCATATCCATAAGCTCAAAAGTGCCCTGCTAACTCCGTGTAAGCCGCCATTTCGTACCGAGATTCCGTGGCCGGCAAATGTGCTCGTACAAATAATTGTTGTTTTCTGTGATAACAGTGTATTAAGGGTTGAAATTTGAAAGACTGAAAGGTATGTATTCATACTGTTATCTTATTATTTGTTTTTTCTGATTAATGATTTAACATTTATTGTAAAACGTCAGATAACCTATAACACAAACATGTGGGATTTAGCAGTTTTTTCTTTGAACCAATGTTACTTTTATTGTACTTAGCAGGAATTATGTATCGTCATAAAGTAACTTTATGATTAAATTGATACTTCATTTGCAAATGTCATCGAGTGAGCATTGGCGTGGCCGTAAAATCCTGGAATTGTGCAAAAGCAAAGAAGATGTAAATAAACAAAAAGCGACGGCATCATCTCAAGCACCCATCTCCGGAGAATGGTCTGTGGTTGAAAATGTTGAAATTGAAGTGATTTTATCTAAAGGAATAATGAATGACTTAGGCTCAATCCCGAATTGCGACTCCTTCTCACCTACCGATTTGAATGATGCACTTATAGGAGATATTTCTACTATACTCTCACCACAAAATAGTCATACTAAAGATGATTATGGAATCCTGAACCAAGAAGTAGATAACAATAGTCATATTGAAACTCAAAATGCAGAACAAGAAGTCCAATTTGAAAATATCAGTATGAATTCCCTTGTAGATGACTCCCCTTTGCTTGAGTTGATGAATGATGACCAACACTGTTCCAATAGTCTGGTTTCTGAAGATATTATCGAGCAGAGCACTTTGCAAGAAATTGAAGACAGTCCTAGAATTTCTACTACAGGTACTATCGACCATCCTGTTACCTTAAGACCATCCATCCAAATAGATGATTTGATATCAGATGAAAGTATGCAAGAAGGTTTAGTACCATACAAAATCAATTCAGACTCCGAGTCTGACTACGAAAACTTTCCAAAGAAAAGCAATAAAAGAAGGAAAAGGATTCACATTCAAAAATCAAACTGGTATGCTGAAAGTAACAGAAAGTTGAGAGAGTCAGGAAAAAAATACTATGGAAGAAAAAAAGGAGAAAAATGGAATTATGAGGTTCCAAGGCAGCCTAGAGTTATGAAGAATAGGTGCACGTGTAAAGAAACTCAAAAAGGATCTTTGAAATATTCAATGTTGACAGAGACAGAAAGGCAGAATATTTTTAAAGAATTTTGGACAAAGAGTTGGCCCGAAAAAAAAGTTTTTGTTGATAATTTTGTGACAGCTTTGCCTGTTAAGAGACCAAGGGGAAGAAAAAATATTAATGAGGAATCAAAAAGAGGACAATCTTTATTTTATCACTTAAAAAAGGACGATGAGCCGATCAAAGTGTGCAGAACACAGTTTTTGAATACGCTTGGGATTGGCAGATGGACCGTTTTAAATTGGAAAAATAAAAAAGGGGATGCTTTCAAAAGGAATGACATGGATTTTGATTCCAAACAAACAAACATTCTAAACCATTCGAATCAGAACGTAAGGAGCTGAAAAGGTTTTTAGAATCACTGCCAGCCATGGAATCGCACTACTGTCGTGCTAGTACACAAAAGAAGTATTTGTTGCCAGAGTGGCGTTCAAAGCGATCCCTTTATGATTTTTATGTCAATGATTGGTGTAAAACACGTAATGTACTTGCTTTATCCATCTGCAAATTTCACGAAGAATTTGACAATCTTAATCTCGGATTGTTTCACCCCAAAAAAGACCAGTGCGAAATATGTGCTCTCTATAAAGTTGGAAATAAATCCCAAGAAGAATATTCTGAACATCTTAAGAAGAAAGAAGAAGCTAGATCTGAAAAGGAGAAAGACATACGTGAAGAAAATAATGTTTTCACTGTAGACTTACAGGCAGTTCTGATGGCACCTAAATCAAATATTAGTAGTTTGTACTATAGAACAAAGCTCCAAGTACACAATCTTGCCTTTTTCAATTCGAACAACAAAGATGGCTATTGCTATTTATGGAACGAAACTGAAGGAGGGTTAAATTCTGAAGAGTTTGCAAGTGTTTGGGTGAGCTTAATTGAAAAAAAGATTTTACAAAATGAGTCAAAAAAAACAAATAAAATAATATTTTATAGCGATGGTTGCACCTATCAAAATAGAAACTGTGTGATGTCTAATGCATTGCTGTGCACGGCTATGAACAATAACATTATCATAGAACAAAAATTTCTAGAAGTCGGGCATACGCAGATGGAAGCCGACAGTATTCATTCTTCTGTTGAACGGGCCCTTAAAAATAAGAATATCAATGTACCCGCAGAGTACATCACCATTTGCAGGTCAGCAAGAAAACACCCCAGACCTTACGACGTGACTTACTTAAATCATGGTTTTTTCAAAAGCTTTAATGACGTTGGGTTTTTCAAAAGTATTCGTCCTGGACGTGGTAAAGGTGACCCCAAAGTAACTGACATTAAAGCCTTCGGTACACTCCTGATGGTGATGTATTCTTCAAATTAAGATTCACAGAAGAATGGAGTGCACTACCGCAACGAAAATCACCGGCAGTTACTGCACTGCCTTTTGATTCTCTCCGAAATCAGCACCTTACTAGGAGAAAAATAACTAAAAGGAAATTTGACGATCTGCAATATCTGAAAGATACCTTACCTGAAGATTACCGTAATTACTATGATGATTTACCTCATGAGCAGTAATCAATTCAAGTTAAGACTGATTTTAATATTGAGACTGAGTAATATTTGCCTACGTCATTAAAATGATATTAGTTCAAAGAATATTTCGATTATAAGAATGTAACAGTTTGATTTAGTTAATAGGAGAATCATTTTCTAAAAGACATGCTCTACTTTTGTTTATTTTGGGAGTTTTTTTTTTGTTTGAAGGTAAAAACATTATAATAATATGAGATTGTTACTGAAAGTTTCAAAATTTCAATTATAAGTATATAACTAGTTTGATCCCGAAAGAAAACAATATGTTAGTAGATTAAGGCTATAAATATAAAATCTAATTTTTGTTAAATTTCAGAGTTTTTGTTTTGTTTTATGAATGTTGTTGATACTTTATGAATTTTGATTTGGTTTGTGAAAAACCTGCTTAGTTGATTTTCAGTATAAATATTTGATTACGAAAACCTGCTAAGTCAGAAAAGTGTTGTTAAATAAACAAATACTGAATAAAATTATCTTTCTTTTATATCAAATTGTATGGAATGCAAATATAAGTTTATAAAAATAAAAGCCCTTTCAATAAAAATATTCATATTTTTTTAGGAATGTTTTTTGTCTCTCCTGAAAATTTACCTAATATGGAGTTAGCAGGTTTACACTCTAAGCCGACGATATAGCCACCTTACAAGCAGCCATAAGAAATATGCTGTCAGATTAGGGCGCAACCGGATGAGGAACCAATTACCGTACCAAGTTGGACATATCTTATGGATTTTTTCAATAAATTGTATGTTTGAAATTTATTCGTCAGACGTATCTAAGGTCGTGTCCCGTTTCCCTGTCTGGTTAACCAGACTGGTAACTCGAGATGGTAGTCACTGTAGTAACCAGTACAACGGAACAGCTAATGGTAAAATCATTTGGGAACGGAACGCGGCCCAAGTTTCATGGCGAGTGTCAACATTTCCAAAATCACAAAACACATCGCATAGGTGACATACGACATAGGGTGTTGTCTTTTTTTTTGATCAAGTACTCGTTTTATGTTCTGTGGTTGATTAATCAACAAAGTTTCAGACATTTTAGGTATTTTCCGTTTATTAGAAAACTCAATTCATATAATTGAAATTAACCATTTTTTTAGACAAAAACCATCCTTTGCTACACCAATAAGTATCAACTTGGTACACAACTACTGCAATTGAAAGCGGTTTTGTGCCGCGCCCTATTCCTTTGCAACCGGATTTGATAAATTATTCAACATAGGCCTATCAGACACCGCGTTGATGGACATGGTTGTCTCAAACTTGCAGCAGCAACGTCTCATGACTGAGCAGTTGAGACGAGAAGCTGCAATAAAGAGAATGCCAGTTTCAATTGCAGTCAAAGATATCATCAAGTACATTTCGGAACATGAACAAGATGACTGCCTGCTAGTTGGCTTCTCAAGTCAGCGAGTGAATCCTTTCAGAGAGAAGACGCCTTGCACAGTATTGTAATCCTATGTTATTTATAATTGAAGCAGTATCTGTTACTATGCAGACATGAATGTTATTTTGTAATAGCTCTTAGTTTGTGGAAAATGTGTTCATTTGGATATTTTTAATATTTTCTCGAAACTAACTCTTGGTAGTCATCTTTAGCTTTAAAGTCCAGAAATAGTGAATGAAAAGGATTACCATTTTTTAATTGTCATAGTTATTATCACCTTAATGTTCATGTCTCCAATAGGTCTAATTATCCTGAAATAACTGACTGGGTTTTTTCGCAAGTAATCACAAAAGTGTCGGGTATTATCGTCATTAAATATTTGAACTCAAATTTTGAACTTTTGGTTTTTGAAGAGTCAAACTTAATAAAAATTATAAAATTTTGTGTCCCAACCCTGTAATCCTGGACACCTTGAATAAGATAATGAATTCATTTTCAAGTATGAATATATTTTTGTAGTGATTTTGCGAAAACTGCCCCTGTGGTATTCCTATCCTTGAAATGACATATATTTTCAGCTACATGAATATAGTTTTTTAGAGCTTATTACTATATTTAATGTAGGTACTTTTAGTGTTGAAAAAATGAGGTGAATTTGAAATTTCTGTCTTTGAACATGATATATATTTTCTGCGATGTAATTATAGTTTTTTAGAGCTTTTCTTCAATAAACATATAACCAAAACATTTTTTTTTCATTTACTGTGTTGTCCAACGAGATAGAATAAAACGAGTGTTTCACTGGAAGGCACTCACCAATTAATAGCAAAATGATTTTTTTAAATAGTTGAGAACAAGGATATTCAGTAAGCTGTTCAAAATCCCATGTGGAAATAATTTTATTTTCCAGGGTGGACGTAAAATGTTCCCCCACCTCTAACTGTCAAACAGGGTGAGATATCAATATTTTCATTACTTTTCAATGAAAATTATAGGCCTGTTCATGTTCTCAATGAATAGTAAAAGCCATATATCTAACTACTGAAAGTGGAATCGCGTGAATTTTGGGATGATAGTGCAACTGTCAAACTGCTTTGAATTTATTCTTAACCGAATTCCATTTGAACAAGAACAGACAGATATTCGTCTGAGGGCGCTAGTATCTCCTACTTTTGATTGGACAAACAGTTCTCAAGTCATATTTTCCCTCGGCCTGAATCTCGAATTTAGAAGAAAAAATCCAACTAGATTTATGTCGAAGCTTGGCGTCATCATGAAAGTTAATTAGAGGTTTATGATAGATATTGAAATGAATTTTGAACAAAATGACTATGAAATTATTTTTCGGTCGTTTTCATATCATTGAAAATCAAATAAAGCTTGTAATAACTCGTATATCATCCCGATAAAATAATGAAGAGGGGAACGGATTATGTTTGCACAGTATGCTGAAAAGCAATCTCCAATACAGGTTTTTGCTTTTTGAACTAGTTTTTCATTTCTCAAATATTTCAACAAATTAACTGTATTCTATACATCACCTGCCTTATTATGAAATACATTTATGAAAAGCTGTGTCCGTAAATAAATTTGAGGTGGTGAATTTCAACAATTTATTCAAAATAATAGATAAAAAACATCACATCAATAAAATTTTACAACAAACTCTCAACAAATACCCAAATAAACTATAAATACACTCATAATAATGCAGTTAGTTGTTCATCATTATGGCCTCGGATATTGTTTTCTTCAATATGTACCTGTTCAGTACGAGAATAATTTGAAAGCAAGCCTCTCCAATTATTTAAAAATTCAAGTTACTTGCTTTATATTTTTTTATATCGGATAGTTATATCTAGCATACTGTAAATATTCTTTTCACAAATTTTATATTTGACTAGAATTATTTGATTTTGACAATAAAAAGAAAATAATAAATATGTCTTTGTATATCAAAAATTATTGAAATTATATATTACAGTTCCGAAAACGAAACTATCCTGAACAGATACATAAAGCAGATTGAACAAACAATACTTGAGAGGGTTTTAAAAAAAAAGTACAAACTTATTGAATATCTGTCACGTGAAAGAGTCATCTTTAAAAGTGATGCCGAGAATATATTCAATCTGAAAGACGACAGAATAATACTCAATGATGGCACAGTAATAAGAAATTTAACGATCTGATGAGATTACATTCAAAAATACTATGCAATGCAATCAATTTCCTACTGTTCAAAAATACTGCTATGTCACAGTTATGAAGTAATAAATAAGATCGCAAAATGCGAATTCCTTGAATATCAAATCAAACTTGGAATTGGAAACAATCAGTTTCGATATCTAGCTAGAAAAAATAATTACCTATGGTGCTGGCAGCAGTAAAAGTTGAGTATACCCATGGTGGCGATGAATTAAATTTAAGTTTTCAAAAATTTTCAAAAAAAAAATTTTTCGAAGTTATTTTTTTTTCGAAAAGGAATTATTGGACTAAAGTGAGAGCACCTACTTGACTCAAATTCGAATCGGCCGAATAAAGGGTGAACGTTTCTAAGCCTGTCGCAGAAACGTTCAAAGAGTCTGAACCGATTTTTTCGGCTACGCTCGAGAATACTGTGAACGATTCTTTCGTAGCAGAATTTTCTGATGGATCCGATATAGTCATCGTACCGAAATCTGCCACAGACGAATCTTTGGCCGGCGTAGCGTCATTAGAAATTTCTTTCGACTCGCTGGCGTGCGTAGAAGCGTCACGCGCAGAAGCGGAATGCGCAGAAGAGGGATGCGTGGAATTGGGATGCGCAGCAGCGACATGCGCCCTCAACGAATGAGCCCACAAGAAGCTCTTGTCGCAAATCGAGCAGATGTGCGACTTGATGCCGACATGGATTCTTTTGTGGACTTGCAAGGTGCTGTTTCTGTTGAAGGATTTGTCGCAAACGCTGCATTTGTAGGGTTTCAGAGTCGTGTGCGTTATGGAATGCCGTTTCAATCGGGTCGATGAAGGGAAGGCTTTGTCGCACTCGCTGTAAAAAGAAATAATAATACATTACTGAAAATCGAATATCGCAGAGAAGGCTGAAATTATATTTCTATTCGCTTAAAAAACGACCTCCACCCGTTGGGTAAGTGACCATTGGGCTCGAGAATCATGTGCACCGAGCAAAATCAATGAGCCGAGAAATATGAATCTTATATGTATATTGTTCGTTCCGTTAACCAGCTGACGAACGTCAACCCTCAGAAGTCGAAACTTGTGCGAGCAATGTATCAACGAGGCGTTTACCCAGCACGGTGGCCCGGCGAGGATTCGAACCCCGGCCTTCCGCTTGATAGACAGCTAACCACTACACTACTGAGACCACAATAAGAGTAGCTCCACCCAAGGACCACTATCTTCACAGAATATTATAGAGAGTAGCTATCGATTAATTCATCCATTTTGTCTTCTCTTTGCAGATGTCATTCCTTTCAGAGTCGAGAGCTCTATAACGAATATCATACTAGGAAGGGTCTAGGACTACATCAAGCTTATTGACTTATTATCTACTCTAAGGGTGGAAAATTAGGTGAAGTTCCAATGACTTTGGCATTCTTGGTTCTCCACGAATTCAATATGTCCGGAGCTAAGGGCAGCAAAATATCTGGTCAATACCATACGAGAGTGTCTACGATGGTAGTGAATATGATGGAACTCAAAAGGGTCTGTTTCTAGTGTTTTAAAGCTCTTTGACCATTAATTATGTGGCTTCGGTAGATCAAGATGTGGAAGACATCATCTTGGCAAGCAATTATCAATCACTTCTTATGCAACTTCAACCTACTCAACTTGAGCAAAGTAAATATTAGACTTTCGAATAAATGAGATAGTCAATGCTAAAGACTAAATTGTGAACTAAATACGTCTCAAGCACTACCCTTGAGGAACTCTAACCAACTGAAAATCCAATTTATTCTTATTCTTTTAGTATGTTATTTGTACACTCTGTTATAAACCTTCAGAATTTTAAAAACCGAATAACATTTCAAAAGGCATTTTTAAAAGCCTTGCAGACATTTCTGAATACTCACGGGCATTTGAATGGTTTTTCTCCAGTGTGTGACCTCACATGTTGTACAAGATGGCACTGCATCGACATCGTTTTTCCACAAATATTGCACATATAAGGTTTTTCTTTGGTATGCGTCCTCATGTGGTAAGTTAAATCAGGAGCTTGCCTAAAACCCTTACTACAGATTGTGCAGATGAATGGTTTGGAACCTAATGAACAGATAAAAGTATATTATAACAGAGAACATTGACTTTCAACTGCAGTACAAGGTGTTTCTCAAGTACTATCAATTTCAGGGAGTGACTCTATGTGATATTTCAAAAGTTCTGCAGTTTAGGATATACTAGATGGTGATAGTTGAACAGGATACCTTTTGGAAGATATCTTCGAATATACTGGAAAAAGAGGCTTCATATCTTGGTCAAAGGTTATGCCACATGTTAATTTCATGGAGATAGATATCATCCCATATAAATTGGGGTGAAGGAATATGAAATTTCAAAGACCAACTTTTTTTTGAAAGAAGATGTGCTCTTGATGCTTTTCAATTCAAAGGGCCAGACAGTCTCCAAGAACAATAGAGTAATATAATGATATGACATATAATCACTCTTTCTCAAAATTTTGAATATCTGATATGACATAGTTTTATATTATGTTGTATCTTACAGGTAGGGTGTTCACAATAACGATATCGCCAAATTGAAACAGATTTCTCTAGTGAAATCATCTGTACTTTGTGTATAACTTGCACCTTTAATGAAATACAGGGTGTTCAAATTCAACAATGAAAATTTTTTTTTTCACAGAACTTCTAAAATATTGATTATTCCTTTATGAAACTCCAAATATAATCTTACTGTATGTATGAAGACAATTTTTTGGAAGTGAAATAAAATTTCTACCGCCATTTAGTGGCTTTCAGTATAGAAAGTCCTATTTAAATCAGTTTTTTGTGTATCATAGGTCCAGAGACAATTTTTTTAAATTTTGTGGTAATCTGTTCAGTTTTGATCAATAATTGAATATCCATCCATAGTGGAGACTACAATTACCTACTTGAAGAGTCCAGCTACATTTTCTTTATAAAATGAAGGTTTTTTACCACCTTGAGCTTTGAAACCAATTTAGGTTTGAGATTCATTAAGAGAAAAAAAAATTAACAGATTCATCAATTCACACATCAAATGAATAGTATTTTTTCCTACTTGATGAGACTTCACTCAAAAAGAAAGTTATTCTCACCACTATGTATTCTCATATGAGCTTTGAGTGTTCCCAACTGTTTATATTTCTTTCCACACTCCTTGCATTTGTATGGCTGTTCTCCAGAATGACTACGTGTATGATGCATCAAAGATCCATAAACCTTAAAAGCCTTTTTGCACTCTGTGCAAACAAATGGTTTATCTTCATCATGATTTTTCAAATGAATTCTCAGACTATTTGCAACTATGAAAGATTTAGGGCATATGTTACACTCATATTCCTACAAATCAGATCATCTCAATATGACAAGTTTCGTTAAATGTTGGAACTTCAACTCACTAATGTTCCATCCTCTTTCTCTTTGGCATAGTAAGTCATGTTAGGCGTTTCCTTGCTGTTTTTTCCAGTACTATAAATATTATAAGTTTCATTCTTTTTCTTGTCTTCCAGCTCCAAATTGAAAGATCTTATCTTAGGAGAAATCAGCTCAAGATTATCTACTTGTAAGTTGTCTTTTATGAGCTGGTCAACAGTATCTTCCCCAAGCGGTAAACAACTTCTCAAATCATCACAGTCATCGTCACCTGGATCATCTGTGCCATTATCTTTCATTAGTTCATCATTTGTGAATACCAACTCTGATGGTAATAAATCATCTTCATCTAAGAATTTATCACGAGGTGATGGCACATTTGAAGAATCAGCAGAATAGTGCTCAATATTCAAATCTTCCAAATTTACATCTTTTGTCGAAGCTGGTATTTCGATATCTTTCAGATTTTTTATTTGATTCATATAGGAATTTAGCAAGAGTTGTGACCTGTTACATTGCTGTTGAAATTTATAAGCACTATGTGCACTGTTTATACATTTAGGACATATCATTGTTGGGAATTCTTCTTTTGAATCAACCTATAATAATAAGGAAGCATTCAAGAAAACTAGGTATGAATTCTCAAGTTTACATGCATTTCAAATGAGCATTACTAAGAAAAATAAACACAAAATACTTGTAGAATTCATATTGCAAATTCTGGTCACAATTTCCACTTATACATGAAAGCAACTCAATAATTCACGGTTGCAATGGAAGGATAAGATGTGCGAAAGGCAAGAAAAAGCAGTTGTTTCAGAACTGAAATTGTGTAAATGATTTCTGCTAATGATATTAACCATGATTGTTGACAAGTTTGCAAGTATTTCAAAAATTGTAGGCCTTTTTGCTTCAGTGTTGTCTTCTAATAATTCACTGTAGATGGAAAACATATCATCACATTCAAACAAACACACCCTGCAAATTTTACTAAAATTCAATCCTGTTATATTATCCATAACTTATGTCATGAATGGATAGAAAACAAAAACAATTTTTTTATAATTTGAATTTTGACAATTCCAATACACCGCGGGCATATCTGACAGACGACAGTAAATGACAGTTGTCAATACAGCCTGCTGGACATACAAATCTGATTTTCCTATGTGTGTTTATGTCCTATTTTAAAATCTTTTTTCTCAATAAAGGCTCAATTTTGTGCGATTGTGAAATGTGGAAGTAATAGCGGCAGACATAATGTTTCATTCCATCGATTCCCTTCTATTTTCGACAATAGAAAAAAGATCAATCCTCTTGCTGAAAAGAGATGTGAATTGTGGATTTCGCTCGAAATTGGCTGAGAAACAAACATAGGCGTAAAACCCCGATTTCCTGTCTTTGGGGGGCCGTATCTCCGAAACTAGTAGCGAGCCCCAAAAACTTTACTAGACTTTTTTGTTCAGGAGGCCGAAATACGTAAGTTCCACCAAAAATTTTTTAATTTCACGATGAAGCCCGCTTAACGGATAATTACCGATATTTTCAAAGAATCTAGGAAACATAATTTTATTTCATTTTTTCATTTCAGACAAGCCAAGTGCACTCAAAGATGTTGACAATATAGACTGGGTACCGAATCAATTACTTGGATACAAAACAAATATCAATGCAGTTCAAAGCATTCAGAGATTGTATCGTAGGGAGCAGCGTGATAAAAATGACATCGCAAATATTCCAGTTGATATGGATAAAATTGATGATGATTCTTTGTGTGAATGATCCAGCTGTTCAAAACTTGAATACGTATTATTGATGAGCAAAATCAAACTCTGAATGATATAAATTAACCAGTTGAAGAAGTGGAACATGCACAAAACTCTGGTGAACACTTATGTCCCGATATTGATTTCGAGTTGCAGAATTGTTATCGTGAAATCCATCATCTCCGGGAAACTTTGCAGACTTAATCATTCCCATTGGGAAGTTTAAAGCATAACTCATCTAAATGCCTTTTTTATACAGGATTACCATATGAAAGGATGGTTGTGGTTTATAATTTTGTAGAGCCTTATATAACATATCCTAAATCTGTTCTTTCAAAATTATCATTTATTAAAGTACATTTTCAGTATTTTTTTCACAAGCTTCATTCCAATCCTTCTAATCCATTTAGATATAAACATATTGTATGAATCCAAACTTTTATAGTTTTGAAGTCTTCTGTGCATGCACTCTCATATACAAAATAGTTTATAATGTCGTACAACATGTCACTTTAGGAAAGTATTTCACAGCATTACTACAATCCCCAAATTTCAATAAATAAGGATCACATCCCTTACTTTCCTTCAGTTTTTCTAAATATCTCTTCTGGATATCCATAGACAAGGTGTTGAAATAATCACTTTTATCAGCCATTTCACATACAATTTCCTTGCAAGCAGCAAGAATAATGAATATAGATTGCAAAATTTATACACTTATATATGTCAGGTACACTAAGGGTATACTCAAAATTAGGGTAAACCCGTAATTTCTTCATAATTACGATAATAATCTCATTAAATTACCATTGTTGCTTATGGAAGTAGGGTTTGTTTGTCCAGCAGGCTGATTGACAGTTGTCTTGTGACGTCACATGCCCGCGGTGTATTCAAAGAATGGATGCGTCCACCACGAAAAAACAGCATTACAGTCAGGGCTGTTCCAGTCAGTACTTTAGTACTAGATTTAGTACTATTTGAAGGTATTCAATACCAAAGTACTTTTTGATGAAAACTAGTACTATTTCAGTTTTGAGATTGGGTTCAATGTTTCCGTCACAATATCTCCAAATCGGTGTAGAGACTAAAGAAAGAGACAAATCAAGTCTACTAAATAGATATGGAAGAGAAAGAATATTGAGAAGAAGAGGGTCTAAGGTGTCAAAGTCACATGGTCTTGTTCTAAGTATTCTGTTGTTCTGTGACTGCTTTGTCAAAAGTTAAAACTTTCGAAAGTTGTGGTTTGACTTGACAACTTCCAGATTCCTATCCCAAGAAATCTTGGAAATGTACTATTATTACAAATGAAGTTTTCACCTCTTCATCTCAAATCTTGTATTTTGATCAACTGTTCTGTGAATTTGGTTATCTCGTTCATTTTGTAGTTACTCAAATATTATTTTTGGGAAATTTCAAATTGTAATGTTAAGTTTTCTATCTTGGTGATTTTTTTTGAATAAAAAAACTACCTCTGCCTCTTTGCCAATACCCAGTACCTAACTGGATTACTGAAAATTTGAAGAAAAATAAAATCCAGTACTGAATTCTCAATTCTAGTACTTTTTTGAAATGAAATCCGGTACTATTTTTTATCGGGCAGGAACAGCACTGATTACAGTATTCTGTAATTCTGACGTTTATTTATCGGATGAACTTTGAAAAACGAAAACCAGAGACAACTAACGGAGAGACGCCTATCTAAATGTATAATGTTCTATGCGATCACTGCAACCACGGCGTAGGTGGCGCTAGTAGTAATAGGGCGCGAAATTCAAATATATAGTCATATCATTTTCGAGGAACTAATGTTCACTCGAGTTTCAGCTTCCAGCAAATCAGCACTTCGGAACTATTGAGGTTCCTACTAATGCTGAATTCGCCAGAAACTGAAACTTGAGTGAACAGGGGTTAGGAAAGTTAATGAATATCTCAGAGCTATTATAATAAATATTCTTTCGAGATCTGTATAACGTATTTTTACTGATTGAACAGACTTTGCTAATGTAAAGGTTTACAAACTAATTGTTATTAATATAGCACTGAGACATACAAAAAAGTTAAATAAGCATTCAATAGATCTGTTGTATTAAAGAATTGTTTTATTTCATGTCATAGTAAACATATAAAAATATATATAAGGCTTGTTATAGCTAGCTTCTGGTGAACTATTATAACTGGGGCTTAAAACAAATGAAGAATTGTTTTTCTGAAGTCATAAGTATGTAGGTCTTTAACATTATGTATTCTCATTTACATATATAATACTTTTTCAAAATTTAGCATCCTGAAATTTGACCCCTCGTCTACTACTGTAGGTTTGTGTGAAAATGGGAATAATTCAAAATACTGTTCATGTACAGGATAATAAATATAACATGTTGGCGTATTTTCTAGCGATGCACTCTTCTTCTCTGCTGCTCTAATAATAATGAACATAACAATTCAGGAGATTAATTTATATCAGAAAGAAGTTTGTACTTCCTTATATATGAAATAAAGATATTCGAGTTGATACTACACAAATTATAAACACCTAGTAGAGCTGGCTAGATCTGCAGTATTATAATAAAATAGTCTTTCAGTTTAATCGCCTTTTGTGTAAGGAAATACTGCCATACTAAGGTATTCAACATAGAGGTAATTTTCAAAAGTTATATGTATATGACTGATATAAGATTCTGGCTTATACAAACCAATGTAAATTTAATAAAAAGTTGTGGTATTTGTAGACATAACACATCAAGAGTGATTCAATGAACTACTTATCGAAATAAAAACTAGACCTAGTATCAATAACTTTTTAACAATAAAAAGGTTATTTTTAGTTAATTTTAAGCTATTTCTTGTTTCTTTATTAATTGCTTGATAAATTAAAAAAAGAGATCTTGCAGAACAATTACTGACGCCGAAGTTTCTTCACTTTCTGCTGAGCGGGCCGGCTATCTTTACGCTTCTGTTTGGACTCGGTGTTGTCCCGTTTGCACCACCAGGGTATTCCCACTCTCCAAATACCTCGGATTATGGCATCGGCCACTAACTGTTTGTGTGAGGGGCATGTTAACCAGGTCATAGGTATTGTTTCCTGAAGCAGCTGATGTGCAAATACTCCAACTTGTGGTTTATCGAAAGAGTCACCTAAAATTTGCTCCAAAAGTTGGACACCTTGTGCAACAGAAGAAACTAAATTTTCTGAAGGATACTGAAGGTTTTCTTTATCCTCAGACCATTCTTCATAAGAAATAAAGAGATTATGTGGGGCATGTGATGTGCTTAGCAGTTGCTCCCCACAAACTGAACAGTTTACTGATACAAAAATCTTTTTCGCAATAAAGCCACTCACATATGCTACAGGCAAGGTATCAGTTGTACCAAGTGATACTGAATTGGCAATATCTGTGGCAATTGCATCACTGTTTGCTTGAAAAGAAGGTCCTGCTGTTTCAGTACTTGTAACATTTGTTTGGCGTGATTGTGTTGCCGTGTTCATGGTTAAAAAATGCTTTGAGTTGCTCAGAAGCTCACAATTGTCTTCTTGGTTTTCTGATTCCATGTTGGGTATCAAAAAGTTTGAACTTTGAACCAAAAATTTTCTTCTTCATGTGTTTTTTGGCCGTTGAACCAAAAATTTTATAAATGTTGAAGTTGAAATAACAAATGACTTTTGACAAATATGACATCATTTTAACAGTCTATGTCAATTCAACACTAGCGCCCTCAGCCCTTGGTTGCGATCCGGAGAAAAAGAGTGGGATATACACAAAATAAATGCGTAGAAAAAGGATAGCATTAGCGAACAAATTTTGCCTCTAAACATAACCGTCTCTCCGTTAGTTGTCTCTGCGAAAACATAATAAGTTATATTTTACATTAAATTCATTTTGTCAATAAATATTAGATGGACTTTTCAAAGAAATTTGGGAATATTCCGTAAAAATCTGTGAAGATGGATGGAAAAATGTGAAAGAATATCAGAAAATCAATTTTAGGTTAAGATATTTGCAAGATGATTTTGATGTGTGATCTAACCAATATTTTTACCAGTTATCTAGGGTTTCATTTCCCATCCAAATGTCGAGAATCTCCTCTAAACCGATTATTAATCTGAAACAAGTGAGTATATGACTGGTCCTGAATTATTTCATAACTACAGTATTTTCAGTTCATACTGAAACAGGAAGTAAAAACTCTATACAGAAGAATATTCAGAGTTGTTAAGAAAATACCTGATGACCACTACCGCAATGAACTGAAAGACTGGGCTAGAAGAGATTTTCGAAGTAATGCTCATCATAAAGACGAAGTTACTATCAAAATGTGTATCAAATATGGGGAAAGGTGTTTACGAGAATTAGAAACAAGTTTAAGTTTGGCAAAATAGTTTATTTAGACAATTTAGTGAAGTATGAATGAACAATACAAAATTTGTGACTTGAGAAGATTTCTTACTGCTACCTAATTATCATCCAGCCTTTCAATGGCAAGACTATTTAGTCACCCATGGTTTTCCTTTGTTTCAAGGAACTATTAAGTTGCCTTGCATAAAGAAAAATTGAATATCCTAGATGATTTCACTTTCAGTATCTTGGGACCTGCCTTTCTGTTAAATTCAGATATTGTGAAGTCCAATCTAATTCAATATTTGGTCAAACACCAGAGTGTACTTGAATTTTTTGAGCTGGCACATTCAGAGTAAAACTTTGGAAGCAGAATATAAACAATGACAAATCAACAAAAATGTAAAAATCCACGTTATGATTAACATAATTGCGTTAGTCATATTTATCCCATATGTTTTCTCAAATAACCAGCGCCCAACAATTTCCGATATGTATTGACCATCCATATACATGAAAGGAATAACGTTCAGAATAGCCAATCCCAAAGAAAACACTACAAGGTACTTCATTAATTTCAATACAACTTCTGCAACTGTTGGGGTGGTGAAAAAGTATTTGGGAATGAAAGAGGACACCTCAACAGTTCTGTATATGTCACTGGGATGTCCTAAATATATCACCTCGCCATGTTTGCAATTCAATTTAAATAAATATGTTGAATTTTCAAGAATCGGTTTAAAACAGAACTGATTCGTTGGACACATATGAGGCAATTGATCACAATACTGTTTAGATTGCTCAACAATTCTTCTAGCTGGCAGACAGGTATGCATGGGAAGTTCTAGAATCCCATTACTCTTGTCCAAATATTCAAAACATAAATTTTCAGGTTGGTTGTCTTTGCAACATTCCAAATTGCCATTTTCCAAATGTCTCAATGATATACTCTCATCTAAGTTCCGAATAGTATCTGCTTCTATGCAAAATGCTACTCTTCGTTTTTGTGTCTCTGAGATGCAGTTGTACCAACTTGTTTCATCCACAACCTTGCAGTCATTTATGCTAAATACGATATCTCCCACATTTAAACCTCTGAGACCTAAAAGTGGCGAGATTTTCGTAATTTCCGAAATGAAGACGCCCTTGTTGATGTGAAAAAATATTGAAAATAATAAAGGGAGGAACAGGTACATCATAAATGCTAACAACGCCAGAACTATATTGTGCCAAACACCTGCACAAAGTATCTTCAGCGATTTGAGACTAGAGGTAAGTTTCTCGGTTGATATATTAACAAATGCTACAGGTAGAACAAAGAATATATTAGCTCCAACTTCTATCAAGTTCACATCTTCTTGCACTGCAGCTAAGGCATGCCCCAGTTCATGAACTATACTACAAACTATAAGAGAGAGACTGTAGTAGCCAAGTTCGGAGGCAGGCAAATTCACACCTGGTATGATTGGCTCAATGGCAAATGTATTAGTTGTACTACCATCTGTAAAATTTTGAAATACCGAGTACACAAGGAGTAGTACTGATAGCGGTAATAGCAGGAGACTCACATATACCCCTATGGTAAACCACACGTTCCAAAATCGAGAACTGTTAGCACCCCATTTGATGAGTGTGCGATTGAACGCTTTGGTTCTCCACCTTATCCAGAAAAAGCCTATATGGAAGCCAGTTCCTTCCAGAAATTTTAGATATGGATAGTGAGCGCAAGTCTAAAATTGATATGGTTGTAAACTTGTTTGAAAAATGAACTAGTATTACCTTGAAAAAATTGTCAAAAAATAGTAAAACCCCATATAAAGCTCCTATAATGAATAATACAATAGTTAAGTCCATTTTACATATTTATTTTCAAAACATAATATTTGGTTTTGAATGAATATGAATGTTTTGATCGTGTTCTGCTATGGGGCCAAGGTTCAAGGTTGTTCTCGTGGATAAAAATATTGTACTGAACAAGTCTGTCAAAATGTAATGAATTGTAATGACAGTTCAAGTTGCCAACTTAAACTCAGTGTCGTGTTTTTGAACCCCCTATAGGCTAGTTTCGACTAGGCGGATAATTGACAGGCAGATTTTCTGTATAGGAATTCTATTGGTTGACGTGAAATTTGTTGTTCAGATTTCCAAATCTGAACAAAATCTGTTGAATTTCAATATACAAAATACGATAAAACAAGAAAAAGGAAAAAGTACAACTCTTCAGAAACATTCTCAATAAGTCAATAATCTCAATTCTCATCCCCAATATATGCAAGTCACTTGTCACTTCTCACGTCAGATGTCAACCTTCACTCATCACTGTCAATTGTCAACAATTGACGCCTCGTCATATCCGTGTACCATAGAATTATATTGTTGACAATTATATCATGTCTCTGTTTCTCCTATGAATTCGCCCATAATGTCATCTCATCTTATATATTTGATAAAGAGCAGAATTCTGGGATGTATGGTTTCGATTATAAAATGTAATGATTATTGCTACATTTCGAAAAGTAAGTAATGATGTAACGATGGAAGTGAATTGTAATGGAATCATTACGATTGTAATGATCAGCACAACCCTGTATGGGGCATGGGGCCACAGAACTTTTTAGTTCTGTGTATGGGGCTCTCGATTCGGGATTTCTGGGTTCACGGTTCACTTGTTCACTATTGGTGGAATTTGACATTTGTCAACCGATGGTAAAGTTAAAATTAGAATCCAGGGCTTCATGATCACAAAACGAAAGCTGCAATTTGTGGAACATGATATGGGAAATTCTTTTCAAGAACGTGCGGAGTTCGACAGAACTTGTGTTTCTTTATCCTTCAATATGTAGAGGCTTGAAAAAAGAGAGTAATAGTCAAAATAATTCGAAAAGAGATGTGGTTGTTTCTGGAACATGATAGATGTGGTGCTAGTTATGATGTTTGAAATGATCTCAATTTTTGATATTTGTGAAATATTTGAATAGACATAATTCTCGAATAGATGGTGGGTTTTTCATGGGCTGCTCTTGTTGGTTTATGAAAATGTATTGTGATAAGTGGGATTTCGAATAACAATTAACTTCTAGGTTAAGATCTAGTTCAGATGATACAATCTTGAATTCATTGAAGCCTCTACACCAACAGTAAATACATCGGGTAACTCCGGTAATAAGTAGGGTACGAGACACAAGAGCCCTACTACAGGGTAATATCTAAACGACGAGGTGCCTTATATAATTACAATTGGACTCCACAGGTAAGTTTTCACTATTGTTTGCAACACCGTACAGCAAGGTCGAACATCAACAAACAGAAACTTCGCAACAGCGGTGAGGAAAGAAGGGACAATTTTTTTTTATCATCCCTGTTTTGTACTCTTGTGAATTTTTAAAATTTATACATAACTGATAGAAATGGAAACCGAAACAAATAGTACTGAATTAGGGGACAAAAAATCATATGCGGGAATTCCCGAAGCCGAATTTGTTGTAAGTTTCTTTCTAAAAATATCTTGGAATTCTAACCTACTCTATGGCCATATGAAATTTCAATTTCCAGGAAGATGTAGATCTCTATATGAAAAGGCCAGAGAACAATGGAAGTGTGGATGATGTTTTGAAAAAATTAGATAGTCAACACGCCAAATACAAATTCATGGAATATAATTTGCTATCAAAAAAGAAACGTCTCCAAACACAGGTTCCTGAACTGAAACGTTCACTGACTATGATAGAAAAACTTGAAGAGGAGAAAGAAGAGTTCGAAACACAATTCTTACTCAGCGAGCAAGTTTTTGCCAAAGCAAGAGTTCCTGCTACAGAAACGGTGTATTTGTGGTTAGGTGCCAATATAATGTTGGAGTACAGTTTAGAAGATGCCAAAAAACTATTGACACAAAATATAACGGCAGCAACAAGAAACTTGAGCTATGTTGAGCATGACTTAGATTTTTTGAGGTGAATTCTGTAAATGGTGAAAATTTTGTATTTCACATTTGTGTTTTAGGGATCAGTTCACTACAACAGAGGTGAACATGGCTAGAGTGTTCAACTGGGATGTTAAAAGGCGACAAGCTTTGAAAGCAGCTGCAAAATGAATCTCTGAATCAAAATTGAATGTTGTGTCAGCTGATTCACTGCTTTACACCACACTGAGACTAATGTTATTTTTAATTGAACATATGTACTGAAAATACACATGTTAGTACCATTTGATGCTTGCAACTTCAAAAGGAAATATACTTTTCTGTCTAACAACTGAATGGTTTTAATATTTTGTTTCTCATTGATACCTGAATCTAAGGTAGGCACACTTTGCTCAACTAGCATATGTATTATTCTGGAAACTTCATTTGAAAATATAAATTTTATTCTGAGAAAAAAAGTTTAGTGACAATTATCACCAGCGTCAATGGTCCTCATGTCAAGTTTGATGCCAATTGGGGGAAATATACACCAATCAGCCTTCATTTTTTTCAGCTATGATGGTTACTTGACAAATTGAAGCTGCATGAATCCAAAATAAGGCGCAAGTTAGTCTGACAAAACTGACACAAGTCTTTCTAAAATAGTTTTCTGTAACACACCACAAATGCAACTTCTAATAATGGGCTACTTCATTTCATGAAGTAGTGCATTATCACAGCTTATTAAGCTGTGCCATTAATAGAAGTAATGGTGTACTCGATAAAAACATAACATGGATCGAACAAATAGATAATACATGTAACAAACTTAAAAAAAGCTGCTTTGCCTTCTTAACACTAAAAAAAACTCTTAACGAATCGTCACTCCTGAAAGTATATTACTCCGTAGTCTACTCGACCTTATCATTCAACATAATCAGCTGGGGCCTTGCAACTGAATGGACTAGAGTTTTCGTTCTCCAAAAACGCATAATAAGAACTATTTATAATATGAAACCGTTCGACTCATGCCGAGAAGTATTCAAGCAAAAAGGCATATTGACATTCCCCTGCATATATTTCTTGAATATATTACTATATATGCATAAAAATAAAGATCGCTATGCTAAAAATGGTGATAGATACAGATACGAAACAAGAAACAAAGATAACCTTCGCATCGAAAAATTTAACCACACTTATTTTACAAAATCACCACAACATAATGGACTTACACTATACAATTATTTATCAAATAATGTAAAAGTATTGTCATACCCTCTCTTCAAGAAAACAATTAAAAAAATGCTGACAATGAATGCTTTCTACAGCCTTGAAGAATTTGTGAACTATTGCAAAAATACCTAATTCATTTTATTATCTGTATGTATGTGTGTCCCTTGTATGGCTATTGAAATTACGATTTTTTATTGAATTTTAAATTTGTTGTAATCGTTTTGCCTAGCATCAATGATGTACTGTAATATGACTTGCCATATCCAAGCATTGCTTGGCTTCAAATGGTCAATAAAGAATCTGAATCTATGTAGTCGACTGCCATCAATCATTTATATCTCAATAAATGGCAATAAGGAAAGGGCATTTTGCTAGTGCCCAATTTTTTTCATTGATATTAGGTCGGGTTAACTTATCACACAAATACTTTTTTGTTCAAGGTTTCGTATGTATCAAAAAATACCCATAAAATATCATGGATTAAAAGAGCCGATTCCTATTAAACATTTCTTGATGCAGTGGGTGATATGAACCAAAACTTGCACCATTGCACAGCACAACAGATGTGTTTAAACAATGTTCAGTACAAGAACTGGTTCTTTCCACTCATAAATCATTCTACTATAGTGATCGAAGAGTGCAATATAATCTTTGATGAACTAGTGCAATAAAGAACTATTTTTTTTACTGAATAGTTCATTAGTTTTGTTTTTTGCGTTAATATAAAATAATGCATATATATTATATACAGCAGCGAACATTATTTGGGTTGCAGTCTATATATTATATATTGAAGAATTCGTAAGTGGCTATAATTCAAGTGGACTTATAGTGAGGTTGTATATATACATGCCTATCTTGAAAATAAAAACAACTTAATACTTTTCACATTTTATTGAGGTGTGTACAAGTTCAGATATTCACTGAAATACCTCCGTGGAAGATATAAAATCAAATACTGTTTTTCAACTCAATCAGAAATATATCCTAGTAACTGGAAAACAGAGAATTGTATTCCCTGAAAATATTATGAATTTCATATGATAGAAAAATCTTATGGCTGAAAAATTGCAAATATGTAGTTGAATTTTATAATTCAGTATTGCACATGAAGGATTCAAGACGGCTCATTTCAAAAATCTACCTAGAAAAATATTCTACATTTTCTAATTGGTGTAAATGCACTGATAAACGTCATTAAAAATACACGTCTGTGAAAATACTCAAAATAAAAAAATATTGCATTAAGTAGCTGAAGGTGCAAATCAGTTCTTTTCTCTTGACCTCAAGGTCCAATTCACTAGTTCCAGCATTCACAAGTGATGGGTTCAAAAAACAGGGCACAGATATCAAAGCCATGTTCAGGATTGGTTCTCAATCAATTGAGAGTCATCAGAACGTCGACTTGATATTAAACTCATTGATAAACTCTATAAAACATTTGCACAACAGAACAGTGCTGCTGCCAGAAAACAATTTGTGATAATCAAATAAATAAAAAATTTACCATTAGAATGAGGAACATAAATAACATTCTGCAATACAACCAATAAACAACATACATAAACTTGAACAAGTATACATGTTTCTGGTGAAAAATGTATATTAATCAATCGGGTCTTAATATTCACTTCATATCACAAAAATACGTGTTCTTCAAAACAACCAAGGGTACTTTGAAAACTAAAAAACGCAATTCAACTTTATGAAAATGAATAAGGCAATATCTACAGCAGCGTTGATAGCTATTCAACTTCGGGAGCAGGTGCCTGTTCTTCCTGAGGATCTGAACTTGGTGCAATTTCCTCTTCTTTTATTGCTGCATCTCCTTCCACAGGTTCAGGAGCTTGTTCACTTTGGAGTCTCAACTGTTCTAACTGCTCCTCGAGACTTTTAACTCGATTATTTGCATCTTCAAGCTTAGAAATCAGTTGTTTTTGTGTATCCAAACCAGCTTGAATTGAAAGTTTGTCTATAATATATCTAGGGTTATTGTCAAGGAAACATTCACTTGAATCTTTTCAGATATGGACATTTAATTAACTTGCTATTGAGAAAAATATATTGATAATGTGAGCACAAAATGTTTGAAATATTTCCACCTCAGCATCTACTGTGTGTGTGTGTCCATAATACCGGAATATTTACTGTTTTTCAAAAAGGATACTGTAAGGCGTCCTCTGGTTTATCTACTTCTTCATAAAGATTCACCAAAACCTTTGTCAAGGCATCCATTATTCCATTTTTCTCCAGATACTTCCGGAATTCTTCTCTTTTACCTTCAGATGGCTATAAAAATATTCCATCAAATACCGAAGAGTATACATTGACGAACTCACCTTGAATGTCTGATTTGTAGTCATTTTTCAAATTTAAGAAAAGGAATGTTTCAAAAAAGTTTTACAGCAGATGCAAAAATTTGACAGATCAGTCAGTTTATTTTTTTTAATTTAACAGATCACAGTAGACGCAGTTGAGAAAAAGTATTATCAATAGTCAGTACTTTATACTTTAATGATACTTTTTATCTCTCTATCAGTATGGAATAACTTGAATTAAGAGAATTGAAATTTGAAGCGAACGCAACTCTCCACCTGTCAAATCCTACTCCTGATTCCTCAGTGTTGCCAACTACATTTTTTGTTTACGACACAAGAGCCGTTCTCCTCATTTCGGTACCATTCAAGCGATATATTGGCTGCGTCTAACCACTTAGCGTTTCACACAATTTTACACTCCACTATGGAAAGCTGTCAAATTTTATGCTATAAGCTGTTAGACGCGGTCATTGTCAAGTCAGAGTAGTCAGACGTCAGATGAAATCAAAACAAGCAGAGAGCAGAAATGAAAGTCTGAATACCAAATAGAAATCACGTTTAGTTTCGTCTAAAAGGAACTGTTTCAATTGTCTTATGAGTAACCTCCTAATTATTTGGAATCAATCAAAATACATGGGTTATGGATATTTTGAAAGCAGAGATTGCAAAGAAAAGAAAGTTGCTGGAGGAAAAAGCTCTTCTGGTATGCAGAATTTTTTGATGTATCAAGTTAGGTCATTCAAAAAATAAACATTTCAGAACTCTCAGAGGAAATATTTCAAACGAGGTGAATTGATACAGAAGGAACAGGAAGAGTATCGAAACAAATATTTTAAGCAGAACGAAGTTAATGAAAAAGCGACCAAAGTTTCAAAAGGTGAAGAAATTGAATCTGATCTACAGCACAGTATATTGCCCAGGCATGAAGTTATATCACGATTGAGAGATAGAAGTGAACCCATTCTGTTATTTGGGGAGACTGAAGAGGATGCATTCAGAAGATTGAGAAAGTGTGAATTATCAGAACCAGAAGTGAACAAAGTGAGACTGAAATTCGGTCCTAGTTTCAAAGTTGCTATATATTTATTTTCTTTGTTTACTATTTCAGTCACTGTTGCATGTTGAATCTTTAGAAACTAACCCAAATGCATGCTTCCAAGATGGGTAAAGATTTCTTTATTCACACTCAAATATCTTTTGACTTGACACAGAAGCTTTCTTGATAAAAAATTATTCTGAATGTTTGTGGAATTCTCAAGAACCAAAATACAGAAAATGTATTTTCAGGGTTTCCGAAATGATTTACAAGAAGCAATGGATCAAGTTGACCAAGCTTATATTGATGAGCTCTTGAAGGCACCTGATGATAGCACAAATAACCAAAAATCTGAAAGTAGTGATCAGGATACTGTTAAATCCCATGAGGAAATCAGGGAAATGGCCAAATCCATGGGAAGAGGCAACCGAGAACATGATATGACCGTTATTGTATATTTTATACAGGTAATTATGAGAGAGAATGTGGTATTCAATCATGTCAACAAATCTTATCTAAAAGAAAGGAAAGAACTACTGTAGACGAACTCATTCACACAAGTCATGGTATTTCAAACAAACACTTCCATTTACATTGAAACAATATCTAAAAAATTATGTTTTTCATGTTTTACAGTTGATTCTGAAAAAATGGAATGAACAACTACAGAACAGATCGAAAGAAGAGAAGGCAGGCACCAAAGGCAAACTGATGGGCGCAACTTATACACAAACGCAAGAATATTTGAAACCACTTTTGAGGAAGTTGAAAACTTTCACCCTTCCTGAGGATATATCAGATAGTCTAACAGAAATTGTTGTTCATTTACTAAACCGAAACTATCTCAAGGTAAGTACTTATTGAAAAAACTCTGTGACGAAAAAGGAATTTTATGTACTTGGGAAATTCCATTCTATTGGCTCAAGAAATATTTTTTGATTTGAATTTATTTATATTCTTTATTCCTTTCCAAGTTTTCTGGCAAGATATTATAAGTAAGAACTCCTGAGTAAAGCAGAGATTTTCTACCACAAATTGCTTTTGATTTTAATCAAATCGAAATGATTCATCATTCAATTATAGTTGTTATGAATACTTGAATTTGGAGTAAATTTTAGGGTTGAATGTTTATTGTTGGATGATGTCAATGAATAAATAAACAGGTCTTCAATTTATATAGCTTTTCTAAATTGAGTAAATTTTTTGATGTATACAAATTCACAGTGGTGGCTGTTCCCCAAACTGTGATCAAATACTGTAATTTTGAATATATTAAACTGAAATAGATCATTTTCAAGTATTTTCGTGGAATATTTTATATAGAATACTGGAGATATACTTTTCCTCAGTATTTGGGTATGAATCGACCACAAAAGAGTAGGATCGATATATAGCCCCAAAAACTTGATTGAATCAGTATATTTTATTACATCTTCCTCAAGCTTTATTTCTTTCAATGATTTTGTCATAACTGATCGTTTAGAAATGAACATGAAAGAACATTTTGGGATATTCAAACTTAGTTTGTGAGCTATTAGCCAGGAATTGATTTTTTGAAGATAATTTTCAACCCTAATTTTGACGTCAACTCTTTTTGAAAAATAAACTAGTGTAATGTGGTCTGCAAATAATTTGATTCTACCTTCTAATTCTAAATTAGATAGAGTTCATGTATATAAGGAAGAGAACAGGGCCGATCACTGAACCTTGTTAGGATATAAAATTTTTTGTCATCATCACCACCTTTTTCATCTCATTAAATTCGTGAACAAACATTCGATAACATGTTTCTATGTCGATATATCCGCTTTCAGGCGAGTGACGCCTATCTTCAAATGGCGATAGGCAACGCCCCATGGCCTATCGGGGTAACCATGGTCGGTATCCACGCCCGAACTGGTCGAGAGAAGATCTTCTCGAAAAATGTGGCACACGTCATGAACGACGAGACCCAGAGGAAATACATTCAAGCCTTGAAGAGGTTGATGACCAAATGCCAAGAATATTTCCCCACTGATCCGTCGAGGTGTGTCGAATACCAGGCATTCGGGAAGCCGGAAGATAAGAAAGAATAGCTATTTGAGGGTGCTCAGATTTGGATGTCAGATTTATTGGGTAAAATTATTATCGATAAAGCTTCTAACTTGTAAATAAATAGTTTTTATGAATATTGTATATTTTTGACAGCTTCAGCTCAAAGATTGCCAAATACATACAGACGAGTTACAGAGATAGTTGAATGGAGGCAAAGTTGCGTACTATGGAGCCTGTCTTCATAATGTTAAGAAATATTAACTAGCCTTTTCACTTCAAGAGATGGCTATAAGGTAGAGCAAAACATTCGATTTTTTCATTTATTTTATTTATATACAATCAATAAAACAATATATTTGGTGGCACTTCATTGGTATAGCATGAACAATCAAACAGTATATTTGTACTGGTATGAGATTGCTCACAAATCATCAAAAACTTTTTTTTTAATGTAATAAATAAATGAAAGAAAAAAAAATCAAATCAACGCAAGAAAATTATTTTATAAAGAAAAGGATAAGTGAAGGAATTGTCAAATAGATAAACACCAATTCAATTTGAAATTCTTTTGAGGAGAATGAATTTTTCCAATCGAATTGTCAAATAGATAAACACCAATTCAATTTGAAATTCTTTTGAGGGGAATGAATTTTTTCAATCGAAATTTGAATTGATTTATATTACTAATATTTTTTAAATCCTCGGGTAATTTATTATACTTAGAAAATGATTCATAAACAAATATTTTTTGTCCAACTACAGAATAATACCAAAAAAAAAACTTTTATTCTTTGGGCTATCCTCAACTTTAGATTTTCAAGTTTTTTTTTTTTAACGTTTATTTCATCCCAAAATACACAGAGTGTTACATAGGGACACCTCTATTACTAAAAGTAACAATTTAGCCCTTTATGGGCGTGTCAATAAATAATTATTATGTCTATATATACCTACAGGTAAACATAGATACAAACATTCACTGCAATTAATGACTCGTCACAATAAAAAAATTAAATATATGTATCACAGATAAATGGTCATTTAATAAATGTATCACAATATAATACTCAGTTAAATATATCACAGTAGTGGAGTTATTTGGTTTCAGTTGACAACAGTACTATTGTCTATTATATTTTCAATGAATATACAATGGGACGTGATTCTTCACAGTAATTTTGAATTTGTTTACATTCAACTTTTTCATGTTGGAGGGGAGTTTGTTATATTCTATTGCTCCTTTATATAACAGTGAATTTAGGCCATGACGTGAGCATATTTGTGGTAAAGATATATCTTTGTGCTGCCGAGTTTCATGTGAATGGATTTCATATCTCATAAGGAACCCTATTTGAGTGTGTCTTGCCTGATTCAGTATTTGATGAATAAATACATTAACGTTTACCACATATAGACTATCCAAAGATCTAATGTTGTATTTATTAAACAGGTCTGATGTTTTAAACCTCATTGGTAATTTATACAGATTCTTTATGGCTTTGTTCTGTAGTGTTTTCAGTGGTGTTATATAACTTTCAAAAGTTGAACTCCAGATGATAGCTAGGTATTCCAAATGGGAGTGAACTAGGGAGAAGTAAACTGACCTCAGTAGATATTTTGGAACAGTATAACTTAATCTCCTGAGAACACCCACTGGTCCGGTAATTTTTTTACGAATATATTCAATGTGCTCATGCCATGACAATCTTTCATCTATGATCAGACCAAGAAATTTAATTTTACTAGAGTACTTCATAATAGTATTTCCAATAGACATTTCTTTTTTGGCATTATCTGGTACCTTATATTTATCAATCCACATGAAAGATGACTTATTCAAATTGAGGGTCAACTTATGGCAAGACAACCATTCGGCCAAGCACTGGAGTATGGACCTGTATTTTAAACCTCCGGGGCTATATGAAATACCTATCGAACTTTTCATTTGTTTCAAGAATCCTGAAGTCATCACCAATAAAGGTTGAATATTTTGAATGTTCAGAAAATTCTTTTCATTGTAACATATAAATTTCTTTCTTTCTACTGTGATTATAGAATATATAAAAATGAGAAAGGCCCCAATAAACATCTGAATTATCAAATTTTTACTTTTTATTGCTTTAATATGCCTATCGAAAGTTACAATGACTGCAAACAATTTTTGGAACTCTATTCAATTAAAATAATAAATATAGAGTCGATTTTTTGTTTTATCCCGTATATTTCTGAAGGCAAGAGGGCTAGCTCGAATTTCACAAGGTCTCAATGATGGGCTCCATAATACGCAGCTTTTCCTCCATTTCAGTAACTCTCACCGTTTTCGAGATCAAACTTCACTCGTATTATTTGAAATCAATTATTGAACAAATATATCAAGGAGGAAAAAATTCAAAACATCAAGGATAAATTCTGTTAAAATTTATTATCTATGACGAGCGGTAGTCAATACTATTTTTGAATATTTAACATTTTTGAATGTTACTTCATGTATTATTATTATATTAAATACTGTTTCAAACCTCAGTCTAATTCACTGCCAGGTAGTATTTCAATAATTATATCACATATCTTCCACCAATACTGGTTTTGAATCTGTAAAATTCATATTTCAAACCTACTTTTTATTCTGCTTTCCCAGTTCGGCAGCCTTTAGGGCAGCTGCTTCAACTGCATCCATTATGGCACCCCTGAAAATAATAAAATATTCCGTGTCTTGTTCCTGAACCGTTTGAAATATTGATACTAAAATGAAGATAGTGCAGAGTAAATACTAAATAGAAATGTTTATTTTACTGATGTAGTCACTTATAATCAGTGGTTAAACTCTCACCAATCAATAAACGCATAAATTCTGAAACTGCCAACTAGGTTGTCAAAACGTGTGCATATAGTATAAGTGATTTGAGTTTGGCGTTAGGGGAATTTGTTCTATTGAAAATGAGTAACAGAACTTAAACGGTGTACTTGCAGGCAATAATGGAGAATTCACACTATAAGAACCTAAGAAATACCACTGTAATATGAACACAATGAATAAACAACTGAAAAGTGTCACTTGGGGATTGGTTGAACATATAAGTATGTACTAAACAGAAGTGACAGCGGTAATATCAGCTCATTGGAATGGAAGTTTTTGGTTTAAAAATTTTCTTTAGCCCAAATCAGACTTTGATAACGCCTACCACAGCTGTAGGCTAAACATCATAAGTAAAAACCTGTGGACCACAGCAAACAAACCCGAATACCACCCCAGAATCAGTTTTTCACCTCTGTTTTGAAAGCTAGTTCAGTTTTATATAAAACAAAATTGTTTTCAATTTATAAGAGATATAAAGAAAAAGTGGTAGAACAATAAAACATTTTTCAGTTGGAAGTTGGAATACCACTGAGCCCAGTGATAGCCAACTTCTTCATGGAACGTTTTGAAGAGAAGGCAATCGACGCCTTTGATTTGAAGCCGACCTTGTGGCTACGTTACGTGGATGACACCTTCGTCGTCTGGAACCATGGAAGGGACGCTCAACCTTTTTCTGGACCACCTGAACGCTCAACACCCCAGCATCAAATTCACCATGGAAACCGAACAGCACCAGCAGATAGCATTCTTAGCCATTCTGATTGAACGATGTGGTGCTAGACTAACCCACAAAGTATACCGAAAACCAACGCACACGGATAGGTACCTGCACGCACTATCGAACCACCATCCCAGTCAAAAGAGAGGAGTCATATCTACCCTAACTGAACGTGCTCGAAGAATTTGTGAATCAGAACATCTAGAGCAGGAACTGGAACATCTTCAAGTGACCTTGAGGTCAAATGGATACAGTGTATCTGAGATCAACAGGGCCATGAAACTGAAGAGTCCCACGGTTCATAACAGGAAGGACTCTCAGGTAGTTGCAAATGCATATCTGCCATATATTCCGAGGGTCACTGACAGAAATGGGAATCTCTTGGGGAAATATAACATAAAAACGGTTTGCAAGCCGACCAAGAAGATCCAAAGCCTCAGGTCGGCTAAAGACAAAAGAGACCCACTGTCAGCGGCAGGGGTTTACCGCATACCGTGCACCTGTGGGAAGGTTTACATCGGGTACCACGAAAAAATCCATGGGTAGAAGGCTCAAAGAGCATCAAAGGAATTGCAGGTTGGGACAAACCGACAAATCGGCGGTGGCGCAACTTGCACTGAGTGAGGGTGACCACAGGATTCTGTTTGAAAATGCAATACTGATTGCCCCCAACCAGGGTTACCATAGCCGACTGGTACGGGAGGCAATAGAGATTCAAAAACATGCGGACAATTTTAACAGAAAGGAAGAAGCGTTGAGTCTGAACAGAATTTGGAGTCCCATTCTGAGGAAATCAAGAATAACTAATGAAATCACGGCAGGTCACAACTACATCAATGAATTCTTTTTCTATATTCGTGGGATTTTTTTTTTGTATCTACATATATATAAGTTTATACTCTAGATATATTGCAGAATTGGTATCTGTAAAATTTAAGCAATTTTGTAACAAGGGCGGAAGGACCTCGGTCGATAGCCATTTGAGCAAAATTGTATTTTGTTCAATAAACTGCATTTATTATTATTATTATTCACGGCAGGTAGTGCGGCAACTAGTAATGATGATTATTCCCCGAATCCGACAGAAGTAATTAACACTCCAGACTACCTGCATCAATATAAATACGCCTTGAGAAATCGAAACGTTTAGTCATCGAAAATGAGTAAGCCTCTGAAGAAGCTGGCCACTCGCGTTAGCGAAACGTCAGGAAAAAATTCCAAAGAACGACTGCCTTCAAGCCCGAAGAAAAGTAGTTATACTAGTTGGGTATTCTGTTGAATATATGGATTAACATAATTAACCCTGGTTAAAAAATGGATTTATTGAAAAACTTAAAAGTGACACCAAAAAAATCATACACAAACTCACTGTTGTAGCAACAAAGAAGGCAGTATTTATACCGTTCGATAAAAATCAAGAATTTTTTGGGAAACTTTACAGGTTACAAGGAAAATCGAATTGTTTTTTTATACTGTAGAAAGTGTTATTATAGCTAGGAACTATTCTCCAGGGCTCTGTTCCGCAACTGATAGTAGGTTCTTCATAACAAATTATTGAATTGAAAGGTCATCAAATTTGTATGCAAAAACACAGTTTACCTTACTGCACATCTTTCCATAGCATGAATCCCAGCAATGGTTTGCCCCCCAGCAGAGCATACTTCATCCTTCAAGGTCCCCATGTGTTTATTCGTTTCCAAAACCATTTTTGCTGCACCCATCACCGTTTGAGCTGCAAACCTCGTCGCCATATCCCTGTGAAGACCCATCCTAACCCCACCATCTGACAAAGCTTCGATGAAAATATAGACCTTAAAGAAAAAAATGAGTCAGAAATTTCGAAGTTGAAAACTATATCGGACGATGAATATGACTTTTGTTCTGTTTCTGAAAAACGTAGGATGGTCACGCTTAGTAAGAATAACATGACCAATGGCATATCTATTGTAAGTACTTTGTTTTCAAATTCTATTCATCTTTGGTCTTTTCAAATATATGTGTCAGTTTTATCACTGTGGAACAGTTCCATGCTCTGTGCTCACACTGGGCCATGTGCTCTGTTCACTCAACAAGTCGCTTTTGTTAAAAATGTAAAATGAAAAAAAAAATTCCAAATTTTTAATCATAACTGTTAATCATATGTACATGTATTAATTCGTGCACTTTAATGTAATATGGATGAATGGTTCCATTTCTCCCCAGTGATATTTTCGGAGACATGGTTTCCAGTTTGGTTTTTATGAATGTTTCTGATAATAAATGAATGTTTCTGATAAGAAATGTCTTTTCTGTTTGTGATGGACAAGGATTTTTCGTCTGCTGTTTTATATCTAATCTCACATTGATGTCTTGAAAAAGAAAATAAAGATTTTCGAAAGCTCAACAATTTAATAAAGAGTTTCACTACTACTCCTTAGATCGAACTTGGAGTAGGCAGATTGAGACCTTAGAAAGAACTCGTGACGAGACCTGGGGAGTAGGCAGATTGAGGCCCCGGCGTCAAGTCACAAACCCTTGCCCCCTGTGACAACACCTGAGGAGTAGGCAGATTGAGACCTCAGCGTGAAGTCACATTTACCTCTTGAAAATGGCTCCAAGATCGGAGCCGAAACGTCGAGAACAAAACTCCAGACGCGGTTCAACCCGAACTCAACAACAACATATATATATATATATACATATATATATATATATATATACATATATACATATATATATATATATATATATATATATATATATATATATATATATATATATATATATATATATATATATATATATATATATATATATATATATATATATATATATATATATATATATATATATATATATATATATATATATATATATATATATATATATATATATATATATACCTTTACACACATACATATGGAATGGACATTTTACAGAAGTTTCTTCATATAAATTTGTTTTTTTTGTATAAGATGGAAAAGTGAATGAAAACTGTGAGTAAATAATGGGGGAAGTATCAGACCATTATATATATACACATATAAACACACATACATTTACACTCATTAAAAAAATGAACCTCAATTTGGACTCATTTTCACCTGTTCATCAATAATTTGTGGATAATTTCCCTTTTTGTGACAAATACAAACCTCTTGAATATTTTCTTAGTAAGATTGAAATTCTTAATTCTATATAATATGTTTGTCTTGTACATTTCGGGTAAATAATTGAATATTTTGCAGCTTAGATATTTTTGTGTTTGTTGTCCTATACATTTTTTTGTTATTTCCACTTATGCAGCTATAAAAACTATACTTTCACATTGTACATAATAATTACTCACAAATGCTGGTCCACTAGCTGATACAGCTCCCACTGCGTTTATCATATGTTCGGGTAACAGCTGGCACATTCCTGTGACTTCTAAAATATTTTTGACGAGGGTTAGGTCGTTGTCTGTAACAGTGGTACCAGGACAGTATACGGTGCAACCCTTTCCAATCAGCATGGGAGTATTTGGCATGACTCTCACTACTCTGGAACCTTCAAATTTGCTCAGCATCTTCAAAAAATAATGATGATGGTGTAGGGCAGATAACTCGTGAAGATTTATTATAATTATATATCCATAGCCCAATATACACAGATATGTGTTCATTGCCTGGAGAGCTAGATAATCTTGTAGACAAACGGGTTTTATAAAAAATCCTCGGGAACTTGCAAAAATCCATCTTTAAAAGTCAACCTGAGAGATTTTTGGGTAGAAGTCTATTCTTCATAATGGAATTAATATTTTTACAAATGAATTCCAAAAAACTTGAAGAAAATAAAAAGCAAAATCTTATTCAAGAAACAGTTGAAGAGATATTTATTGAATTCTATTTAAAAAATAAAAGGTGATATTCCTGATTCAATCATTTGTTGATGATACTAGTTAAATTCGTATTTAATATAACTCAACCTATTTTTTAGAGTTCAGTTTTCAATTAAGATATGTTTGTTGTATCCCTGTTATAAACTGTAAGGTTTCTTGGGATAATAAAGTGTTATAATATTTGGATGTAGAAGAGCCAAATACCATATATTTTGCGGAAGTCCGAGTCTATTCTTGTGAATTTCGGCCAAATAGACATTTTTGTTGTCAATTTTCTATGGTTCATCTCTCCTTGAACAGAATTTTGTACACGTAAGTATAATTTCAAATTTTGAACGTTCGTATCTTGTTTATTTCTGAATTTATCGAAACTGCCCGCGCTTCTCTAGTGAATATATTTCAATTGATATAAATTGACTACCTGTCTTCGTGTAATTTTTTTATTGTTTAATGTGTATTTTTATTTCATTCATAGGTAAACACTTGTTTTGTGTAATAATAATAAACTGGAATTTTATATTGCAAGAGAATGATTCTGAAGTTGCTACTAAAATCTTTGTTGAAAACATCCAAACAGTTCTGAACTTAGTTTATCAAAAAAAAATTGTGAATTTCAACAAAAAAGCATGGATTACTGATGACATCAAAATTGTAAGTAACACAAAAAGGTACATGTACGAGGACATGTTGAAAGGAAAAATTACAAAGAATATTGTAGAAATTTTAGCCGTTTCGTGACTGAAAGAAAAAAACAATTCAATTCCGATTTTATCATGAATTCCAACAATACAGTTAAGGCAACATGGCAATTGGTTGGGAAAATTACTGGAAGATAATAAAATCCTAAATTCTACATAAACGATCTAAGGAAGAATAATGAAACAAACGAGGAAGTTTTAAACAATATCAATAACTATAACATAAATATTTGTCAAAATAAGAACAGCACAAACAGTGATTTGATAAAAGTTACCAAAAGTAGTAATACAATGTTCCTGAATGAAACAACCCCAGAGGAAATATTCAATATTATTTACTCATTGAAAAATACAGCTGCAGTTGGATATGATGAAATCCCAACAAAATTATTGAAATATTGGGCAGATGAGTTGTGTAGACCATTGTCGTATATCATAAATTTATGTTTCAAACATGGTTCATTTCCTCAAAAATCAAAAGTAACAGTGATCAAACCAATGCACAAAAAAGGCAGTAAAACTGAAATCTCAAATTACAGACCTATAGCTTTGATCTCAACTGTTGCAAACATTTTTGAAAAAGCCTTACTCAAAAGAATTTTGGATTACTTAGAAAAATTTGATATCATTTCAAAAATGCAAAGTGCCTATCTGAAAGGAAGAGAAGCATATATATCGCCTTGAATGACATACTTGAAGGTCTCAATGAAAACCAGAAAATAATGGGAATATTCATCGATTTATCGAAGGCTTTTGATAATGTAGACCACGAAATTTTACGGACAAAATTAGAAATAATGAGATTCAGAGGCAATATTTTCAATGTCTTAAAATCATATCTACTAGTGAGACGTCAATGTGTTGCAGCCACTGAAGGAGTTCGAGAGTACAAATCAAAATGGATGACAGTTGAACGTGGAGTACCTCAAGGATCGATTTTGGGACCGATTTTATTCCTCTTGTATATCAATGATTTGCCACAAGCAGTATCTCAAATGGTGAACATGTTTGCTGATGATAATTCATTAATAATACGGAAACAATCCAATTTGTTAGAAACAATTCCTGGAACTCTAGAAATTCTGGAAAAATGGTATAATGCAAATAATTTCAAATTGAATATTCCAAAATCAAGTGCTATCAAGTTCAGTTTTAGAAAGGAACCGACACTGAAAATTACCCATAAGAATAAAACAATTGAAACATGTCAACATACAAAATTTCTTGGTATTGAAATTGATGTCCAGCTAAATTGGAAAGAACATATTAACAGCTTGACAAATAAACTTCGGTCATTTACATTAGCATTGCGAACAATTAAATTATTCGTTAACCAAAATGCAGCCATCAAAGCATATTACGCTTATATATATTCCAGAATGAAGTATGGAATTATATTTTGGGGAAATTCTGTCGAAATTACCAGAATTTTCAAAATACAAAAATCCTGCATAAAAAGTATCTTTCACCTTAAAAGAAGAGACAGTTGCAAGGAAGTCTTCAAGGAACAGGGAATACTCTCACTCTGCCATGTATATACATATATGAATGTGCATATTTTGCAATGAAAAATTATGAAGAATTCATGAAGAAATATGAAACAGTAAATCTTCACAATACCAGATATACAAAACTTAAATTACAACAAACACGATATGCCCAAGTTCAGAAAAATGTTAATCAAGTTTTAAGAATTTTGAACAATGTTCCCAAAGAATTCAGAAAACTGCCAAAAAAACAATTCAAACTGAAATTCAATCAGTATTTATCAGAAAAAGCATTTTATTGTGTTTTAGATTTTTATAATTGATTTTTTTTTATTTATTTATACATATTCGTTCCACACTGTAAAGTATCATGGAATAAAGATATTATTATTATTATTATCATTATTTCTAGCCCACAAACAGGGTTATTCTATCCTCAGAGGGTATAGCAGGTTCCTTCATCTCACGAAAATGTATAAGTACCACGTATTTTGTCATTCTTCCAGTCTGATGAATAAACTATAATCATTTATAATTGAATTCATTCAGACGATTGAGAGGGTCACAAAACAAATCATTCCATATATCCACACCACAATCCACAAATTCCTCATTAAAAAACAAAATCTCACCTTTTCAAGATCTTTGATTGTGATTCCTGCTAATATGGAGATGAACAGTTTATTCCTAATACTTGAAGCGTTTGGACTACTAACGAGATCTTCTATCGCCCCGCTGAGGATATGAGGTTTTACAGCCAGAAAAATAACTTCAGCTTCTTTCGCAACAACTGAATTGTCTGTGGACACATTCGCTCCAAGTTCTTTCCAACTATCCAGGTTCTTAATGTATGGACTCGAAACATATACTTGTGAATACTGTATCAGACCTAAAAAATAGTGTCAGTTTTATAAAAATGTATACAAACAGGTTTTACATTTTTGTGGGAGTTTTGGATGTTGTGTTATTTATTGTTCACAAAATTTACCTTTTCTTTGAATGCTTCTGCAAATTGCTTTTGCCATACTTCCATCTCCAATGAAACCAATTTTTTGAGATAGTCGAACAGTTCGTGCAGAAGTACAAAGAAATTTTCCATAACATTGAAAAATGCTTTTAGTGTATCTGAAATTGCGAAGATGGAATACAATTCCCACATCTAAGCTCGAGTGTTATCATTTTCAGAGGTAAAATATTCAGGGTTTGACTGAAACAACTCTAATTCCAAAATGTATATTCCAACATTTAAAAATATAAAAACTGTATATTTAAACATCAAAAATATCTAAAACTAATGAAAATTTCCTATATGCTGTATAGCCTAACTAAAATACTTAATGATTACTTTTTGGTTGATAAAAATGGGGTAAAATGTAATAAATTAAAGATAATTGATAAATATTGATCACATTCACATTTGCATATTGTTATGCCTAACGTTTATAACCAAAACCCATTTGACAAAACTTGTCACAGCCTTATCTCACAAATATTGTATTGTGCTATAGATTTGAATGATGATAAAAGTGCCGATATTTGCAGACTGATACATTTCTAACAAAAAATATATTACAGTTTCCTGTATGATTTTCACTCACAATGGGTTTACAAAACCGCGACACGTGTTTCGCTATTACAATAGCTTCTTCAAGCAAGAATTTATCTTGCTTGAAGAAGCTATTGTAATAGCGAAACACGTGTCGCGGTTTTGTAAACCCATTGTGAGTGAAAATCATACAGGAAACTGTAATATATTTTTTGTTAATATGGATTTTCATCAAGTATCGGCCAGTTCAATTCAATTGATACATTTCTGTTAATTTTGACTTTAATAGTGGGTTACTATGAAAAAGAAGGACCCCCCTGGGTGCGCCAATGGAAAAAATTATTAAATATAAAATTATTACCATTAAATATTAGTTTCAGGATACTTTGAATCATAACCACTTTTCAATTCTTCAATAACATTATCACTACACGTTTTACAAGCCAAACAAATCAACAAGAAATGGGACTCATTCGAAAAGTATTTGAGATTCTCGAAAATCACAAGGAACCTTTCAGACTTATTCGAACAGTGCCTAAGAAATTCATGAAAATATAAGGCGTCAGAGATATCTTTAAAAAGTAATCATATATTCTGAATGCCTGAGGTTTGGATAAAACTATTTGCCCAACAGTTTTGCCAAATAGGAAGGATACAGTTCAAGAGGTACAATATTAAAAACTTATCAAGTATTGAAATTTTGGCAATACTCGACTGGAACCATTCCTCTGTTCTGTATGTTTGAGCAAGAATTTGATATTCTTAGTCAAGATATATAGAAATTTTGGAATGTAATACTATTTGAGGTTTTTTTCAATGAGTATGACCATTAGATAAAAACTTGTGTAAAATTCAGTAGCCTCACCTTGAATTGGTGAAAAATAATTCATAAAAATATTAATTAAATTTCAGTAGTGAAGCACACAATGTAAAAACATAACAATTCAATAGATAAAATGACACCAACTAGATAAAAAGAATATGTGTAGCTTGATATTGGAAATTCAAAAAGCTTCCATCAATTATTTATTGAAGCTAGGTAGGATCAATTCTTTTCCTGACTAGACTGAGAGCTGCCATTCTTATTTTTTTTAATGTTAATTGCAGGCCACATTATTGTACTTTCCCCAAATTGTTTCCGAAGTTTTAGTAGCCTAAAATTATCAACTAGAGCTGCCAGTCTTATTTCGAATTATAGTTCAATGAGCAGTTGAACCAAGAAACTTCAACAGTTCCCTAAGGTGAGTAAAGGGACAAGTGATCAAATTTGGAAGCTGTCACTTCTACTGCCTCGGCATAGAAAGTACCTTTTTGACAGTGAAAGTAGAACGTAACCATGATAAAAATGATTGAATAATATAGAAAAAAAATTCTTAAGGTGAGAAGTTGACATCAAAAAATGCCAATGTCTAAAAAATGATTTGAAAATTTTTCATCTTCATGACTTCGGCACTGATTTTGAAAAATAAATAATCTCCCTGAAGCTTTGGAGATAACTCAAACTAATACATCAGTTTTTCAAATGAAGCATTCGTTGATAAAGAACTTTTAAAAATATAGGATATTCAACAAAAAGGTCACAGTCGTTTTCACTTGTCCCTTTATTGAAACATCCCCAACCATAAATTTGCATTATTGGTCTATGTTACAGGTTTTCGATACAGAATACATTCAGACACAAAAACATACAATCACATACTGCTTACATATACCTATTTACACATGGGAATGATACTCGTGGATTACCGAATCTCAAATTGGTATGGTTGAATCATATAAAAGCAGTATTTCAGCTTCATTTCATGCAACAAGGAGTTACTGGTTACCCCCTCTTGTGGTTTAAACTTTTTTTCAATAAGTAGTTTGTAATTTTATTTTTTCAAAAGTGAAGTCATTCTTTATACCGTGTGTCACAGACTCATGGTACACCCCCGTTTTCTCCTTTGTTTTTCTAGCTATATTTTTGAGATTCGGAACATCGAATAAGCTCACTGAACAGCATTTCTCGACATATCTGAAAGAAAAAAACAACTTCCAAGTTTTCCGGAAATTACATCAACTTTCGATTCTTGAATGGGACACCCTGTATATTGTTACATGATCGGCTAGGGATGATCATGAGGAATCCAACGATACCAGGTTTGATGATGTTATCTCCAATGACTGCGGAGATATCGCCATTTATATTATCCATAAGCTCAATGAGTGGGAGAGAGAATTGGATTGACCCGCCAGTAAAGTTTCTCTCTCCTACTCGTTGAGCTTATGGATAATATAAATGGCGATATCTCCGCAGTCATTGGAGATAACATCATCAAACCTGGTATCGTTGGATTCCTCATGATCATCCCTAACCGATCATGTAACAATATACAGGGTGTCCCATTCAAGAATCGAAAGTTGATGTCATTTCCGGAAAAATTGGAAGTTGTTTTTTTCTTTCAGATATGTCGAGAAATGCTGTTCAGTGAGCTTATTCGATGTTCCGAATCTCAAAAATATAGCTAGAAAAACAAAGGAGAAAACGGGGGTGTACCATGAGTCTGTGACACACGGTATAATGATATCAAACAATTGATCTGAGGAATTATCAACAGAAATAATAGTTATTAATGGTACTAGTGTGTTATGTTGAAAAGAAGTCGAGCGAGAAAGATTTATTATCAAAGGCAATACCAAGAGTCCTTCAAATTTAATCGATAAATTTTCATTTCCCACAAAAACTTTTTTATTTAGCGAAAGTAAGGAAACAAACCGATTGATAAAATCACGAGTCCGTAGGACGAGTGATTTTATCCAATTCGGTTTGTTTGAATGCTTCTGCCTCTAAATAAAAAAGTTTGAGTGTTTCGAAAATGAAAATTTATCTTATTGAATTTGAAGAACGAGTTGTATTTGGAGAGATTATTTTTTGAAAAAATAGAAGGAAGAACAATTTAATTGATCAGTATTTCGATTACATAAGAAAGAACGGAGAATAGGTGAAAATTTTACAAATTTGAAATGTCAAACAACGAAGTATGCCCTCTATGATCCAGAAGAGATAAGATGCTCACGCATTGAATATGATAATGCTTACCGACGATACCAAGAGATGGCGTCACACCTCTCATTGTACAAGTTGATAATTGAAAATTTCTTATGAAATGAAAATCGCGCCAGAAGGAACATAAAATCATTCGTTATGTCGTTGTATCAAAATCTTCATACAACTGTTTCTTCTCATACAACAAAAAATGAATTGTATTTAATAAAAACTAATTGTACGCCATCTTCATTTGAGTTAATGAAACCTTAAATATTTGAATCGGTCGTTCGCTGTATCTGTCATAAAGTTGGGGTTATGAGCTATTTACGTGTTTGAGTGTTCATTGAAATGTGTTATGTTATTATTATGCTGAAAAAGCGGAAAGTAAATTACTAATAATAATAAGGTAACTCTTCATTCATGATAATTTATATAAATATGAGCCAGTTCAATAGAATCGACGCGGTAAACCTTTTAGTTTTGACAGTTCAAAGGTAAACAACGTTTTATCGAAACAATCGAAAGGACCAGACAGTTTTATCAGTGTAATACCCAATACCAGACAGTTTTATCGGTGTAATACCCAATGATTGGCTAGAATAACCATAGAATAACCCGCTACTATTGGTTGAAATGCCAAAAACGTCACATTTTGACAAGTGAAAAAAATAATCACTATAAATTCTCAAGTGACTTAAGAAACATAACACACGAGTGGTATACATTGTTTTATCCAACACATGACAGTTATGACTATTAATATTAATGACATTTCAGACGGGTAAACTATCGAATAACACACTAGTGTGTAATAACTTACTATTGTGTTATTTGATAGTTTACTTGTCTGAAATGGTATATTAACACTGACAGTCATAATTCTTATGTGTTAGATAAAACATATTTTCGCTCTTCCATCTAAAACAACCTATTGTGGAATAAGTAATTGCAAATTGTCAACACAAGAGCAATTCTGGTAACATGGAATTTGTCATAACGATTTCTCAAGGTTACCAAATACAATTACAATCTCGAAAATCTGAGATTCTCACTAATTTCTATTTTCTCTCTCCTGATTCTCACGTTGTTTCCTGAACATTATAGAACTCAATTTTTTGAGTGAACCCCCAGAGATATATATTTCAGTTGTTGATTTTGAGACTTCATAAAAAACATATATGTTCAAGGTGGCTCACATAAAAACAGATCATTATCTCGAAATTGCAAAATGGACTTGACAGAAAATGCATGCAGAATATGTCAGATTCTTCTCCTTAATTGCCACCAGGATTTTGAACTCAACCTATAAAACTGGTCCTTAAATAAGGCCGAGATGGATTAGTTATTTCACTTTACTGTTATTCAGGCTAGGAATTTGTGATTCAAATTTCCAGTTCTTTGGTGATTTAACTTCAATTCAACTTTCAACGGAGCCTCAAATTAGTTATACAGCTAATGCAGAGGCATTGAAAGCATATTAACCCTAATGTCAGTTAGAGTCTGGTAAATGGAATGGAAACTGGGTCTGTTCACTGGTTTTTGGCCCCAACATTGCTTCATAACTTCATAAACTGCTGCAGGACATCCTTCAGGACAGCACAACACATTACCTTCCTTCAGGTATTTTATGACTTCTTCATGTGTCATTCCGTAGTATGGTTGGAGTGCAAATGAAAAAATCTCCCAGAGACTCACCCCAAAGGCCCACACATCAGACTCTGGGGTGTACTTATTGTAGAGAATACTTTCCAAAGGCATCCATCTGACTGGTATAGCGTCTCTATCACTGCCCTTGTAATAATCTTGCAGATATATTTTTTGCGATAGTCCAAAATCAGCTATTTTGACCACCATGTCATCACTTATCAAACAGTTTCTCGTTGCTAGGTCTCTGTGTACGAATTTCCTGTCAGCCAGGTACACCATGCCTGAGGCAATCTGTAGGGCAATATTGATTTTATCTAAATGGGAGAGCTGATTGTCCTTATATATTTCCTTATTGGTGAACTCTCCATCTACAACACTACGAACTACATAGTTGCTGGGTGAACACTGTCGTAGAAACTCATTCAAGTCCCCCTTTCCCATATATTCGAAGAGCAAACACATTGGCCTTCCTACAGCACAAACTCCCAATAATTTCACTATATTGGGATGGTCAAACTCTGCCAAAAGACAAGCTTCCTTTTCGAAATCGTCTTGCATATCATCAGAGGCATCATCTTTAAGCATTTTCACAGCCACAATGGTGAAATCTTCCCCTGGGATCAAGCCTGGAGCCTTTGCTTGAAAAACACTTCCAAATGCACCTTGGCCCAAGTCTTTAATATATATAATGTCATTCCTGGGAAATTCCAATTTCTCCAACTTGGGATTCAGTGTAGCCCCATGTCTGTGATATGCTACATTGCTGGGCAGCTTATCTAAATCGATACTGATCTCTGCTGTCTCTGGTGCATTGTAGCCCAGAAGATGACGTTTGTGTAAACGATGACAAAGTAAAATTAGCAGCAAACATACGAGTATGAGTAAAAGTCCAAGACTAGACATTATAATGAGAAATGTAGGAGATAAAAATTGATCCATAGCTATGTTCTTGGTATCTGTGTCTTCCAGTGTTGAATTTGGACAGCGTGGTATATCACAATGTTGCCACCTTATTTCAGGATTCATTGTGAAGCACCAAGGCCTTTTATCCTCGCCTCCAGCATTTCTGCAATAATTTTCAGCACCTTCAAGTTCTGGGAATATTTCAGGGGGTGAATCATGGGTGTGTGGAGATTGTGATTTCCAGCGTTGACAAGGAATTCCTGTTTTGGTGACATTCACTTTACCTTGATAGAATCTACCTCGACCTTTGACACAGTCGTACGTAATTTCATCTGCTTTCATTTCTGTAAGACCGGCATATGAACAAACTGTCGAATTCTTCACATAGTGCGGCAAAACTGAGCAGTCAGGTAACCGGAAGTGACCTCTAGATTCAACATAAACTCCTTGCATTTTTTTATCTTCAATCAAAGCCCATTCTTTGTAACAGAAGAGTTCTTTAACAGCCACACAGTCTTCATAACACAAGGGAAGTGGTTTGGATATATTACATTCGGGAAAAGAATACACACACAATAACTGTTCAGCAGCAGATCGACATGGTTCATCCAAGGTAACAATTAGTTCTTCCCATAATCCTTTGGTTATTTCTTCATTTTCTTGGCCACCACTGTTATTGTACCACACCAGTTTCGTACTGAATACATAACTTTTACAAATATTTCCATGGTAAAATCCACAATAACCTTCTGGGGAGGACTTGATCATACCGATTAAAAATATAAAAATTATGTAAAACATCTTTAGGGTGATTTCCGTGATACTGTGCTATACCATTGTCTCAACTTTTTATTGAAGAATTTGATATATAAAATACATAAACAACTATACTTGCAAATTGAACTGTCAGTGACAGTACTGACAGTTGACAGTGTCAACAATGTCAACTTTCAAAACTTTTTTTTGGTGGCGTCTACGGGTAACAAGCAAAAAGCGCTATGATTCAACCAGGCATTAATATGTCGGATGCCACGAATTAAACAAATACATTTTCAACATATTCGGTATATTCTGGTTTGATGTACAGACTGTTTAATATAGTCTGAAAATAGTCGTCCAGTTAGTTTGTGAATTTAGACTCGCGTAAATATTCTCCCTCCATAATAACTAACTCAATGATTTTGGACGGTCCTACAAACCAGAACAAATCTATTATTATAAACAATGCAATATTCCATTGTACTGACTGAAAACAGATGAATAAGAACACAAAATTCAAACTTCTTATTCAAGAAAATTCCCCAGTTTCATGAAGCTTTCTAAAATAGGCAACAATGTTCTAGTACGCCTGTTTATGACGTGTGATTGTAATATTATGAATTATTTTGCGGTTTGATTTTGCAGATGAGCGGAGGAATAAACTAAATATGAATATAAATAACATTCTATAAAAATTGTAAAAGAAACAATTCAGTATGTATCATTTTTTTTGATTTGACACTTCCGACGACCAAACCGATTTATGTAGCTGTTTATCGTCAAGGTAGACGTTATGCTATATAACATAAATACTGACCTATGACTTTTATAGAGATGAACGAGAGGAATCATTACTATTTTTTCAAACCAAGGCGAACTAAAAATAGCACTATGGAACGTAAATCTTGCCGATACGATTTTGAACTGAATGAAAATGCAACTGGTGCAACTACACACGAGCTTGAATGTTTACCGGGTGCATAAAATAATTTCTTATTCAATATACTTGAGAAAAAACAATGCGGGTTCCCAATAAGGTACATGCGATATATTTGAAAAATTATGAAGTTTCATGATTTTCGATGTGTGTATTAATGAGTTGTGTTAGAAACAGCAGGACTTAAATAACTTTCATACATGAAATGATTTTACCTACATCTCGATCGATTATTATAGCTATATATACTTAATATGGAAGAGGGAGGTAGGAAATAACAATCACTATATAATATGAAGTATATTTTTCGAGAACGTTCTCAGGCACTGCGTCATAACGAACTCACGTATTGCGACTTATAAAATCTCTAGGAAATCATAGTTGATTGAATAAACGAACATCACACTTTTATACTATACCTATCTATGCCGAACATCTCGTGTTGCGACTGACAGCTACTGCCGAACGGCACGCATTGCGACTAGTACATACTTCTTCACGATCATGAACAGATAATGCTCCAGCTTCGAAGTGTCCTGTTGCTGCCTAGAAGGGATTTCTTTCGTCTGGCCACTCGGCACTGAAAACTGTGCCAAGAGGATTGGATAGTGTACATACTTCTTCCGATCTGGCATGCTACGCTTCGAAGTGCGCTGCGTCTGGCCACCGGTACGTCATGGCTACCCCTCAGTACGACACCCCTGTAACTTTCACGTGGGGTACGCAGAACACTCCTCGACCTAGCTCGATGTCTTCGCCGTTCCCTTGACTTCATCCAAGCCCTACTATAATTTCCCAAGACTTCGTTTTTCCGTATTTTTTCCACCTGAAAAATGCTCCATACACAGGGCGCAAATATGACAGATGGACGACGAACGCGCGGTACGGCGGCTAGGACTCCGGCATAGGGACAGTTTATTTTGTTTGGTGTTTTAAACTGTGGTCGGCTGTACTACATCTACAGTACATTCATTAGACTTCACGGAAGTCTAAACATTAAACTGATCATCAAAATATGAATAATATAATATGAAAGTGATAATAAAATTATAATTTTGTTTCTGAATTGATTGCCTTTTTTGACAATGTATACTGATCAATAAAATGTGCAATTCAAGCTACTACCTCCGTAAGGGAAATATGAAAAGAGGCATCACTTGGAAAAAATCACTAATGCCATCTATCAGTAGCATTCATCCCTTCAAATGATGTTTCCGAAGAATGGTTAACAATTGGGAAGTTCATCATCTAGATACGCCTCTATCGGAAAATATTTGAACGATTTCATCACGTAAAACAAAAACAAACTTCTGAATGTGAAATTAAGGTACACTTCTCTAACACATCCACACATTGATTAGTCTACACATTTGTTTTACACAGAACTTTGCCAAAATTCGAAAAACACAAGGTACATTACAAAATACAACGTAAACAATATTTGACAGATTACGATCAGCTGATTACGGTTTGTTGCCGACATTTTTGAACAGACATCAGCGCCCTCACCGGTAGAAATTCTTCCCAATCCTGCATCTCTATGAACAATGCCTGCGTCTAACAGCATACAGCGCTTAAAGCCGCTGCAAAAAATTTGAGTTTTCCACGGTGAAATGTCAAATTTTGTGAAGCAGCTTTAAGCGCTGTAAGCTGTTAGACGCAACAAATGTGTGGTCTGTCACGATTGGAAGTTCGAATTTTCCCCACTCTCCCCCTAAATAGCGTCAACCAAACACTATATTTTCAAAACAAATAATTTTTTGAATTCCCACTGTGGCCCGAGTACTATTTGATTAGTTTAATCATCTTTGATTCTGGCAGAAGTGAGGGATTAGGTTGACAAAAGACAAAATTGAGTTTAAAAATTTGTAGGTGAAGTGAAAACGCAAAAATTATTCAGATGAAATATGTTGTTTTGCGCAGAAATAACGGACATACGAATAATTTACAACGTCCTTAGATCTATAGCAATCAAAGATGTAACTATATTGATACCTACCTATTGATTTTGCTAAATCTAGTTTTTTCAGTATGCCATTTTAAGACCACTGACAGAAGGCCTGAAAGTAACACTGGACGAAATGAAATGTGTGGAAACATCAGCTTACATTCCCTCTGACATGTTCTCATTTTACCATGTAGACAGCACCGAAGAAATTTTATTCAAAATCAGTTTCAAAACATTGGTGGACATTCTGAACATCTTCGGAGATGATGGAAACCCTAATGTAAAACTTTCGTATAAGTCTGTAGGATCACCGTTATGTATAGTGTAAGATCCCTCTAGTACCGAGACATTTCACCGAGATGAGAATTACCGTTTCAGAATGAACCATAATGAAGAAAATATAACTATAGATTGTGAAATTCGAACCATGAACATCGAGGATGCTAATGATATAAGCCTCGCAGACGAATGTAATTTGAATAAAGTCGTTATAAACGCGAGCATATTTGTCGAATTGCTCAATAGATTAGACAACTCGGCTGATGAATTGAAAATAACCTTGAGTCCCGATCCCCCATACTTCACCTTAACCACAACAGGAATAGCGGTGAGTTCTGCCAAATAAAATTTAAGTATTTTTCATATGAGAGATTTGAGTTATCCCATGGTTATGCCAAATTAGAAGGCAGCAATGTGCTTTGACATCTTGTAGTTTCGAGACGGGGTTTTATCGAATTAAATATCTTCCACAAAACGTTTGAAGACAGTTAAAACACGTTTATCTCTATTGATTTTTTCAGGGTGAATCAGAAGTGAATATATCAAAAAATTCTGAATCGGTTACAGTATACCAATGTACAAAGACCACCAACTCTGTTTACTGCTTCACTTACATTAGACAAATATTGAAGGTTATGAGCTATGCTGACAAAGTGATGATTTCTACGGGCGAATCTGGTTTACTAGGTTTGCAATTAGTTATTAATTCAGACGAAAGGTTGATGTATGTAGAGTATTATGTAACTTCTCAATATTTGAGCGATTAAATTAAAATTAAGATGATGTGTATTTGAAATATTCCTAGTTATCATGGAACATTGCAAACCTAATGCACTGAAAGATCTCAAAAAAATTATTTCCCATTATTTTGGTAGTTGAATATATAATCCAAAGCCAAAGTCGTAGTATTGGCCAAGAGAGTATGTATCTCAAACTGGCTGTTGTCATAGCCAGACTGGCTATTAAAAACAATGTTTCGAATACATTTCAAAAGTTATATCAAATCAGAATATACTTTATTGTCTGAAGATTTGCATCTTATTGACAAAGTCCAAGAAATACAAATATGTAGATATAAAACACTATAATGTTAAATAACAGTCAAAAATAATAAATTAATGAAAATTATTCTTAAATAGATACTCTAAAATATTTCTCCAAACTATAATAGGGTCTGTCAACAAGTAGGTGTTTTACCGCCTTTTTGAAATGGATGTTGCTCAGATTTGCAGATCTCATTTCTAATGGTAAATGATTAAACAATTTACCACAATTATAGTATATAGAGTCTCTAATTAAATTCGAAGTCGGGATAGGAAGTTTTAAAGGTATGAATGCTATTACGAGTAGCATATGGAGTAGAAACAAAGTTGAACTTCGATTTATGTTTATAGATAAGGCAAACCGTCTCAAGGATAAAAAGTGCGATGACTGTCAAAATTTTATTGGTAGCGAACAAATTTCTGCATGATACTCTGGGTTTGACTTTACAAAGACACCTAAGTGCCCTCTTCTGTAATATATGTATATTTCCCAAGTCATCCTTGCCAAGTAATTACGTCCTTGTGACGTTACATGACGATAGTCAATTCAATCATCGTATTTTTCTTGTGTCAAAATTTGTTTCTATTATGCTATTGGTCAGTGTATTAGGGTGTGGCTTGCTCATAAACAATTCGAGTGTGAGTGATATATGAACTACTTTATCATTATTTGAAATGTCTGAAAAGTTTATAGAAAATTCTATTGTAAATTGTTCATGAATTGGAAGTAGAATTGAGTGACTGGAAATTATGGTCATGTTCACCTAATATTTATTCTTATAAAATCGGATCTATACCTACATTCACTAGTTTTATCAACAATGCTTTCTTTCTGCTATTTCCAAGGACTTTTTTGCAGCACACTCAATTGCATCCATGAAAGCCGCTCTGAAATGAAAAAAATTCCTAGATGAATCTCTCTATCCTATTAGTAGATCTGAACTGTCATTTCATGAGTATTTTATATATACTTATATACCAGAAATATAAATTTAGCCTCGATTGAAAACTACAATCAAAAACCACTTTTGATTGCTGATTGATTAGAATAACGAACATACATGAATACCTCAATTGTCAATCAGTGAGAATCATTAGTTTCTAATTGGCATTGTTTCACCAAATAGCTAGATCTTATTATGTAAAAAATTTATCAAAGGTTAGGTTAGGTTATTTGTCTCAGGCGTTCCAGATGAAGTTCTTGTGGAAAACATAGATAAGTACATAAGAGAACGAACGAATTCTGAAAACATATACATAAAAAAATTACCAACACAAAATACACAAATAGACAATCAGTCCTTCATGATTGGAGTGGAACCACACCTGAAAGAGCAAGTGTATGAAGCGAGTTTCTGGCCCAGTAGAATACGCTTCACACGTTTCAACTTCAGGCGTGGTCAACATTTCTTAGATAAGCAAATAAAAAATAATGTAGAAACAAATAGTTCAGGTTCTTTTTTATAGATACGTCTGAAGACTCGTCAGATCAATATCAGTTAGGAAAAAAAAGATTAAATAACGTTTCTCCTACACACTTGAGTAGTGATCATGGGCCATTGGATGCTGAAATGAATATTTTTCATTTAAATATCCAATGTCTTAGAAACAAGATTGATGACCTAAATTTATTTCTATCAGAAAATTCGTATCATGTAGTGTGTCTCAGCGAAATATGGTTGACAAAAGAACAAGTACATTCCATTGGTATTAAGGATTATGTAATCGTGAATTCGTACTGCAGGCAAAATTTCAAACATGGAGGCGTGGCAATATTTGTAAAAAAAAATCTTTCATCAAAAAAAATTGACGTCAGTCAATTCTGTACTGAAATAGACGCAGAATTCACAGCCATTGTTATTGAAAATACTGTTATAGTGACAATCTATAGATCTAATCGTGGTGACTTTGATAAATTCTCAAATTCTCTTGATAATATCTTGGAATTAATTACCAGAAACCATACTGAAGTTGTACTCCTAGGGGATTTCAATGTAAATTTTATCTCACCCATCAAAGAAGAAAATACTCTACAAAATATACTCATATCCCATAATTTCAAAACTCTCTTACGTGAACCTACTAGGGTTACCGATCACTCTGCCACATGTATTGATAACATCTGCGTAAATTTCAATAGATATGTAGACTTTGGAATCATCAGAGAGGACATATCGGATCATTTTGGGCAATTTATCAGTGTAAAAAT